>SJYT01069421.1:0-91178 GCA_006410635.1 Cephalophus harveyi
TTGGACTGCAAGGAGATCCAACCAGTCCATTCTGAAGGAGATCAGCCCTGGGATTTCTTTGGAAGGAATGATGCTAAAGCTGAAACTCCAGTACTTTGGCCACCTCATGCGAAGAGTTGACTCGTTGGAAAAGACTCTGATGCTCGGAGGGATTGGGGGCAGGAGGAGAAGGGGGCAACAGAGGATGAGATGGCTGGATGGCATCACTGACTCGATGGATGTGAGTCTGAGTGAACTCCGAGAGATGGTAATGAACAGGGAGGCCTGGCATGCTGCGATTCATGAGGTCGCAAAGAGTCGGTCATGACTGAGCGACTGAACTGAACTGAACTCAACTGATCCACTCCAGTATTCTTGCCTGGAGAATTCCTTGGACAGAGGAGCCTGGTGGGCCATAGTCCATGAGGTTGCAAAGAGTTGGACTGACTCTTTTGATTTGCATTTCCTTAATAATTAGCACACATCTTTACATGTGCATATTGGCCATTTATATATATTCTTTGGAGGAACATCTATTGTAGTACTTTGCTCATTTTTATTGAGTTGTTCTGTTGTTGTTGGGTTTCAGAAGTTCAATATATGTTCTGGATATTAGTCCCATATCAGATGTATAATTTACAAACATTTTCTGTCATTGTGTGGGTTGCCTTTTTGCTCTGTGGATAGTGTCTTTTGATGCACAAAGTTTTTAGTTTCATAAAGTCCAACTTGTCTTTTTTCTTTTGATACATGTGCTGTTAGTGTCATATCTAAGAAATCAGTGTCAAATCCAATGTCATAATATTTTTATACTACACTAATACAAATCTCTTTAGACCTATGTAGCACACTGTAAAACTTGCTGTTTAATGATTGCTTTAAGTCACTGAGAAGACTCCCCAAGTCCTAGAAAGAGTTTTCCTTTCATCTCTGATAAAGTGGAATCCAAGAATCATTAGTATCACCAAAGCTATTATATTTGTAGAAACAATATTCAGTTCTATCAGAGGAAGAATGAGTTACTTTAGAATGTGCTGTTTGGGGTAAAAGTACAGTGTATTTTTCACTCTATCTCTGAAATCTGCCAAGCCAATGGGGCTTGGGCATTGGAACCAGTGATTGTCAGTGCCTCTTCCGTCCTCACTTATTACACCATTGCACTATTATGAATGTCAGTTCTTTCACTCTAGATCAGTTTGCTTAGGACATGGCCTTGGAGACATTGCTTGTGCTCCAGGAGATATTTTGAACATACTAGTGAAGAAAGAGAAAAAACAGTAATAGATCGTATACTCTGAGCAGTGTAAGTCAAGGGAATGGCCCCTTATAAATTAGATTTCAGCTAATGGGTATCTTTATAGAAATATATGCTAATGACACAAATTACATAATAGATTGAGGCCACACCAACAGTTTTAATATCCAGCAAAACTTTATAATAACCTGATTATTTTTTTTCTAATTAACCAAGGATTAAAACCTTAAGCATTTTGAGGAATTCCCTAGCAGTTCAGTGGTTAGGATTCTGCATTTTCACTGCCAAGGGCCCCAGGTTTAATCCCTGGTCAGGGAACTAAGATCCTACAAACCAAGTGACATGGCAAAAAAAAAAAACAACCAACCTTAAGTGTTTCATTTCCAACCACAAAGTTGAAAATCTTACTTTCCACTACTTCCAACCCAGGGGTCAAACCCATGTCTCTTATGTCCCCTACACTGACAGTTGGATTCTTTACCACTAGCATCACCTGGGAAACCAATCACATTTTAAAGTGTTTTCTAATGTAAAGCCTTTTGAAGTAATACATGTATATAAGTCAGAAATACAAAGGTTACATGGCTTCTAACAAAACAAAGGTCCCTTGCCTTACCTTCAAGATCTACGATGTTTATTTGTTCAGATGTTTCTTTTTGGTATTTGGCTTAGAGTTTATAACATGCTTTTACTTCTGTTCCTTAATTTTACAATATTAGGCATTATATCAGTTGACTTGGAATATGAAAATTTAGATCTCTTCATTTCGCCACCATACCAAGTCTGATGCTATAGTGATTTCTAATCCTTTGTGTGTGGCCCAATTTTCTCCTTATGCTCCTCTATAGAATTCTCCTTTAAGGATTAAGTGTTTATAATTATATACCTTAATGTGGTTCTTTTTACATTCAGTTTGCCAGATATGAGATGGTGCTTTCAATTTGAAAATCCATGCCCTTTGGTTTTTTTATTTATTTTATCATCTCAGTTTTTCCTGTTTTTCTTTCTAGAACTCCTACTGGTTGGATACTAATGCCTAGACTAATACTCTATTTTTTCTCAATATTTATTATGAAATTTTTCAAACATAGAGAAAACATTTTTAATTTACAGTAGACATCCATAAAACTACCATCTAGAGTCTAATACTAACATTTTTCTGTCCTTTTTTATACACGTCTATCTCTCCATCAATCTACCTTATTTTTTATGTATTTCAAAGCAAATTATTGGCCACATATAATTACAGTACTTTAACATGCATACCGTTTTGTAGTGAGAATTGTAATTATAGTTTGCATTTTCTTCTTTTGAGGTAAAATTTACATACAATGAAATATTTAAAACTTATTTATACATTTATTAGATTTTTAAATTGATTTTATTAAGGTATAACTGACACATAATAAACTAAACATAGGTAAACCATGCAATTTGATTTGATAAGTTTTAACAGATATACCCACCATGGAACCATCACCACAGTCAATACAGTGAACATACTCATTGCCCCCAAAGATTTTTCTCATGTTTCATTGTAATCTCTTCTCATCTGACCTTCATCCCCACCCCCAGGAAACTGCTGATCAACTTTCTATCACTACAGAGTTTGCATGTAGTTAGCATGTTCTGTAGTTATATATAAATGTAGTTATACAGTATATGATATTTTTGTCTATCTTCAGCATAGATGAACCTCAAATTATTGTGCATTTCATCTGTGTTGTTGCAATGTATTCTTTTTTATTGCTGAGTAGTGTTCCACTGTGAAAACAAAAAACAAAACAACACCCTACGTTTAAACTGTTGCTGAACATTTGAGTTGTTTTTAAATATGAGCTGTTACAAATAAAGCTACTATAAATAGTTGTGTACAAATCTTTGTATAGATATACATTTCATTTTATCTTGGGTAAATACCTAAGAATAGAGTGACTGGATTGTTTGATAGGTATGCTGCTGCTGCTGCTGCTAAGTCGCTTCAGTCATGTCCAACTCTGTGTGACCCCATAGACAGCAGCCCACCAGGCTCCCCTGTCCCTAGGATCCTTGGATATGTTTAACTTTTTAAGAAATGATCAAACATTTTCCCAAAGTGCTACCATTTTATAGTTCTCTCAATAGTGATTGAGAATTCCAGTTCCTCCCATACTAGTGTCATTGCTTTTAATTTTAGTCATTCTAATAGATATGTAATTATATCTCATCATGATTTTTATTTACATTTTTCTAAGAGGAAAAGAACAGAATGGGATAGACTAGAGATCTCTTCAAGAAAATTAGAGATACCAAGGGAACATTTCATGCAAAGATGGGTTCGAAAAAGGGCAGAAGTGGTCTGGACCTAACAGAAGCAGAAGATATTAAGAAGAGGTGGCAAGAATACATGGAAGAACTGTACCAAAAATATCTTCACACCAAGATAATCATGATGGTGTGATCACTCACCTAGAGCCAGACATCCTGGAATGTGAAGTCAAGTGGGCCTTAAGAAGCATCACTACGAACAAAGCTAGTGGAGGTGATGGAATTCCAGTTGAGCTATTTCAACTCCTGAAAGATGATGCTGTGAAAGTGTTGAACTCAGTATGCCAGCACATTTGGAAAACTCAGCAACGGCCACAGGACTGGAAAAGGTCAGTTTTCATTCCAATTCCAAAGAAAGGTAATGCCAAAGAGTGCTCAAACTACCGCACAATTGCACTCATCTCACATGCTAGTAAAGTAATGCTCAAAATTCTCCAAGCCAGGCTTCAGCAATACGTGAACCATGAACTTCCTGATGTTCAAGCTGGTTTTAGAAAAGGCAGAGGAACCAGAGATCAAATTGCCAACATCCGCTGGATCATGGAAAAAGCAAGAGAGTTCCAGAAAAACATCTAAAGGATTAGGGGCAGGAGGAGAAGGGGATGACAGAGGATGAGATGGCTGGATGGCATCACGGACTCGATGGACGTGAGTCTGAGTGAACTCCGAGAGATGGTAATGAACAGGGAGGCCTGGCATGCTGCGATTCATGGGGTCGCAAAGAGTCGGACACGACTGAGCGACTGAACTGAACTGGGGTTGTTTCAATTGTAAATTGAGATATAATTCATGTACTATAAAAATTTATTCTTTTAAAATGTTAAAAGGGCTTTCCTTCTCTCTATAGTAGGGGGTTTCAACTTTATCTGATCTTCAAATTTGTTATTTGTTATTAAATCCATTTTATGACTTCTAAATTCTTATTGACATCGTTTATCTGGTGTTGTCTCCTCTCTCATTCTCTTTGTTCTTGTATATTTTTAACATTTTTTTTTCTTTGCTGTCATTTCAGTGGAGTTCAGGGAACAAAAGAATATTCAATCTGCCATTTAATTTAAAAAATCTCTTAAAAATTCTTTTTAAAGAAAGAAAAGAAATTATTCAAAATTCTATTATCTTTACTTCATTTTCATTTTGTCTTTTTCCTCCTAGTTTTTATGTACTTGCAGATGTAATCATAGCATAATTGGCTTGTTTTTTTGAAATATAGCATAACCACTTCACTCATAAGCACGTCATCATATTAACCATTTCAATTGTAGCATAATATTTTTTGAGTTAATAAGGTAGCATCATTTGCCTGACCTTTCTTCTCTATAGTTAAACATTAAAATTATGAACTTTGATAGGGGGGGCAGGTATAGCTATTAAGGATAATGCTAAAATAAATATTTTTGTTGAGTTTTTGGGCTATTTGCAAGTACACCTCGTGAGAACTGTGACTCAGCAAATTTCTCCATTTCCTGTGCCAGAACTCACTGACGCCTTTCTTCTATCTCTCCTTTTGCACATAGACCCCAGAGAAGATACCTGGATATGAATCTGCTAGTCTTTTTGCTGATTGTATTCTTCCAATCAGGCCCTTTATCCTCCTGGGCTACAGTGCTGTTATAAACAACATTATTAGATGCATCAGTCCACAAGATCCACAGGACTAAGCATAGTTATAAATGTTTTAAACTCTGCAGTTTCATAAAAATATCAATAGGAAAAGAAAAGCTAAACTGTTAATCTATAATGGCTTCTAAAGAAACAAGTCATTGTTTTTAAAACTGAAAAATGAAGGGATAAAATCATATATTTATCCTACTTTCTAATATAGACTATATGTTTGGGTCTCCAAACTGTTATGAGGGGAAGTTTTTCTTTATATAAATATCATAGCTAATAAGTGAGGAAGATTTATATGATCTAAAGAGAAGCTAGAGGGAAGTGCCAACAAATGTTCAAACTACCGTACAATCGTGCTCATTTCACATGCTAGTAAAACTATGCTCAAAATCCTTCAAGCTAAGCTTCAGCAGTACATGAACTGAGACTTTCAGATGTATAAGCTAGGTTTAGAAAAGGCAGAGAAACCAGAGATCAAATTGCCAACATCCACTGGATCATAGAAAAAAGCAAGAGAATTCTAGAAAAACAACTACTTCTGTTCATTGACTAAGCTAAAGCCTTTGTGTGGACAACAACGACTTGTGACAAATTCTCAAAGAGATAGGAATACCAACCCATCTTACCTGTCTTCTGAGAAACCTGTAGGCAGGTCAAAAAGCAACAGTTAGAACCAGACATGGAACAACTGACTGGTTCAAAATTGGGAAAGGGGTATGACAAGGCTGTATATTGTCACCGTGCTTATTTAACTTATATGCAGAGTACATCTTGCAGAATGCCAGGCTGGATGAATCACAAGCTGAAATCAAGATTGCCAGGAAAAATATCAACAACTTCAGATATGCAGATAATACCACTCTAATGGCAGAAAGCAAAGAGGAACTAAACAGCCTCTAGATGAGGGTGAAAGAGGAGAGTGAAAAAACTGGCTTGAAACTCACCATGAAAAAATTAAGATCATGGCATCTGGTCCCATCAATTCATGGCAAATAGAAGGGGAAAAAGTTGAAGCAGTGGGAAATTTTTGTTTTCTTAGGCTCCAAAGTCACTGCAGATGGTGACTGCAGCCTTGAAATTAGAAGACTTTCTGCTTGGAAGGAAAGCTATAATAAAGCTACATAGCGTATTAAGAAGGAAATGGCAACCCACTCCAGTGTTCTTGTCTGGAGAATCCCAGGGACGGGGGAGCCTGGTGGGCTGCCGTCTATGGGATCACACAGAGTCGGACACGACTGAAGTGACTTAGCAGTAGCAGCAGTAGCAGCGTATTAAAAAGCAGAGACATCACTGTGCTGGCAAAAGCCCGTGCAGTCAAAGCTATGATTTTCCCAGTAGTCACATTCAGATGCGACAGTTGGGCCAGGAAGAACATTGAGTGCTAAAGAACTGATGCTTTTGAACTGTGGTGCTGGAGCAGACTCTTGAGAGTCCCTTGGACAGCAAGGAAATCAAACCGCTCCATCCTAAAGGAAATCAACTCCAATATTCATTGGAAAGACTGGTGCTGAGGCTGACGCTCCTATCCCTTGGCCACCTAAGGTGAAGGGCTGACTCCTTGGAAAAGATCCTGATGCTGGGGAAGATTGGAGGCAAAAGGAGAAGGGGGCAGCAAGAAGATGAGAGGGTCAGATAGCTTTACCTATCCAATAGACATGAATTTGAGCAAACTCCGGGAGATAATGGACGGAGGAGCTTGGCAGCGGAGGAGCTTGGCATCCTACAGTCCATGGGGTCACAAAGAGTCGGACACAACTTAGCAACTGAACAATAGCAACAATAAGTGAGAAAGTAATGATAGAGAATATCAGTATTTTATTGCTCCTAGTGATAAATGAATCCAGGCATTGACCATCAGTGGCCTTTAAGACTGCAAAAAGAGAAACAACCAGATGTGCCTCTTATAATGGTATCTGTGATATATTCTTGCCAAACAGTAAAGCCTGACTCAGATCATGCTTCTAGATCCAGCTACCAATTTGTAGGAAATGTAGAGGACAAAAGAATATTTCACATGAGATCATTGGGATGCAGTCTTCAACCACTGCTGCTGCTGCTGCTAAGTTGCTTCAGTCATGTCCAACTCTGTGTGACCCCATAGACAGCAGCCCACCAGGCTCCCCCATCCCTGGGCTTCTCCAGGCAAGAACACTGGAGTGGGTTGCCATTTCCTTCTCCAGTGCATGAAAGTGAAAAGTGAAAGTGAAGTTGCTCAGTCGTGTCCAACTCTTCACGACCCCATGAACTGCAGTCTACCAGGCTCCTTAGTCCATGGGGTTTTCCAGGCAAGAGTACTGGAGTGGGGTGCCATCTAGACAGATTGAAACTGTTGGACAAATGATCCAGTTTCTTCAAAAAATAGATTGCAGATGAGTGGCTGGGGAGAGGTGGACAGACAGGCAGTAGAAAAATCTAAAGATTAAAACCTACCATATATATATATATATGTAGACCTTGTTTGAGTCCTTCCTGAATCAAACAAACTGATTCGTAAAAATAAAAAACAAGGAAAAATCAAAGGAAAACATTTTTAACATTTAAAAGGTATTTTAAACACTGACTAGATATTTTATATTAAAGAATTATTAAGTTTTAAAACAGTAGATTTGTAGAAAGTCTATGTGAAGTAATTTCTCATTAGAAAAATAACCAGTGTACAGTAACCCAAAAATGTTTATTGGTACAAATAACAATGGGAATATTTCTGAGAATCCCCTCAATTAGTTCCAGGTAGTATTAAATAGTACTGAAATTATTCATCAAAGCTGAAAGTTGATATGAACCACTGTTTCTAATAGCTAAAAGGTAGAAACAATACAAATATCCATTAACAGGAACAAGGAAATGCTATATATTCATACAGTAGAATTCCACACAGTAAGTTATACAAGGAATAAGAAATTAAATTCTCTAGCTAAACTACCTGAGTTTGAATCCCAGCTCTTGTTTCAGTATTTCCTGGCAATATTCTCTTGAACAAATTATTTAACTTCTCTGTGCCTCAGTTTCTTCCCTTTTAAAACAAGGGTAATAATAGTATTTATTTCAGTGGATTGTGGGGCTTCCCCAGTGGCTCAGCAGTAAAGAATCCGCCTGCAGTGCAGGAGACACAGGGGATGCAGGTTTGATCCCTGGGTGGGAAAGATAGCATGCACACACAGTAGATTATAAAATTGCTTTAAGGACTAAGTAATTTCATAAATATATATAATGAGAAACCACCAGTACAAGTTAGTTATAATAATTATTATTACCTTAATAAGCCTAGCAACATAATATGTAAAAAGCCAAGTGGCAGAATAAGACACAATATGATACTGCTTATATAAAGTTTCAAAACCTACCAAAAAGAATCAGGAATTTGCATCCTGTTTTGTGTTTTTAGAAATACTAAACCCAGGCAAAGGACTCGACAACACCATATTTGATTTCTACTAAATTTTGGACAACAAAGGAAAGAAATTGATTCATCTTCTCTCTCAGTATGTCAGTATTTGCTAAGCATCTTAATACAGAGAATCATTAAAAGGATACATGGTTTATGGACTTCAACCCTGTCATTCCCACTACTGACAGTGGCACATCAAATGAATACTGGGCAATGCTGCGAATGAATATATTTCTTGTGTAGAAATTGTGTGCTTGGATCTTCTAAGGAGTCCAGGAGAAGTTTAGATGATTATGCATTTAAAGTTACTTGCACTGCTCAGTATCAAGGAAAAACTATAGTAGATTCTTACATTACATCCTTTTAATTATTTTATTACTCACCTTTCTGTAAACCCCACTGAAAAATGAACATGATATTCCAAATACTCATTTCTTGTAGACTGCTGTCTATCCCTTCTGAGTTGTATATATATAAAGAGCCAGTATTTTGTCCCAATTAATTATATAGTTTAAATACTACATAAATCAATGAAATATAAACTGTATATTTTGAAAAAGATTAGTAAGGAATAAGATGAAACCTGCAATGTAATCCTGTATATTCTTTATGGATACAAACAGGTATAAAAACATAAGTGGGAATGAAAAATAATTCAGGATCATTGTTGCCTTTCAGATAGAGAAATGGGATGAAGAGTTTCAATCAAATCTATAATTTGTATGTCTCTTGTTAAAAAAATAATGCACAAAAATAATGTGTTAAGATGTGGCTAAGAGTTGATAAATACAGGTTTTAGATACACATTTTTCCCATTTCTGTCTTCCTTTTAAAGTCTGTCAAGACTAAGCATTTCCAAAGTTCATCAGAATACATTCAGAAGTGACTTAATATGTGGGCTTCATTAAGCCAGTGTAGAATCATAAAAGGATTGACTGGCACCAGGCCTGAATTGCACACTGAGGTACTCTTGTATTCCAGTGTCCAGAATTGGATAAGAAATACCCAACAATTTAAACAGTGACTCTTTGTATTCTAATTATTATTTAAGAATATTAATATTTATGGACTCAATCTTCCTAGGCACTTTTTCTCCTGGAATCTGGTTTCCCTCTGAGCTTGGGCCTGGAGAGCAAACATATCTAGCCAGCCAGGCCTTAGACTGGCCTCTCATACTGATCTTAACCTTCCCTTGACCAGCTCTCTGAGAGGATTTGTATCCATCTATTTGGATTTGAATCTAGCCTGCTGGTTGGTAAGCCGCATGAAGTTTATTCTTCATATCCTGTCCCATGCTGGGTTTCCTTTGAATGCTCTGTGAAAAAATGAATGGCATTGCTTAGTCTGGTACCTTCAGAGCTGTTTTTTTTCCTAGATAAGGAAGGAAGTCACCACATTTGTAAACATCTCATGAAATTACATAGCAAAATATCAATTGTTTCTTTAGGATAAAATCATAAGAATTATGAAATGTAAAGTAAATACTTGAAGAGGAAGAAAGATATCATTTGACAGAAGTATTCCTTACCACCACCATTACCCTCAGACCTTCAGTATGGATTGAGACTCATCTGTATGCAAAATAAAAGGTCATGAAGCTGGCATATGGGCCAATTAGAGAAATCGTCCTAGGAAAGCCTTTTTTTCAAACCAAAGAAGTGATTAGAATCATGAGATAGTTTTCTCCACAGGTGCTTATTTTCTTGTTTACTAAAACTACTATCACAGGATATAGTGAATCTGAATCCCTGAGCAGATATTATTGTATCTTTCTCTAGATAACTATAGTTTTGTTTGATGGAATATCTTAATTTTTGTATTGTACAGAAATGACATAAAATAATGGAAAACCTTGTCTCTGTTCCCTTCTCTTCCACACATCTTGCTATGTGACCTTGGGAAAATCCATTTGCTTTATGAGATCTCTCAAATGTACAGTGAGGATGCGCAGTATTCTTCTTCCACCCAACTTTCTAGCCCAGTCAGGCTGTAGAGCTCCATTTTTTTCAATTCTTATTTTAAAAGCCCTCGTGGAATTTAGGCAGAATAAGGTGCTACTGCCCTCTGCTGGTCCTCAGAACATACCTGCCCATCAGTGCAATGATCTTGCCCATTCAAACATCAAAGGTCTCAGTACACCTTGCTTTCGCTTGAGAAGACATAGCTGCTGCTGCTGCTGCTGCTAAGTCACTTCAGTCGTGTCCGACTCTGTGCGACCCCATAGACGGCAGCCCACCAGGCTCTCCCATCCCTGGGATTCTCCAGGCAAGAACACTGGAGTGGGTTGCCATTTCCTTCTCCAATGCATGAAAGTGAAAAGTGAAAGTGAAGTCGCTTAGTCATGTCTGCCTCTTTGCGACCCCATGGACTGCAGCCCACCAGGCTCCTCCATCCATGGGATTTTCCAGGCAAGAGTACTGGAGTGGGGTGCCATTGCCTTCTCCGGAAGACATAGCAGGAAACCACAAAGAAAAGAAGCAAATTTCATGTTTAGAAAAATTATGTTTTAAGTATTTTGGAATTAATAATTTCTTATACATTTATCAGATGCCAGCACCATTTGTGACTGACTTGCTACCAAAAAGTGCATATCCTATGATCCTTGACCTTACTGTCATTCTCATCCAATAAACAAGCAGTGGGTTCTGACACTTTGGGCTACTGTTTCACACCATTTTTCTTCCTTGGAACATATGCAGTCCACTTTTGTTGAAAACACTTAGACAAGTTTTTACATAGTCACTTTTAGTTTTTGAATAAATAGGAAGATAATAACTGATATGTGCCAAGTAAAGTGAATATGCAGCAAAAAATGGTAAAAGAAGGCAGGGCTTCATTATACTCTCAAATTCCTATAGAGCTCTGTCAAGTTGTAATAAGAGATTTATTATAACTTTTTTATGGTATTGATGATCCTAAAAGAACTCTAGGTAAGAAACTGATAAGGATTTATTGAGAGTTCAGTTTAGTTAATATAATTACAGAACTCCAAAATGTTAGAATCTGTGTTCATAAGAAATGGTGCTGCCTGACTATACTCACAGGAAAGTCACGCTTGTACCTTGTTTAAATTTTATACCTTTAAAATCTCTTTCATAATAGGTCTGTGTACTGCCACTGAGGTCACTGTTATTCCTTAGAGTGATTGGGGCAAAAAAAAAAATTGAAGTGCAACCTACATCCCAAGTATCCTTAAGTAGAATGTAGAAGGAGTATGTGACTCAGTGTCTGTCGCTTCTGTTTACATATTCACAGAACCACACACATTTTATCCCTGATTTCCCAAGGGTAGAGAGTTCAGTTCAGTTACTCAGTTGTGTCCGACTCTTTGTGACCCCATGAATTGCAGCACGCCAGGCCTCCCTGTCCATCACCAACTCCCGGAGTTTACCCATACTCATGTCCATCGAGTCAATGATGCCATCCAGCCATCTCATCCTCTGTCATCCCCTTCTCCTCCTGCCCCCAACCCCTCCCAGCATCAGGGTCTTTTCCAAGGAGTTAACTCTTCGCATGAGGTGGCCAAAGTATTGGAGTTTCAGCTTCAGCATCAGTCCTTCCAATGAACACCCAGGACTGGTCTCCTTTAGGATGGACTGGTTGGATCTCCCTGCAGTCCAAGGGACTCTCAAGTGTCTTCTCCAACTCCACAGTTCAAAAGCATCAATTCTTCTGCGCTCAGCTTTTCACATTCCAACTCTCACATCCATACAAGACCACTGGAAAAACCATAGCCTTGACTAGATGGACCTTTGTGGACAAAGTAATGTCTCTGCTTTTGAATATGCTATCTAGGTTGGTCATAACTTTCCTTCCAAAGAGTAAGCTTCTTTTAATTTCATGGCTGCAGCTACCATCTGCAGTGATTTTGAAGCCCCCCAAAATAAAGTCTGACACTGTTTCCCCATCTATTTCCCATGAAGTGATGGGACCGGATGCCATGATCTTCGTTTTCTGAATGTTGAGCTTTAGGCCAACTTTTTCAGTCTCCTCTTTCACTTTCATCAAGAGGCTTTTTAGTTCCTCTTCACTTTCTGCCATAAGGGTGGTGTCATCTACATATCTGAGGTTATTGATATTTCTCCCGGCAATCTTGATTCCAGCCTGTGCTTCTTCCAGCCCAGCGTTTCTCATGATGTACTCTGCATATAAGTTAAATAAGCAGGGTGACAATATACAGCCTTGACATACTCCTTTTCCTATTTGGAACCAGTCTGTTGTTCCGTGTCCAGTTCTAACTGTTGCTTCCTGACCTGCATACAAATTTCTCAAGAGGCAGGTCAGGTGGTGTGGTATTCCCATCTCTTTCAGAATTTTCCACAGTTTATTGTGATCCACATAATCAAAGGCTTTGGCATAGTCAATAAAGTAGAAATAGATGTTTTTCTGGAACTCTCTTGCTTTTTCTGTGATCCAGCGGATGTTGGTAATTTGATCTCTGGTTCCTCTGCCTTTTCTGAAGCCAGCTTGAACATCTGGAAGTTCACGGTTCACGTATTGCTGAAGCCTGGCTTGGAGAATTTTGAGCATTACTTTACTAGCATGTGAGATGAGTGCAATTGTGTGGTAGTTTGAGCATGCTTTGGCATTGCCTTTCTTTGGGATTGGAATGAAAACTGACCTTTTCCAGTCCTGTGGCCACTGCTGAGTTTTCCAAATTTGCTGGCATATTGAGTACAGCACTTTCACAGCATCATCTTTCAGGAGTTGAAATAGCTCAACTGGAATTCCATCACCTCCCCTAGCTTTGTTTGTAGTGATGTTTTCTAAGGCCCAC
This sequence comes from Cephalophus harveyi, assembly GCA_006410635.1. Lineage (NCBI taxonomy): Eukaryota > Metazoa > Chordata > Mammalia > Artiodactyla > Bovidae > Cephalophus > Cephalophus harveyi. The sequence goes on from SJYT01069421.1 coordinate 13,318, forward strand.
TTGACTTCACATTCCAGGATGTCCGGCTCTAGGTGAGTGATCACACCGTCGTGATTATCTGGGTCGTGAAGATCTTTTTCGTACAGGTACCTCTGTTTTAAATGAGCAGTCCTCATGCAACTTCCCCTTAAGGATTTCCTGACCTTCGCGTCATGGTCAGTTCTAGCTTATGGCTGCCTGTAAGAGTTAATAGATGATCATCCCAACAACAGTACATAGGCCTACCTTGAAAGGGACTTACACATGAGATTCAGAGGTACACAGACTCTAATAGGCAAAATTCACAGACACCACACTTCCAATCATTTAAGTACTACAGTACATTTCATGGTATGCATGGTATCTATTCCAGCTGAAGATTTAGTCTGCTCTAGACCAAGAAGGAAGTTTGTATGTATTGAGCATATAATTTTTTACCAGATACCTTATACATTTGTTATGCGTCCCTAAGAAAAGAATGAACTCTTTGCTACATAACTGTTATGTATGCAGCTTTAATAGTGACCTTCAGTGTTCAATATTTCAGCAGAAAAGAATCCACTTATTAATTGCTTCAAAAGGAAACTTACATTATCAGAAACTTTAGTTTTACTAATAGAAAAAAAATTCAATTCTAAAGAATAAAATGGACTGAAAAGTTGTCTAATGAGACCATTACCAAGTATTTGCTGAGAAATAATGGATTTAAATTTTTTTGAGACATTTTTAACTTTGAGAAATGAAAGCAACAGCTGTGGAAAGGTGAGTCAAGTAATAGCAGAGGTTTCAAGGCAGACTATTACTCTGGGAAATAAAATCCTAAAATAAAATATTAAAATAACAGTTGTACTAACTGTTATTCAATTTATATATGATTTGCTCTAAGTTTCTTTTCAAGATAATTTGCTATAGTAAAAAGGTCAGGGGATTTGGAAACAAACTTTGGGCTTGAAACCTAGTTCCACCACTTATGTAATTGCTATATGGCCTTGGGCAATCACTCAGTTAAATCTTTTTGAACTTCTGTGTCCTCTTCTTTAATTTGGCAATAACAACATGCATCTTACAAAATTTTCAGTATTAAATGAGATGTATATTTATGAAGTGCTGCAAGTGATTGCAGAGTTAGTTTTCTTTCCCTCTGTTGTTTTTTTTTTAACCATTCTTTTTTTAATTAATAGTTTACTAATGGCTTCTTTATTAGTTTAACTGGCAGATATAATCAAAGGACTCAGAAGAAAAGTGACATTATATTACTAACCATTTGCCAGGTTGAATCTAACCCAGGGAGCTTCGCATATTTTTTTACATTCCATATTTGATTAATTTGACACAAATTAGAACTCCCAATTCTAGAAAGGCTCAACTGTATTCAAATTAAGCAGGAAAATATCTAAATGCTATTGCCTAAGAATTCACAAGCACTGTGCTCTCAAGTGGAGGAATAACCAGTATTGAATAGTGGTGGTGTTTAGTCGCTTCGTCGCTAAGTCATGTCCAGCTCTTTCGTGACCACATGGACTACAGGCCCACCAGGCTCCTCTGTCCATGGGGTTTTCCAAGCAAGAATACTGGAGTGGGTTGCCATTTCCTTCTCCATCCCTCTGTTGTTAATCACAGAGTGAAGTTTACTCTTACTTAGAAGCCCAGCAGGAAATCCTGGAAAGGAAGGTTTGGTTTTAGATGACCTTCCCACACCCAGACTTGGTTACCAGAAAATACCCTGGCAGCCCTGGACAGCCTGCTGGCGAGTGTGTGAGCCAGGCAGCAGCCTTGGTAGAGGAGGTAAAGGGCTGGAACGAGCAGGCGGGGAATTCATGATATGCCCTCACTCTGTGTGTAAGGCTTAGCTGTAGGCTCACTCGCATTTCAGTTAGTGCTCTCCTAACCCCACCAAAATGTACTCTAATACCAAGTAGAAAAAATTCTGAACTGTCTGGAATTTTAGATTTAGGTTGTGATGGATTTTATTATATGTCCTAATTGTAATAACTACCCAAGTCTACATTTCCTGCTGTATGCACAGTACAGTGTTTAGGTACTTTTCATATATTCTCTAATTCGTATACTTTTTATTTTAAAATGTCCCTTTTAAGAGATAAAATAACAGAGACCTTTAAAGGATTTGATAGCAAGCCCAAAGTTGCCAGTTAAAAATGTGTACGTTGCTGATTGCTAAGCTTGTATTGCCATAAGATATATTTAGATAAATCCTTTGATCACATTCATGATTAATCTGTGGCCTCTGTAACCTTCTGAACTGTCCTGACCCTGTCAGCTCCATGGTGATATATATTATGTGTTCTCACAGAAACTGGCCCCTGGAGTCAGCCAGTTTGCTTACACCTGTGTACAGGACCACCCCATTTGGACGAATCAGCAGTTTTGGGAGACAACCTTTTATAATGCGGTGCAGGAACAGGTTCGCTCCCTGTATCTCTCGGCCAAGGAGGACAATCATACCCTGTATCTGAAGCAAAAGGTAAGATAAAGAAATGTATTTGTGTGGGGCTAGGGTCCTGGCTCGGAGATGGCGATGGCACCCCACTCCAGTGCTCTTGCCTGGCAAATCCCATGGTAGGAGTTGCCTGGTAGGCTGCAGTGCACGGGGTCGCGAAGAGTCGGACACGACTGAGCGACTTCCCTTTCACTTTTCACATTCATGCATTGGAGAAGGAAATGGCAACCCACTCCAGTACTCTTGCCTGGAAAATCTCATGGACGGAGGAGCCTGGTAGGCTGCAGTCCATGGGGTGGCTGAGGGTCAGACACGACTGAGCGACTTCACTTTCACTTTTCACTTTCATGCATTGGAGAAGGAAATGGCAACCCACTCCAGTGTTCTTGCCTGGAGAATCCCAGGGACGGGGGAGCCTGGTGGGCTGCCGTCTATGGGGTCGCACAGAGTCGGACACGGCTGAAGCAACTTAGCAGCAGCAGCAGCAGGGTCCTGGCTTCAAGGGAAGTTCAGTCGGGTATTTGGCCACTTCCTACCAGTGTATTTGGGGTTTACTTTAGGAAGCCCCCTGGTGAGCATCTTTGTTCTATTGATTCTTGATATTTTTTTTTTTCCATAATAACTTCTTACTACAGTTCTGTAGCGCTATAATTGTTTTATTATATTTTCATAAGAATTCCGTGGAAACATTTATAGGAAGTTGAAACGAGTCAATCTAAAATACCTAGGCAGATGTCTCTGTGCAATTAACTTCTTGAAGAAGTGTCAAATTAAAGTTGCGTGCTATGTCACTTCAGTCATGTCTGACTCTTGGCGACCCTGCGGACTATAGCCCACCACCCTCCTCTGTCCAGGGGATTCTCCAGGCAAGAATACTGAAGTGGGTTGCCATGCCCTCCTCCAGGGGATCTTCCCAACCCAGGGGTCAAACCTGCGTCTCTTATGTCTCCTGCATTGGCAGATGGGTTCTTTACCACTAGTGCTGCCTGGGAAGCCCAAATTAAAGTTAATTGAAATTTTGAAATGTCATACACTAGCTGTCTGATCTTAGACAATTCACTTTAGTTTTCTGTGTCTTATTTCTTCATTAGTAAAGTGAGCAGACATGATTATTGTAAGCTTTTAATGTCTAATACAAGTATAGGGCATTGAGTTCCTGGCACATACTAAATCATAAAAGTTAGAAATTACTGTCCTTATTAACTGAACTTAGAGCAGCATGAAGGGCTGATTACTATTGTTGATTCACTTTAAGAGTAATTTTTTGGAGTAATTTGTTGGGGGTTTTTTAGCTTTTTTTTTTTTTTTGGAGTAATTTTTCCACATGCTGGGCTAATATATCGCTGCTGATCCTTTCCTCCATTTTAAATTTTCCTTATACTATGTGAGATAAATGAACCTAGATAGTTAACTGAAACTGCCTGATATTCATACATTTCTATGCCTCAAGTAATTTTAATCATATTATTGGTCTATTCATGAATATGATAAGAACAGAAACTTTTAATAACAAGTGGCACTATCTGACATCTATCAGATATTCCAAATTATTACTATACAATTAGTTCTAATTATTTTCTTAATTTAAAACTCAGATTTTTCTTTCAAAACACCAGATGCACTTGGGTAAAGGGGTAACTTGGGCCACATCCAAAGAGAATAGCTTGAGGTCATGTTCTAGAGATGATTGGCCTGGTAAGGTGCTTTTGATAATTTTTAAAGAAAATGTAGTGCTAACATGGATATGACGGGACCCAGGTGGCGCTAGTGATGAAGAACCTGCCTGCCAGTGCAGGGGATGTAAGAGAGACAGGTTCAATCCCTGGGTTAGGAAGATACCCTGGAGAAGGAAATGGTAACCCACTCCAGTATCCTTGCCTAGGAAATCCCATGGACAGAGGAGCCTGCTGGGCTGCAGTTCACGGGGGTGCAAAGTGTCTGATGTGACTGGTGACTTAGCACATATTGGTATATCTCCAAAACATTCATAAAGCAAGTCCTCTATTCTGTAAAAGTGTCTCGGAGCCCCAGGTTAGATATGAGTAAGACTATAAATATACCAGAGAAGGCAATGGCACCCCACTCCAGCACTCTTGCCTGGAAAATCCCATGGACAGAGGAGCCTGGTGGGCCGCAGTCCATGGGGTCACTAAGAGTCAGACACGACTGAGTGACTTCACTTTCACTTTTCACTTTGATGCATTGGAGAAGGAAATGGCAACCCACTCGTGTTCTTGCCTGGAGAATCCCAGGGACGGGGGAGCCTGGTGGGCTGCCGTCTATGGGGTCGCACAGAGTTGGACATGACTGAAGCAACTTAGCGGTAGCAGCAGCATAGATATGCCAGATCTTCATAAGCTGTAAAGTACTATGCAGGTGTGGGTTACTGCTGTTGTTTAACTCTTCAGCCTATAGGAAACCCCTCTTAAAGATCCTATGGACACCTGTATGCCCATTTAATGATAACGTTTGACTCCCACATTTACAAGGAAATCTAGCTCTACTTTGTTGTGACTTGGGTCATTTTGTCTTTTTCAACCAGAGAGCAGTAGAAAAGAAACATAGCACAGTATTAGAAAATGCTACTGGCACGTTTGACCAGAGCATTTACAGGTATTTCAGGTCAATAATTTGTTGTAACTGGCGACTTGAAGGCGATAGAGCCAGAGATAAGTATCAATAAATGCAGTGAAATGTTAGCAGTGAGAAGTATGTACCTCAGTGCTTTACTGCTGTCTCCTTGAATTTGTCACATGGTTCCATTCAAGGCCTGTTGGAGCTCAGAAAAAAAAGGAAGACTAAGTTTCGTGTTCTTGTTATATTTTTTTAAGATGTTTCCACTTTTACTGACATAAGTATTTAATAGATGAATGATTAAAACATCTTCCATGCTTTTTGAAGCTCATGTGAAGTGATAGATTTTGATTTTGTTTTGGTTTGGTTTGGTTTTTAGGATAAACTTCCTGATGACCAATATCAGGAGAAGACAGCAATGGACCTGGCAGCCGAGCAGCTACGCCTTTGGCCTACTCTGAACAAATCAACTCAGCAGGAGCTGGTGCAGCGTGAGGAAAGCACTGTCTTCAGTCAAGCCATTCACTTTGCAAACCTCATGGTCAATCTGCTGGTTCCACTGGATTCAAGTAAAAACAAGCTCCTAAGAGCATCAGCCCCAGGAGATTGGGAGAGTGGGAGCAACAGCATTGTCACAAACAGGTACTGAAATGTGGACACACACAGACACTCCTATTCTTCTTGGTTTAGCACAGAATATGAAGTATTTGGGGTAAATCGTGCTATACATATTTCAAAAATTAACCGTTTTCCTCACCTTCAGACTTGCTCAGCTCTTCTCTATTGAAAGACTGACTACATCCAACTATTCTTAATTACCTCCCATACCCTCTTCTCTTTTATGACCTCTGACTTTTTAAATGTCTCACCCATTACTGATCTAGCCCTTTCAGTTACTTTCTGCCACAGCAACTTACAGAAAGCCCTGTGGAAAAGTACTCATGGACTCTGATTAAAGTGATTATTTGTTTCTTGGCCCTTCTTTTCCTCATCTGACCCATTGCACTTGCCTATAATCATGTCCTCAACCATTCCTTGTTCTAACACTTTTCCCTAGTGGCTCATATGGTAAAGAAACTGCCTACAGTGCAAGAGATCCAGGTTTGATCCCTGGGTCACAAAGATCCCCTGGAGAAAGGAATGGCTTCCCACTCCATTATCCTTGCGTGGGAAATCCCACAGACAGAGGAATTTGGCAGGCTTCAGTTCATGGGGTCACAAAGAGTCGGACACGACTGAGCAACTAACACTATTTCAACCCTAAATACTTCCTGTACCACTGAAAATAAAACCCATAGACCATAAGGCCTAACAGGATCTGGCCCCTGGCTGCTGCTCAAGACTTTATTTCCTACACTCTTCTGTCAACCAAACTGGTCTCCCTGTTCAACATTCAAAGCATGATACTGCCTCAGGGCCTCTGTACTTGTTATTCCCGCAATCTGGGATACTCTCCCTGAAATAGTCACAAGAATCCCTTCATTTAGTGTTCTGCTCTGATGTCACCTACCCAGAGAGACCTTGCTCACTTGCTGTCTTAAGTAACACATCCATCATTTTCTTATACCTTTTTTTCTTTCATGACATTTTCTACAATCTGATTTACATAGTGAGTGAATAAGGCACCTAAGTTGGGTCCAAAGGAAATGCCTGATGGTAGCTTCCAAGTGTAGGCGAAACATCATGTTTCGCCACTATCACTTATAGAGGAGCCGTGGAGTTAAGTGAGATTTCTACTTGAGTACACATCCTTTTGAGCAAGTTTAAACTGCTGTGGAAAGTCACCGTGATATACTAGTCATTTGTTAAATTTGAGTACTGAACATGATTTCTTCCCTTGACTTTCTTAGTATTGCAGGAAGTGTAGCTGAGAGCTATGATACAGAAAGTGGGTTTGAAGATTCAGAGAATAACGACATTGCCAATTCTGTTGTGCGTTTCATTACCCGATTTATTGACAAAGTTTGTACGGAGAGTGGAGTTACTCAGGATCATATCAAGAGCCTGCATTGCATGATACCAGGTAATCACTTTGCAGACATCAGAGAACCAGAATATTAGAAATAATTGAATAAGGATTATTCTTATGGGTCATTTTCCAGCATAGCACTTGGCTTCCAGGTAGCTTAGTCATGTTATTTATTTTTGTCTTTATTTGTTTTTTAACTAGTTTTAAATTGTATAAAATATACGTCATAAAATTTGCCATTTTAAGCTTTCTTAAATGTAAAATTCAGTGGCATAAATTATATTCACAATGCTGTACAACTGCTACTGATTGTCTATTACCAAAGCTTTTCCATCACCCCATACAGACACTCTGTACCTGTTAAGCAGTAGCTTTCCATTCTCCACTCTGGCCTTTGGTTGCCTCTTAATTCCTTTTATCTCTATGAATTTGCCTATTATAGATAATGCATATAAGTAAAATCATATAATACTTGTCTTTTTGTGTCTGACTTATTTCCTTTAGCATAATGTTTTCAAGGTTTATCCACGTTGTAGCAGGTATTGTGACTTCATTCCTTTTATGACTGAATAATACTCTATATATGGATATAGCATATTTTCTTTATCCATTCATCTGTTGATGAACACTTGAATTGTCGTGACTTTCTGACTCTTGTAAAGAGTACTACTATGAATATTCACACACAAGTGTCTGAGTTTAATTTTCAGTCTTTGGGGTATATACCTAGGAGTAGAATTGCTGGGTCATATGATAATTCTATGTTTAGCTTTTTGAAGAACCACCAAACTCTGATTAGTTTTCAGTTCTACAATATCCAGAATTTGTTTTAATGCTGCTTGTTTGGTACTCTTTTACTTTGAATTCTCTGGCTCATCCCAGGAATTGTAGCTATGCACATTGAAGCCCTAGAAGCCGTGCACCGAGAGAGCAGAAGACTTCCGCCGATACAGAAGGTAATCATTCCGGGCTGCACGCTGTGAGGGGGTAGGGAAACCCTCCCAAAAACAGCAGCAGTGAATTGCTGTGCCACAGAAAGTACCTTCTAACATTCCACAGAGGCCAGCTCCAGTTTTAATGATACATTAAACCTTGAGAGGAGTTTACATGTGGATCCTCATAAAAAGGATGGTGAAGCAGAATAGGAGATCAACAAAGGAGCAATAATAATATCTTGTTGAGTCTACTGTTATAGGCAGGGCATAAATTGTGAACATTCTAACTTCCAAGCCCAAGCCAAGGTTTTATTTTCTGCCTCCTTCCCCCAAAAAATGACTTAAGGCAATTACCATAAAATCACCAGGTTCCTGAATCTGTATGCATTACAAGCATACATCACAAACATCTGGGAAGTCTATTAAAAATTGAGAGGCCTGAATCTCAGCCCAGCCTCCTGAATTGGAGTACCCTGGGACTTGGCCTGGGAATCTGTACTTAAATAAGCATCACAGGTGATTATTTTGCAGTTAGTTTGGCACCAGTCTGTGGAACTAGGGTTTAGGACCCTCTTACCTATGTAACAGAACTATTAAAAATAAATTCAAAGGAGAAATCAAAAGCCAGATGGAAAGGAAAGATGATTCTATCAGAAATCTGAGACACAGTGATCATTATACTTTGGCTTTATATTTTAGCTCTGAGCTTCCTCAAGCCAACAAAGAGAATTGTCTGGATTTGCATAGTTTTTATTGCTCAGTAAAAGAAAATAAGTGTATTAGAGCTTCAGGAGAGATGGACTTTTTTTTTCTAGCACTAAACTCTTCAAGGAAGTGTATCATGTGGTTCCTTATTTCCCAAGATATGTAAATGGTCATAACTTGGCCATTTTTTTTGTCTTAATCTTTATTAAAGGCTAAAAAGGGCTTTTTAAAGTCGTGGCCACTTTTTAAAATATGTCTTTTCAGTTTGCAAACTAACGATGCTTTTGTATAAAATTGAAACATTAGAGGAACACACATTGTACAAAATGAAAGTCTCCCACGATTCTCCTCACCCTGACCTCTACCCTTATCTATGACAGTACCAGCTTTAGCAGTTTGGTTCATATACTAAAAGGAAATCATAATGTACATATTCGTTGGTAACTCTTTCTACTTAACAATATATTCTGGCATCTTTCTGTGTTTATGTATCTAGATCCGTGCCATTCTTTTTGACGGTTGCCAAATGTTCCGTTAAAGAGGTATCTCAAATAGTTTAGTAATTTCCAGCAATTTTACTGTGAATAAGTAATGCTGCAGAGAGTCTTTTTACATTTGGATGCAGAAACATCATTTCTGACTTTTCTCAAATCTGTTTACTCATTTTGGCTACGTGGGAGGTCTGGTTCACATTTTTAGATCTGTAACTGACAAGGTAACCTTAGTCTAAGGGTTGGAAATCTCTCTAGAGTTGTGTCTAAAATAACTCTGTCTATTGTTAGCCCAAGATTCTTAGACCTGCTCTACTGCCAGGAGAAGAAATTGTTTGTGAAGGCCTTCGAGTCCTACTGGATCCTGATGGAAGAGAAGAAGCCACTGGAGGCCTTCTTGGAGGCCCTCAGCTTCTGCCAGCAGAAGGAGCCTTGTTCCTTACCACATACAGAATTCTGTTCAGAGGGGCTCCCCATGATCAACTAGGTAAGGCTCATATTATGTCATCAGAACAGGGCTATGTGAGGCTTTGCTTCCATCTGTGTGCAGTGATTTGCAGGTCAGTTCAAAATCAAAGTAAGCGTTTTGCCACACACGTATTTTTTTTTAGAATACTGTCAAACCTAATGATAATTTGGATTCTTGTTTAAAGAACCAAGGATATCTTCTAAACCACAAACTATGGTTCATCCACAGAAACTGTAATAATTTCATGAAGTAGCATTTTGTGATTTCAGGGTATTCAGAGTAGCTGCTAGTGGCATCCCCTGCTGATTTTCCCCATCTTCTGAATGCTGCAGTAAACTGTTAAGGCTGAGGTTTTCCAAATTCAGGATCCCCTTTGTGAGAGGGAGGATGTGCTAAGTATTACAGGGCTGTACAGCACTAACTTAACTAACCCCACCCACTTCTTTCATTCCGTTTCAACTAATCCTTTCCTCTCTTAACAGAACGCTCTTCTGCTCACTAAACTCTTTCAACTTCCGTTTTCTACAACTGTCTGCAGTCTTCTGCATTAGAAAGAATAGCATACGCTATCAAATCTGAATTATCTTTTTTAAATCACTGTAGTCTCTGGGTAAACTATTCTAGTTGGTAAGCATATAAGGTTTTGGGTGAAATTATTGGACTCTAGATCAAAAAGCCCAGGTTTCAGTCACTGTTGACCAATCTGGATATCTTAAGTAAGTCCCCTGATCCAAGTTTCAATTTCCCCTTTTATAAAATGAGGGGATCAGACTCATTTGGTGATAATCCAGTGGTCCTCAGCCTTGACTGTGTATTTGAATTATCTGGGAAGCTTTAAAAAAAAAATTCTGGGTCTAACTCTCAAACAACTAATTTGGAATCTGTAATAGGATGCTAGGAAGGGGGAGACCCAGACATCTGTATAGTTTTGATACAAGTCGGACACGACTGAGCGACTGAACTGAACTGAGGATTGAGAAACATGGGGAAACATGGTCACTAGAATTCCTTCCTCATCTGAAATTATTCAGTTGTCATTTGATGAGGATGTACTATATGCTGTGCACTTTGTCAGACAGGGGGATTCAGATGTATGAACTGTATTATCTTCAAACTCTCACCAGTTGCATAATCCCATACTTATCTAGAATCAATGTGGTTTATTATCTTGGTCATAAGGATTGCTTACCACACGAAAAGCAAAAAGCTTATAAAATTCTATAAACAGTGAATCAACAGGAATAGTTGTGTTCATTTTGAAGAAAAGTGAAAAACAGAACAGAATTTCTCAACCCTCTTCTGTCGTATTACTGTAAATAAGTTACATTTGTATTTGTAAGCAAGTATATTTTTAAAACTAGGTATCTGGCACTTACCATTTTTTGTACTGAAACCTTTGTGAGCTCAATGGCCATACACATAACATTTTGGGTTTATAAATATATGAGATAGTTGGTCATTTAAACTGCTCTAAATTATGTCTTTTAAAGAAATCAAAGCCATATTTAGTGTGAAAGTTTGTATTGGTCTTTTGTTTTTTCCTGATAATTTTAGGGTTAATTTCAGTTTAGGAAAATTATTTGCATCAGAGAAAGCCTTTTTATTTGCCTCTTTTATTTCTCTTTTAAGTTAATTTAAAATTTTAAAATTTCTCCTTTAATGACACATAGGAATCTGATCATTTTATATGAGTGATATAAACATAGCTTGTTGAATACATTTTAGAACTTAAATCTTATGTACATCTTGATTTTATTTAATCTCTGGATATGAGTTTAACATAAGAGAATAATCAGAATTTTCCAGGTTAGGAATTTAGAGGTTCAAGGAATGAGGAACTCTGATAATAATAAGTATATTAGTTAATAAAGGGGCTCTTAAGTCAGATATACCTAGTTCACGTCTCACCCTCTCTGGCTTACTAGCTGAGGGTCAGCTAGTCACTGTCCTGTTCTGTTACTTGTACTGCTACCTGAAATGCCCACCCTTTTCCCTTCTGCAGATCCAAACCTCCATTCTCCTCAAAGTTCACCTGCCCTGTCACTTCTCCCAGGAATTAATTCTCTAGCCATCTAGCATGCAGAAGTCTTCTCACTTCTGAAGTCTTTAAAGTTCCCTCAAACCTGGGAGCTAATGGCATGTTGTTATATTCTACCTGTGGCTGTCCTCTCCCTGAGGAACTGCTAGCTTTCCAGGGGAGACCTCATGTGTGCTGCTGCTTTTCTAGATGCTCATCTCCATGTCCTCAGGTAGCTGATAAATATTTATATTTTTCATTTCTTCCTTTAATATTTAAACTCTCAAGAATCTTGGGGCTTCCCTGGTGGTTCGGTTGGTAAAGAATCTGCCTACAATGCGGAAGGCCTAGATTCGATCCCTGGGTTGGGAAGATCCCCCGGGGAAGGGAACAGCTACCCACTCCAGTATTCTGGCCTGGAGAATTCCATGGATTATGTATAGTTCAGTTCAGTCTCTCAGTCGTGTCCAACTCTTTGCAACCCCATGAACTGCAGCACGCCAGGCCTCCCTGTCTGTCACCAACTCCCGGAGTCCACCCAAACTCATGCCCATTGAGTCGATGGTACCATCCAACCATCTCATCCTCTGTCGTCCCCTTCTCCTCCAGCCCTCAATCTTTCCCAGCATCAGAGTCTTTTCCAATGAGTCAGCTCTTCATAACAGGTGGCCAAGGTATTAGAGTTTCCGCTTCAACATCAATCCTTCCAATGAACACCCAGGACTGATCTCCTTTAGGATGGACTGTTTGGATCTCCTTGCAGTCCAAGGGACTCTCAAGAGTCTTCTCCAATGCCACAGTTCAAAAGCATCAATTCTTCAGCGCTCAGCTTTCTTCACAGTTCAACTCTCACATCCATACATGACTACTGGAAAAACCATAGCCTTGACGAGACGAACCTTTGTTGACAAATTAATGTCTCTGCTTTTGAATATGCTATCTAGGTTGGTCATAACCTTCCTTCCAAGGAGTAAGCGTCTTTTAATTTCATGGCTGCAATCACCATCTGCAGTGATTTTGGAGCCCAAAAAAATAAAGTCAGCTGCTGTTTCCACTGTTTCCCCATCTATATGCCATGAAGTGATGGGGCCAGATGCCATGATCTTAGTTTTCTGAATAAAGGCACCGTTAAGCTTTAAGCCAACTTTTTCACTCTCCTCTTTCACTTTCATCAAGAGGCTCTTTAGTTCCTCTTCACTTTCTGCCATAAGGGTGTTGTCATCTGCATATCTGAGGTCATTGATATTTCTCCCGGCAATCTTGATTCCAGCCTGTGCTTCTTCCAGCCCAGCGTTTCTCATGATGTACTCTGCATATAAGTTAAATAAGCAGGGTGACAATATACACCCTTGACGTACTCCTTTTCCTATTTGAAGTTTGTCCAGTTCTAACTGTAGCTTCCTGACCTGCGTACAGATTTCTCAAGAGGCAGGTCAGGTGGTCTGGTATTCCCATCTCTTGAAGAATTTTCCAGTTTGTGGTGATCTACACAGTCAGAGTCTTTGGCATAGTCAATAAAGCAGAAATAGATGTTTTTCTGGAACTCTTGCTTTTTCCATAATGCAGCGGATGTTGGCAATTTGATCTCTGGTTCCTCAGCCTTTTCTAAAACCAGCTTGAACATCTGAAAGTTAATGGTTCATGTATTGCTGAAGCCTGGCTTGGAAGATTTTGAGCATTACTTTACTAGCATGTGAGATAAGTACAATTGTGCGGTAGTTTGAGCATTCTTTGGCATTGCCTTTCTTTGGAATTGGAATGAAAACTGACCTTTTCCAGTCCTGTGGCCACTGCTGAGTTTTCCAAATTTGCTGGTGTATTGAGTGTAGCACTTTCACAGCATCATCTTTTAGGATTTGAAATAGCTCAACTGGAATTCCATCACCACCACTAGCTTTGTTCGTAGTGATGCTTTCTAAGGCCCACTTGACTTCACATTCCAGGATGTCTGGCTCTAGGTGAGTGATCACACTATCATGATTATCTGGGTCGTGAAGATCTCTTTTGTACAGTTCTTCTGTGTATTCGTGCCACCTCTTCTTAATATCTTCTGCTTCTATTAGGTCCATACCATTTCTGTCCTTTATTGAGCCCTCTTTGCGTAAAATGTTCCCTTGGTCTCTCTAATTTTCTTGAAGAGATCTCTAATCTTTCCCATTCTATTGTATAGTTCATGGGTTCGCAAAGAGTCAGACATGACTGAGTGACTTTCAGTTCAGTTTAAGAATCTTAGGCCTAACCCCAGTATATCTTCTGAAGGCACATACGCATAGTATAGTGCCTTTATTCAGAAACAAATTTTAACTGTCTTATCTTAACAGTCTTTTCTCTTTTGCTTTATTCTTATATTAAATATAATAAATGTCTTTTCAATATTTGAAGATACCTCTTTTCTTCTGTCAAATACCTACCCTTCCTGTAAGATGCCTTAAACCAGGTGATCTTGTGTGACACACAATAGGTTGGGGAACTAGAACGAAGGTTGGCAGTTTCGGACCATTCCTGCACTCCAGGAAAGAAATGTATGTCAGGAATGACTTACCATGCAACACTCTTAATGAATGCAATTCTAGAATCATGGTACTTTGTATTGCTTCTTTCCTGGACTTTGTCCTCTCTAGACACATTTCTCCAGCAGAGGCTGGTAAAATGAGCAGCAGAGACTCTAGAAATGAGCTGTAAAGTGCTGTTGCTTAGTCTGTGCCCTGTTTTCCTATAGTTGGTGAGCAGACAGTTGTACGAAGTTTCCCCATTGCCTCTATCATTAAGGAGAAGAAGATCACAATGCAGAATCAACTACAACAGAACATGCAAGAAGGACTGCAGATCACATCGGCGTCTTTTCAGGTATTAAGAAAAGGAGCCGCCATTGTGCTATTAAAATTTTTCTATAAATGTTGTCATTTGTAGACATTTGTCATTTCTACAAATGATGTCATCTACAAATGATAGCCACTTTCTTTTGATCATATATGGTCAGGAGTTAGAGGAGAAGGAGAATCAGAGGTTCTGTGAGGGTAATCTTTGACTGAGTCAGCTCATGAACAGCATTGGATTTATTTAATCCTCTGTTTCCTGAGCCCTTGAGTCACCTCACAGTAACAATGGATTCTGTCGATATTGAGTGATCTCAGAAATTCAGACTCACACTGTTGACTCTTATTCTCTGCCATGTAATACTTCAATTTGTGTTTGATAGAGCCTTTAGATAGCATCTCTTGGCATCTGTTTCTGGAGGAAATGCTTGTGGCTCTTCTGTGGAAGAGGCAGATCTCTTGAGAATTACAGAGAATTACAGCTAGGGCTAAAGTACTGTTGATTATAAGTAAACCTTGATGAAGCAAAGGTTTTTCCAGGGAGCGCTGAACATTTCAGAACTCGTGGGAATTAGTGATACTAACCAGACACTCAGAAAAGTGATCTTTTCTTTGTTTTGCTTCTTTTAAAAAAAAAACAATTCTTGAGAGCACATTTTGCTCTTCCCACTCTTGTGCCTTGTTTCTGACTTCTCAGATTTCCAGGGGTTCCAATTCTTGCCTTGTTCCTTCCAGTCAAGAAGCTCTCCCTAATACTTCCACATTCTGGTTGTGTAAATTGTAAGCCTTCTGATCTGTAGGTCCAGACCTGCTCTGGCCTCATGAGAGTACTGATCTCTTAGGGATTTCTTCATTATTCCAACTGCCGAAGGACTCTAAACTAGAATGCTGTGGTCTCAGAGCTCTGCCTCTTCCATAGAAGAGCCACAAGCATTTCCTCCAGAAACAGATGCCAAGAGATGCTGTCTAAAGGCTCTATCAAACACATGGGTCTACCAATTAGGATTCTAGTCAAACTTCATTTTTTCTTCCTAGATTTATAAGTATCTCTGGATAGGAAGACACTTCCTTAGGCAAAAATCCCCTATCTAGGACCACCAGTGGTTGATAAACAAGAAGACACAATTCTTACTCCAACCACTATAAGTTAATTTCCCTATCACATCATAAAAAAGACAGTCCTGAATTCCCTGGCAGTCCAGTGGTTAGGACTCCATGCTTTCATTGCTGAGGGCCCAGGTTCAACCCTGGTCAAGGAACTAATATCCCACAAGCTGCACAGTGCAGCCAAAAAGGAAAAGAAATTGAGAAAAGACAGTCTTAAAGAAACTCAACTTCAAGATACATTATTTTCCTTATCAACCAACCGTCTATAACAAGTAAACCTTTCTGAGCCCTCAATTTATTGAGCCCTTTTTTATTTTTAAAAATTTTAAATTGTATTGCATGATATCCAAAGTCCCTTCAACCTCTAACCTCTTGTCATTTAGCATTGTTATTTTTTTGTTATTTCAGTCGTTGGGGGGGAAGCTCTCTGGAAATGCTTAATGTTTCTGATACGTTTAATTTCTTCTGTCTCTAGTTGATTAAAGTAGCATTTGATGAAGAAGTGAGTCCAGAAGTAGTAGAGATCTTTAGGAAACAGCTGATGAAGTTTCGTTATCCTCAGTCCATGTTTACCACCTTTGCTTTTGCTGCTGGACAAACTACCCCACAGATCATCTTACCCAAGCAGAAGGAAAAGAGCACTTCCTTTCGGTGAGGAAAGAGGTTTCTTCATTTCAGCTCTCCCAAAGTTGACTGTCAGGGAACGTGACCTATCTCCTAAGTCAGTATGTGTTTGCCATTCTGTTACACCCACTGAACGAAGCTCAGGAGTTATGGAAAGCAGCAATGACATATGGGACAGTCAATGTTCATTGCTTATGATGTAGTTTTAGAATGTGAAGTTCTATTTTCCCTTTTTCCTCTGTTGCTCACTTTCTACCTTTGAGCAGTCCCTTCAGTTTACATCAATATCCAGGTCAAGTAAACAGTATTCTGATTGAGAGGTGAGAACATTTTATTTTTCCTTTCTGTAGCTTTTTTTTTTGGAGGCTAATTACTTTATAATATTTTAGTGGTTTTGCTATACATTGACATGAATCAGCCATGGGTATATACATGTTCCCCATCCTGAACCCCCCTCCCACCTTCCTACACTGGGTCATCCCAGTGCACCAGCCCTGAGCACCCTGTCTCACGCATCAAACCTGGGCTGGCGATCTGTTTCACATATGATAATATACGTGTTTCAATGCTATTCTCTCAAATCATCCCACCCTTGCCTTCTCCCCCAGAGTCCAAAAGACTGTTCTATACATCTGTGTCTCTTTTGCTGTCTTACATATAGGGTTATCACTACTATCTTTCTAAATTCCATATATATGTGTTAGTATACTGTATTGGTGTTTTTCTTTCTGACTTACTTCACTCTGTATAATAGGCTCCAGTTTCATCCACCTCATTAGAACTGATTCAAATGTGTTCTTTTTAATGGCTGAGTAATATTCCATTGTGTATATGTACCACAGCTTTCTTATCCATTTTTCTGCTGATGGACTTTTTATTTAATGTCAAATTTATATAAAGGTTACAACATAGTACAAAGGAGTCCTGTATACCCTTTACCTAGATTCACCAATTGCTTATGCTTTATTCCGTTCTTTTTATCTCTCATATATATTTTTTAAAACACTTGAGTTACATACATAATGCTCCTTTATTCTTTAATATGTCAATATATATTTCCAAGAAAAAAGACATTATTTTATATAACCACAGACAGTAATCCAACCAGGAAATTTAATTGATATAAAACTTTCACCTGGCCCAGATTTCATATTTGAATTTTGCTTATGATCCTTTGCAGCTTTTTTTTTCTGTCTGGTAGAGGATCCAATCCAGGATCAGTCATTGCATTTACTTTTGTCACATTTCTTTAGTAGGAACCCTTATTTTCTAGTGAAAATGTTTAAGAATTTACATTGAAACATTTACATTTGAATGATTACAAAATAACAATTGCCTTAAAATGTTCTTCAGTTAGTGGTAAAATATAAGGATTAATATTGCAGTCCATTCACCATTAATCACCTGGAATTTGGGCATCTGCTAGTACAAATTACATATGAGGATTACTCTGCGGACTTTGGAGAAAAGGCCTTCCTTTTGCCTGAAAGTGGGGCCAGGTGGAGATTATAGGCCATTTGAGGTTGCAGGCAGTATGTCATTTCTAAACTGCATGGCTAGCCGCTCGTACCACTGTTACCTGGTAAGCAGAGGAGACCATGCATATGCAGGTGTGAGATGCTGAAGAAGCATGAACAACATTTTAAACATTTAAATGGTGAGCCAGGCATTGCATCTTAGCACTGTGGGGTCACAGAGGAGCCTATGACTTTCATTATTTTAGCTCTCTATGGAGGAAACAAAGCTTTGTATGGTGTTTTATGTTTAGAAACTGTTGGGGTGAGGGTGGTTATATATCTGTAAAATCAAGCTTATTCTGTCAAGCTACAACAGAGACATATCAATTTTAAACCTTAAAATCTCTTAGTATTATCTTGCATATATAAAACAAAAGATACAGCTCTAGCTGGGAAAACATTCAGAAATCCCCTTGAGTTTAAGTTACATCTGAAGTGATTCACAATAGGCTTAATTTAGGAAATATCTATATCCTGTGAATTCTAACAATTATGTAAAACAACATTTTAATTTGAGGTCCATAGCCCTCAAATTTACATTTCAGATCACTAAAGATGAAGTCTGATAAAACTATTTGACTGTAAAAGAATCCTTATCACTTTTCATTGAACAACAAGAAAACACAGGAAAAGTTCTGTTGTTGTATGTGGACAAATAAACCAAAAACATTCTTACTTGAAACCTTCACCTCAATATGATTATTCAGGAAATGGGACCTTTGTTTAATTCTTTGGATTATAAATATCTACACCCAGAATTTCTATCAGCAATAAAAAGTAAACTATTTAAATAAAGTACTTTTAGATCCAAATATCTTAAATCCTAGTTTCTCTGTAGTTAAAGCTGATTCTCAAAAGGATACTCAGATTTCTGATTTCTTATCTTTTCTCCTCTCAGAAAAGGGAATTGTGTTAATTACTCTTTTCCATATCTCAGAAGGTTTCTCGTGTCAGAGGCAGGACACTACAGTTACACATTTAAAGCATTTAAGAAATAAGTGGAGGTGCTGCCAGCTACATCTGTGATGATCTTAAAGAAAGCCTGTGAGGTAGTAGAGATTCTGAATCAGTAGAGTACGAGGTAGGCTGGCTCTCCTTGCAGGAGGACTTCCGCAAGCATGGTCTCTGGGAACTGGTGGAGGCAGTGGCCTGGATAAACAGAGTGGGTTGGGGGCATGCTTGACAAAAAGCCAAACTGAGGAGTTTAGATTGGAGATGATAATAGTCTGTGTCCCACTCTAGGTTCTTGCACTTTTTCCCTAACGCAGTGTCCTGATGATAATAGTAAATGTTTTATAGTAAATCAGCCTTCTGCCGTAGAAAAAGTGACCTGAAGAAGGAGAGGCTTAATGAAGGTCTGGACAATACTAGTGGGTGTGGCGGTAGAGAAAAAACAAGTTGAGCAACATGGGTATCAAAAAATGTAAGTGGCATTTTCATATTAAATTAACATTCTCTTTGGTTTTATAACTCGTAGCACTTTCTCGAAAACAATTGTGAAAGGTGCTAAAAGGGCAGGCAAAATGACAATTGGGCGGCAGTATTTATTGAAGAGGAGGACAGGGACAATTGTGGAAGAGAGAGTGAACCGTCCTGGATGGAATGAAGAAGATGACATATCTGGTATGTGAGAACTCATTTTTCCTTCATGAATGAACTTTGTTCTTTCTTCTTATATGAGTAAGAACAAGAGATAAAGACATAGTTGCACTTAAACCTGACTCTTAAAAACCTAGACCTCATAAGATGGGAGGTACTTACCAGCTTCTCAGAACTGGAAAAAAATTTTTTTTGTTTTCCCAGTATTCCATTGTTCAGATAAGATTCTGTTAAGTTGTATTCCTCCCCTGGGCTTCCCAGATAGCACTAATGGTAAAGAACCTGCATGCCAATGCAGGAGATGTAAGAGATGCGGGTTCACTCCCTGAGCTGAAAATCCCCTGGAGGAGGGCCTGGCAACCCACTCCTATTCTTGCCTGGAGAATCCCGATGGACAGAGGGGCCTGGCAGGCTACAGTCCATGGGGTCGCAAAGAGTCAGACACGACTGAAGCAACATAGCACGCACACACTCCTCCTCCACTAAATCCATACTAATTGGCCACTGTTATGTGGGTCTCATTAAAGGAAGAAAGAAAGAAATCCCACTGCATTGGAAATTTAGGTATAAAGTAGTCCCCTGTACTTTATTGTTATGAAATAAGAATAAGAAAATAAGGACATAAATTATTCAAAGTTGAATATTTGGGGTTTTGATGAGAATATTGTGGGTACTCCTAATCTATATGGGGAATCAAAGATGAAGGCATTCTTAGATGATAAGAAAAAAATGCCTGCTAAATATTTAAAAGAGCAGAACCTGGGAACCTGAGATAATCAGGAAACCAGTAGCAAAATTTTTCTGTTCCTTAACCCAATGTCAACTATGCTTATGGAATTAACACTAGAGAGAATCTGATCTAAGAGAGAGGATGCCATTGCATCCTTTTTCTTATCAGACTCTTAGACTGGATCACCAGTGATTATACAACTACTACTTTTACTGCCACTAATAACAACAGAAGAACATTTTAAAGAAAGAAATATCTTTAGAGAGATCTTTGGCCAAAGGTCTCCATTTCGGTGTGTGTATCTACAGGCTTGCCTCTGGGGGCAGTGAAAAGATCATTTATTGGAACCCGAGCTTCTCACAGTCACATGGAAAACCATACAAAAATTACTGCTACCCATCACTATTGACTCTTCTAATATAAAGCTTTTATGATTTCACAGAACAAAAACTTCTTCTATGATAATTATTCCACCAAAAGACCAAATTATGTAATACTCTTTGCTCTTCTGAAGATAAGAGGCCAAAACAAATAAAACTGATACTTAATGATGCATTTGCATTGTGAAGTTCACAAACTAAAGCACAAAAGCTTATATTTATAGAAATAAGCTGGGTTTGTTTTTTTTTCTATTAATTGAAGAGAGCTATATCTTTCCCTTTGACATTAGAACTTTGAGTACATTTCCAAAAACTTTGAAAGGTTAATTTTAATTCTCTCATTGTAAAAATAAGTAAGAAAATAAATTAGGACAGTTTTTAACGTGAACTTTTTTTTTTTTTTAGTTAGAACATGCAGTACCAATTAGGAATGTTGTTGTTTTTAATCCTCCCTAAAATACTTGGTTATTGGGTAAACTCTTCCAACATCTAAAATTTTAAAGGCTTCTGTAACCTGTGATTGCAAAATTGAGGGAGTTTCCCATGTACACCACATCCTCTGATAAAATATAACTTCCCCCAAATATAGCTTCTTCATATCTAAGAAAGATCCTTTCCCAGTAGTGAACTTCTGCTTAATTAAAAATTTCTAATGAAAGTTTATGCTCTTTAAAGTTAACTGAAACCTGATGAGTTTGTGTAATGATTATATTAGAGATGAGTTTTACTAATAGGTTAGTCTCTCACAAAGTATGAGTGTTTACAGAGTCCTAAATAGAAATCACTCCAGGTGGACATTAAAAATCAAGCCTGACTAGCAAAGAAAAATATGGGTAATATATTCAAAATTATATTGTTTTTAGAAATTTTAAGTTACTTTCCCTGACATTTTGAGTTAGTCGGGCTCCTAATATTTTATTTCCTGACTATTATAGTTTATGTTTGAGCATAATGATGCCTCATAGAAATTCCGTGATTCAATTTTTGGCATACATAGCACCTCTAGCCCTAATATAAACCTCTCTTGGTTAAAGATCCACTTTAGAAGGAAGTTTTTAATCCTCTACTTTGAGCTATCTCATTTCTTCAAAACCTGTTTCTGCCATCAAGTTTCAGATGATAGTGAACTCCCCACAAGTACCACTCTGAAGGCCTCGGAGAAATCTACAATGGAACAGCTAGTAGAAAAAGCTTGTTTCAGAGACTATCAGCGTTTAGGTTTGGGAACCATAAGTGGCAGCTCTTCTCGCTCTAAACCAGAGTACTTTCGAATCACTGCCTCCAACAGGATGTATTCACTCTGCCGGAGGTAAGTCTGTTAGTCTCTCCAAAAGAGACCTTCCTTTCTTCCATTTGAGTCTTGAATGGGCTATTTGCATCCATAGCCAAGAGAGAAAGAGAGAGATGCTGGAAAATAGGAGCAGGGTGTCCAGGGGTATGTGTATTTAAGGGACATCTTTTGTGCAGCATGTGCAAGCGTCTCACTGACATTCTCAGAAGTATAGCTGTATCACTGAACAGTGCCTATGTTAGATCAGAAAGTGGACGGTAACAGTTTTTGTCCACTTTATGAATTTCCCATATTTGTCTTTCTCTTCCTGTTTCCCCCTCTTCTAGCATGCCTGAGATAGCTTGAAGTAGGAATAGAATTTGCCCAGGCAGAGGAGAGATGAAAATATACTGTAGGTCAAGGGACTGCAAACTTTTTCCTTAAAGGGCCAGATAGTACATATTTTCAACTTTACACAGCATATGTTCTCTTATTGCAGCTATTCAGCTCTGCCACTGAAGTAGCCATAGCCTGTACATAAAGAAATGGGCAAGGCCGGTTTAGGCCCACAGACCATAATTTGCTAATCCAAGTGTAGGTCAGGTTTCCTTATGCTGTCTAATTAGAATTTTTTCAAGAGATATTACTTAAAGAATGTAAATGAATACATGTTCTTTTTTCTATTGTGTCTACTGCTATTTTATATATATCTGTTAAGCCCTATTTCCTGCTTTATATCTTTTAAAACTACATTTTTACCCTCCACAAGTTTGATCATTTTCAGGTAAGTTCTTTTCTTTGCATGTATAAATTTCTGGTTTGATTAAATATAATAACACTGTGAAAGTACTTTGTAACTTGGAAGTCTTGTACATATTTTAGAAAGTTGTCTTAATGTTACTATTAGTTTCAGCCCTGCTGTTCTTGAAGAACTGTAGATATCTCATTTTAAATAACAGTGTAAGTGTACAAATACAAATATGAAGCTTGAGAAACAAATTGGGAATCTAGATTGACATTTGAGATAAATAAAAATTTCACATTAAGTACCGAAAGGCTGTGACTTTGTTGAGTATGCAGTAATTTTCCTGATACTTTGTCCTTCTAACTAAATTTTAAGTGTAAGCAAAAGCATAAGGTGTGATGTCCTGCTATTTGAGAAGCTTGTTATCAAAATTTTATCTGACAGAAAACAGATGTTATTTATCATTTCACTCTGTCAGAAACAAAATGTTAATAGACCATTTATTCTAATGATTATTATAAGAAAATTATGGTGATATTAAATAGTGTAAACCTTTAAGCTGTTAGAAGGAAATGGAATAGTAAATAATCCAAAAGAAGGCAAGAAAGAGAAAAGGAATCATGCAGCAGATGGGACAAGTAGAAAGCAAATAGTAAGATGGTAAATTTAAATTCAGATATATCAGTAATTATGTTACTTATTGATAAATGTTCCAATTAAAAAGATAATCAGAATTTGTTAAGCTTTATGCAGTACTTTGGTCACCTCATGCAAAGAGTTGACTCATTGGAAAAGACTCTGATGCTGGGAGGGATTGGGGGCAGGAGGAGAAGGGGATGACAGAGAATGAGATGGCTGGATGGCATTACTGACTCGATGGACATGAGTCTGAGTGAACTCCGGGAGTTGGTGATGGACAGGGAGGCCTGGAGTGCTGCAGTTCATGGGGTCGCAAAGAGTCGGACATGACTGAGAGACTGAATTGAACTGAATGCTGCTTTTAAGGGCTATATCTAATATACAAAATTACCAAAAGGTTGAAAGTGAATAGAAAAAATACAGCATGCAAAACCACCTTTTAAAAATAGAGCTATTGTCATTATATAAATATTAAAATATATTTTAAAGTAAAATTCTACTAGCAATAAAAAAAGATGGCTCATAATGACAAAAGGTTCATTTCATTTCAGAATTCATTATGAACAAGTGTAGTTTATTACAAGAATGCTAAACTTGCTTAACAATTGAAAATTAATCAGCATAGTTCACCACATTAAAAGAATTACAGACTATTGTAAGTTCATTGTATACAGAAAAGCATTTTATAAAGTATAATATATGAGTTTTTACAAAAAAAACTTTAAGCAGATTGGAAATACAGGGAGAGCTTCTTAATTTCCTAAGTGTCTAAAAAATATATCCTGCAGCAAAAATTACTTAATGGTAAAGTATTGACAACTTGTACTCTGAAATCAGGACAAAAATGCCCGCTATCACCACTTCTAGTCAGTGTTGTACTAGAGGTCATAGGAAGTACAAAAAAATTAGAAAAGTAAATAATAAAAGAAAGATTGAAAGGAAATAAAACTGCTTTTCACAGATGATCTGATTATACAGATAGAAAATCTGAGGAACTCAACTGATAAATGTTATATTAATAAGCAAATTTGCAAGGAGGTTATTATAAAAAATTAGTCATATATATACACCAAAAACAAATAATTAAAAGATGAAAATCTAAATGATGTTATTTTGATACTATTAGTACTATTTAAAGTAGCACTAAAAAACATCTTGGGACTTAAACACTTGGGACTAAATCTAATACAAGATGTATAAAATCTCTACATGGTACAGTCAAAACAGTATTAAGGATCACAAATAAATAGATATTTAATGTTCTTGGACTAGAATATTCAGTACTCTAAAACTGTGATTTCTCCACACATTGACCTATAGAGTCAATACAATCCCAATCAAAATCCCAGCAAAATGTTCATAGAAATTGAAAAGATGATTCTAAGAGATACATTAAAATACAAAAGGCCAGAAGTAGCAGGATCGTCTTATAGAATAATATTACAGGATATCAAGACTTTATATAAAGTAACAGTAATTAAGACAGTATGGAATGTTCACAGGAATAAACAAATAGATCACTGGAACAAAATAGGGAATATAGAAAAATCTCAACATATGAAAACACTTGGCTTAAGATAAAGATAGCATTTAAAAATAGTAGAAAAAATATATTTTTCAGTATATGGTACTGGATATCCATACAAGGAAAAAATTAATTTTGACCTCTACCTTACACTGCATAGGCAAAAATCAATTCCCACTGATCTGTAGAGCTGCATTATCTACATGAAAAAGGTTAAAATTTTAAATAAAGCTTCTAGAAGATATTTCTTAAGACAGGAAGAACTCTATCCATAAAGTAAAAGATTGATAAGTTAAGAAATTTTATATATCAGAAAACATCATTAGGGGAATAAAAAGGCAATAACCAAAGGCAGAGGATGTCCTCTTTTGTGAGGATATCCTAAGATGCTTATGTGACTCTTGGCATAACTGATGCCGTCTTGGGCCCTAACAGTTTCTCCTGTCTTTTCGCTGACCCTGCCCAACACTGTACTATGCAGTGAATCACTTCTGTCATCAAGAGCTTTGTAGTCAATAGATATGGACCAGGTAGTCTGTATGCTCTGTTAGTTCCCAAACAATGATGAAAACCTTCCCTGAAGTATTCCCAGGGCCCTTGAGACTAGTGACCTATTATTCTTAACTTGGGAATGCACTTCCTGTTTCCAAGCACCTACCACCATACCCTAGGTTGACTATAAAATTGTCCTGGGCTCAGAGTATAGTAGCAAATGTTTCCTAATCATTAGCCACTGATAGATCCCACCCTGTGAGTAAGTTACTCTCTAATGAACTGATCCATTTTATTATTATATTTATATAAATATATAATATTTACTTATGGAGCTGCCTGCCTCATGCTTTAATCTCAAGATGCCTTCTCAATTTGGTAGGCACTTTTAGTTCCTTCCATCTTCCAACAATGCTCATCTTTAGTCTTCAGATAAATACAAATTCAAGTCCCAATGAGACAGCTTTATACCTGCAAAAATGGCTAGTAAAAAATGTTGAGCAAGTAGAACTCTTTATTGCTGGTGTAACTGTCAATTGGTTAAACAACTTTAAAAAGCTCCCTGGCAGCATCTACTAAACTTCTAGACATGTACTGAACATGTGCACAATCTGTTATATATTTCTTGGAAAGTCTACTCCATCTGGGAAAGCATACGTACTCCCAAGAAACAACTACAAGAATGTTCATGGCAACATGTTTCTTATATAGTCAAAAGCTAGACACTACTCAAAATCAACAATAAAAGGATTAGATAAATAATATAGTCACATAGTGGGATAATATACACCAACAGTCCCTACCTTTTTGGCAACAGGGACCAGTTTCATGGACCTGCAGGCGGAGGTGGGTGTGGGAGTTTAGGTTATTATGTGCTTTATTTCTAATCTTACGCCACCTCTGATCTGAGAGGAGGTACTGATCTATGGCCCAGAGGTTGGGGACCCCAGCTCTACAGCAACGAAAATGAACAGACTACAGTTGCATGCAATAGCATGGATGGGTCTCATAAACATACTGTTGAGAAAAAGAAGCCAGACACACAAAAAATAAATTCTATTTGTTCCTTTTTTGTAAAGTTCAAAAAACAGGCAAAACTCATCCATGTCGTTAGCAGTCAAGGATGTTTAATGATAATCTTTGGAGGAGGAAAAGGGAGAAACACTGAGGGGGAGGTAACACAGAGGGACTTTTTGGGTGCTGGTAATAAACGGTCCATTTCTTGACCTAGGTGCTAATGATACGAATTTCTTTTTGTGTTAATTCATGTATGTTTCAAGCCATTTGTATATGTGTTATTCTTTGATTAGAAGTTTCCACTTTCCAGAGTGAGTCAATGTCGCTCAGTTGTGTCCAACTCTGCGACCCCATCAACTACAGTCCGTCGAATTCTCCAGGCGAGAATACTGGAGTGGGTAGCCTTTCCCTTCTCCAGAGGATCTTCCCAACCCATGGATCAAACCCAGGTCTCCCGCATTGCAGGCAGATTCTTTACCAGCTGAGCCACAAGAAAAACCCAAGAATACTGGAGTGGGTAGTCTATCCCTTCTCCAGCAGATCTTCCTGACCCAGGAATCGTACCAGGGTCTCCTGCATTGAAGGTGGATTCTTTTACCAACTGAGCTATGAGGGAAGCCCTAAAAGTTTCGACAGCAGCTCTTAAAGCCCAGTCTACCTCAAGGCTTCCTCTGGTACCCATGCCTGGTAGCTCTAAGTAGTGGTGGTAGCATAGGGTGGGTGGCAGGATAAATGGATATATCTTTCATGCTGAATGACACTGGTCCTGAGAGTAGCCTCTGCTGGCCTTCAGGCTCTAGGCTTTTTACCCTAGCACCAGTGGCTATCCAGCCGCCACTCAGGCCCATGCCTGGGACCAGGAAAGTCTTTAGATCCTGTGTGTAGCAGAGCATGCTCTGTGGTGCTAGTGCCATGGAAGGAAGGGATGGGGGAATGGGGTAGAGGAGTGTGTTGGTTCTTTCCCAGTTACTGAAACAGTACCAAAAGCTATTAAGCATTACTCTCTTATCTAATACACAAAATCACTATAGTATCTAGAACCAACAGGGGCAATAAACAGATACTAAACTGGAGTTAGAAAGAGAAAGCCCTTGCTGTACATCTGAAACTAACACAACATTGTAAAACAACTGTACTGCAATTTTAAAAAGAAAAGAAACATAGGACCCTAATAATGGAACTGCTTTTCAAGTCTTCTTGAATGATTATGTCTACAACTATGACTCTTTATCAGTTTGTGGTTTTAGAAAAAGACAGCCTATAAACCTGAAGCATGCAAGTGCTCGGCTTTCACAATGCTTCCAGGGAATCTCTGGGTAAATAAGAGAAGTAAAATTGGCATTTACTGAAGGAGGTCAACCCTGGGATTTCTTTGGAAGGAATGATGCTAAAGCTGAAACTCCAGTACTTTGGCCACCTCATGCGAAGAGTTGACTCATTGGAAAAGACTCTGATGCTGGGAGGGATTGGGGGCAGGAGGAGAAGGGGACGACCGAGGATGAGATGGCTGGATGGCATCACTGACTCGATGGATGTGAGTCTGAGTGAACCCGGGAAATGGTGATGGACAGGGAGGCCTGGCGTGCTGTGATTCATGGGATCGCAAAGAGTCGGACACAACTGAGCAACTGAACTGAAAGTCATTGAAGGTTATATGACCATATACTGGGTTTTCTCTCCCTGCTCTCAGAACTGACTTATAACAAGATAAGGGATTAAAAGTTCTGGAAGTGATTAGTTGCACAGTATTGTGACGTCACTGATTTGTGGACTGAAAACGGTTAACATGTTAAGTTTCATGTTAGGTACAGTTTACCACAATTCTAAAAAAAATCACACACACACACACACAAAAACATGGGATTAGAGGTTAGGAGGTTATTAACATGGAATCTCTTTAATATTTCTAAATAAACTAAAGAACTGATTTGAAAGCTGCCTGTCTTCTTGTACTTATCTATAAAAACAAGATAAATAAGTTTTTATCTATCTTGTCTGTTTTTAATTTTCCCAGCATCATATCCTGCAACTTTATGAGCTAATCTTTTTTTTTAATTATCAACATGTAGTGTTAGTAAATATTTACACTTACTTGACATTTGAACATATTGTTTTCATACCAAAAAATCATTTGGTTTTGATTTTTAATCCTTTCACCATCTCTGGCATTCTGAATGTTAGTGTACTTTATCCTCTGTTGTCATTTCAGTAATCCAAGGAGTTGACAGTTTGATTTGTCATTCTCATAAAGTTGACATTAATACATTAATCTTGCAATCTTTATTCAAGTTGTATAAAGGCCAAGGGAAATCTTGTTTAATGGAGGCCTTTTTAATAGTTCTGTATGACATTTTTAATTTTTACACTTAACATTACTCAGCAATCACTGAAGAAGGCTTATTTAAAAAATAAAAAGGTTAATAGATGAGTTAGTTGTTTTCACTATCTAGGCCTTTTCTTCTCAACCCCTAAAGAACTGAATTGTTTCATGTTTGAAATATATGTCTTATCTCTCCACCAATGTTTCTGAGTCTTAGAAAATTGCTGTGAACTTATGAAATCCATATTCTTCTTTCTCTCCCTGTTTCTTTTTTCTTTTCCCTACCCTGCCTCGCCCACCCACCCAAATGATCCTGTTTCTCCTTTGCATACCCCTGAAGCTATCCTGGCCTTTTAGTTGTGCCTCAAGCTGTACAGGACAGTAGTTTACCAAGAGTAGCCCGCTGCTATCGACACAATCGCCTGCCTGTTGTATGTTGGAGAAACTCAAGAAGCAGTACCCTGCTCCTCCGATCTGGAGGATTCCATGGAAAGGGAGTGGTTGGCCTTTTTAAGTCTCAGAACTCCCCTCAGGCAGGTAAGCAACCCTCTACAGCACTATTCTGATCCTTCCACTTCTGGGTATTCCAAAAATTAAGGAGGTAAACTCCAGGAATGCTAGTTGTGCCCTTTCCATCAAGCCTCTCACATGTGAACTTTTCCAGTGTGCTGTGTATAGTCTGTACAGTTTAAGAACTAGAGTTGACAGCGTGGGGCTCCACCTTGAATTTGACATCTTGCTTAATACGTCTGTCTATATTTGAATTTTAATAGAAATTAACATAGTAAAATCTTTGGTTCTAGGCTGCTTTCATTTCAGCAAACCAGAGTATACACAAATGGAAACAGATAATAATAATTGTTTTCTTTTGGCGGGGGGGGGGGGGAAGTATTCAGATATATTTAATAGCTTCAGAAGTAAATAGGTATTCTGTCCTATGTGATATAAGATATCCTATCTCATTCCTACATGTCACGCACACAAACACACACATACAAGTTAGCAACCTAATGACCAAAATCCTGGTTTTGGAGCACTCAAACGGAAAGGTTTTTAAGAACCTAGAGGCTGGTCAACATAAGAAAAAACGTACACTAAGGGCGGTGCCCTTTTTCTGAGGACACTTCTGAGCACTGGGTTTGAGGTCTGAAGTCAGTCAGAAGCTATATTTTGCTAACCTTTCTCATAACCTCTAGCTTAAAACAGATGCTCAAAAAATTTAACCAAGGACCACTAAGATACCAGATTCAATTTAGGAATGACTACCCTCTTTGGAAATGAGCAAACTCAAGTTCAGTGGTTCAGTAGGTAGAACCATGTGCTTTTTGATATGTCTTCTTTATTCTCATCCATTCCTTCCTGAAAGTTCAAAGTTGGCCAGCATGTCTTTTGATCATTCAGTTGACTTGAGGACATTATACACACAATGCTATATTATTGGCTTCCCTCATGACTCAGACAGTGAAAAGTCAGCCTGCAATGCAAGAGACCAAGGTTTGATCCCTGGGTCATGAAGATCCCCTGGAGAAGGGAATGGCAACCCACTCCAATATTCTTGCCTGGAGAATCCCATGGACAGAGGAACCTGGTGGGCTATATTGTTATTCCGCTTGGCATGGAATCTCAATATATATATATGTTGAAGGCAGTTGGCTTTTAACTTTTTTTGTCCTAAGAAATCTTCTCAAGCCACATAATGGGGATGATAGAACATAGCATATGTAGATTACATAAAGTGAGTGAATCATCTCAGGAGCATTTTATGAGCATATCACTGAGCTTTTAGTTGGAAAACTTGAAGTTGTCTTATTCCACTCATTTCTGATTTTTCAGTATAATATAAATTTATTGTTTTTCACACTTTTTGAACTCACACATTTACTCACATTTAAATATCTTTGAAATGGGAATGTGACTTACAGTTCATGTGATCAGAAAGAATTGTGTCTTGCCTTAAATGGCAGTTTTTAAATTCTCATTAAATAAAATAGTAGTACATCTTATAATTAATGGCATTTTAGAGTTTATAAAATATGATGGCACTTTAAAGTTGATAAAATATAAGATAGTGATGCTAATTATTTATTTCCTAGTCATGTTGTAAGAAAATGTGTTATTACCTGTTGTTCTTCTAGTCAATCCCCTCCCAATACCACTTTAGAGTACCTGGGCCATTTTCAGTGATTCTGTTTCATTCCACGCAAGCCAGGCTCAGGCTCCCTCCAACCAGAATTGCTCTCACTGTTGTTTCCATCTGCGCATACTTTTTGATCCTATTTTAGAAGGACCAGGGGATTGAGCAGTAGCTGCTCCTATGTCCTTGTCTTCCTCCACTCTTCCCACAACAACCCTCTACAAGTTCATGTTCCCTGTTAGGCCAGTGTGACAGAATTGGAATAGAGTTACTGGTATTGGGAAGTCTCACTTCTGCTCACTCTGGGATGCTGAGGGAACCCACTCCATCCTCTGCTCCCAAACAGAAGCATGGGTCATCAAGGAAATGTTGTCTTCTGTGAATCTTTATTTTGAGCTGGTTGGATAGTGCAAATCTATACCTGTACTTGGGAGGACAACTCTGTGCTGGCTTTCCAGGCCTGGGCTCTTTCAGGGAGGATGATGAGGTAATCTGGAAGCAGATGTAGTGAAACCATTATCATCGGAGGATTAGCTATTTAAGTTTGGAGTTTTAAATGGGGCTGGTTTCTATATTTGAGTGTGGTAACTTGAAGACCATATATAGAAGGAATAAGCATATGTATATAGAGTGAGCCTGTTTTATTAATATAGAGATGGTTTTACTTAATATCTTTTCCTTTTATAGCTCCTACCTCCTCTTTAGAATCTTCCAGTAGCATAGAACAAGAAAAGTACTTGCAAGCATTACTGAGTGCAGTTTCTGTCCATCAGAAACTCAGTGGCAATAACCCTCTTACTGTCAGGCCAGCACTTGCTCTGTCTCCAGGTAAGATTTTATATAATGCATTTCTTTTTGACAGCTATGAAAGGTCATATTCCTTCCTAGGGTTAGCCTCTTTAGTTATTTGCATTGTTCCATCAACACGACCCCTTAATGTTTTACATTATGGTGCTGTAACTTTAGCTTTTATCAGGGTACCACTATAAATTTCTAGTAAATAGTAACCAAATTTAGAGATTCAGTTATTTCCTTTTAAAAAGAGTAGTAGGAGAGGTGGTAGGAAATACAAAGTCATGTGAGTTTTTTTTTCCTGAAATCTGTTTTACACAAAGTTTAAAATATCAGTATTAGAGTTGAATATGTAAGTTGAACATGTTTACTGAATGTATATTTATTAAAATCATCATGTATAAGTTTGAAATTCCTGAAATTTCTGTGGCCTTTTATGATTTGCAGTACAGTTTGTTTTCACTAGATTTGGATGAAGCCATTAAGACCTGTACTAATATTCTGTTTCAGTTATCATGTGATGGAACCCCAAAGGGTTCATGTAGAGGTAACCCTAATGTGTTAGACACAGGAGCATGTGACTTGAGAAGCTGGTCTCCTTGGCTTAATCAGCTATTTGAATTAGCTCAACATAAGCAGAAAGTGGCTTTTCTTGTAAAGTAACACCATGCATGCCTTGCTTCATTTATCATTCAATTCTCTGATTGCACTTGCCAAACCTAACTCTCTATAATCTTGCAGATGTGTGTATCTCTGAGGAAATAGTAACAGAGCCTTGTTATCTCTATTAAGCTTTGGGTACTTAAAAAGTACAATGTTTGGCAGCAATTAGACATGCTACACATGAAGATAACTTTTTGTCATTTGAGTAATGTTAACCCCAACGACATGGTTTTTGTTCTTCTTTTTGGCTGACTTTAGGGACTGAAAGGAGGACTTCAAGAATGTCCACTGTGCTTAAGCAGGTAGTGCCAGGACATTTGGATGTAAACCCATCCAATAGCTTTGCTCGAGGAGGTTAGTAAGACTGATTTTATAACTGAGCCCTGATTCAACCTTAAAAGCAAAAAAATTTTTTCTAGATAGTGATACTTTAAATCAACTAATGATTAAATGTGTTTTTAATCACCCTTTTCTAAATGAATGATCAAATGTATTACTAGCATGGTGACAGATGAGTTTAGCCTCATGGAACAAGAGGTATAATACTTGCTGAAATCTTACATACTGATGAGTTTGAGAGCACTGGATGGGGAGGGGACCGTGTAGCATGTCTAAATGGTGACTCGGCCCTGGCAGCATTCCACGATGCTTCAAGTATGCAGGGTAGAAAGGCTGAGCACAGAAGCATAAACAGCTAGGGCGATGTGAGCCCAGACTCGAAGGCTGTGCCTCCAATGCCTGTTATTTTTACTCTTGTTCTCGGAAGTGCCAGGTTGAGGAATAAGAGACAATAGTTCAGGATCGACATAAAGACTCTATTTTACAAAATTCACTTTTGTAAACCTTTTGAAAACCAAGATTACTATGCACATCTCCTGGCAATCATACTGATTCTTCAGATACTTTTTTTTCCTTCTTCATCAAAACTTTATGATTGCAGAGTTTCCTAAGAGCTTTCACCCTTCTTCAGTTATCTTCCTAATCAGGCCTTAACATAATTGTGTTAGTTTGCTTGGGCTACTGTAACAAAATGCCACACTGTGTGGCTTCAACAACTGTTGTCTGAAAGCTAGGCGTTCAGAGTCAAGATGTTATCAGGTTTGGCTTCTTCCAAGGGCCATGAGGAATAATCTGTTCTGTGCCTTTCCCCTAGCTTCTGATGGTTTGCTGGCAATTTTTGGCATCCCTTAGCTTGTAGAAGCATCAGCCATATCTCTGCCTTCATCTTTACATGACATCCCTGTGCACCTGTCTCCAAATTTCCCCTTTTATAAGGACACCAATCACACTGAATTAGGGGCCCACCCCACTGAAGTATGACCTCATCTTAACTAATTACGTCTGCAGTGACCCTATTTCTAAACGAGGTCACATTTTCTGAGGTGCTAGGGGTTAGGATGGCTTCAGCAATACGTGAACTGTGAAATTCCAGATATTCAAGCTGGTTTTAGAAAAGGCAGAGGAACCAGAGATCAAATTTCCAACATCCACTGGATCATCGAAAAAGCAAGAGAGTTCCAGAAAAACATCTATTTCTGTTTCACTGACTATCCCAAAGCCTTTGACCATGTGGATCACAATAAACTGTGGAAAATTCTGAAAGAGATGGGAATACCACACCACCTGACCTGCCTCCTGAGAAATCTGTATGCAGGTCAGGAAGCAACAGTTAAAACTGGACATGGAACAACAGACTGGTTCCAAATAGGAAAAGGAGTATGTCAAGGCTGTATATTGTCACCCTGCTTGTTTAACTTATATGCAGTGTACATCATGAGAAACGCTGGGCTGGAAGAAGCACAAGCTGGAATTAAGACTGCCAGGAGAAATATCAATAATCTCAGATATGCAGATGATACCACCCTTATTGCAGAAAGTGAAGAGGAACTAAAAAGCCTCTTGATGAAAGTGAAAGAAGAGAGTGAAAAAGTTGGCTTAAAGCTCAACATTCAGAAAACGGAGATCATGGCATCCGGTCCCATCACTTCACGGCAAATAGATGGGGAAACAGTGGAAACAGTGTCAGACTATTTTGGGGTGGCCCCAAAATCACTGCAGATGGTGACTGCAGCCATGAAATTAAAAGACACTTACTCCTTGGAAGGAAAGTTATGACCAACCTAGATAACATATTCAAAAGCAGATAAATCATTTTGCCAACAAAGGCCCGTCTAGTCAAGGCTATGGTTCTTCCAGTGGTCATGTATGGATGTGAGAGTTGGCCTGTGAAGAAAGCTGAGGGCCAAAGAATTGATGCTTTTGAACTGTGGTGTTGGAGAAGACTCTTGAGAGTCCCTTGGACTGCAAGGAGATCCAACCAGTCCATCCTAAAGGAGACCAGTCCTGGGTGTTCATTGGAAGGACTGATGCTGAGGCTGAAACTCCAATACTTTGCCCACCTCATGCAAAGAGTTGACTCATTGGAAATTACCCTGATGCTGGGAGGGATTGGGGGCAGGAGGAGAAGGGAACGACGGAGGATGAGATGGCTGGATGGCATCACTGACTCGATGCACATGAGTTTGGGTGAACTCCGGGAGTTCGTGATGGACAGGGAGGCCTGGTGTGCTGCAATTCATGGGGTCGCAAAGAGTCGGACATGACTGAGTGACTGTTAGGACGACAAAAGAAGAATTTTGATGGGGTGGGAGGCACACAGTTTGACCCGTAATAATTATATGTAGCTTTTTCCTGAACTTTTAAAATACTTGTTGTTTTAAAGTTTAAGACACAATCTTCAGTCTTCTCATTTCTTTCTTGGTGAGTTTGAACTAAAAGATAGTACAGTGTATTTCTCCTAAGGTTTCTGGTATTTCTGTTGCCAGGAACTGCTGTCAGGATTTGGTTCAAAGCTGCAGTTCTCTTATTTCTTTATTTGCCATCTGAAAGCTTACGTTAGCAGGCATGTCAGCACCTTTTCCCTTTAACTTTTAGTAGAATGCAACTTCTTGCGTTTATCTAATTGAAACCCTCCCATCCCCATCCTCCTCTTGATTTTTGTCTTCATAAACTTCATCAACAACAAACATATTATCTATTCCTCCACTTGGCCAGGTGACCTATATTATAAATTTTAGGTATGAAACTGTCTCTGTTTCTCTGTTGGTACCTAAGGCTCAAGGATGTTCACCAATATGTTTCAACTACAGTATCTTTGTTTTTTTATATTGGCCTCAGACTTTTTTTATATTGGCCTCATGGCTTTTTTTATGCAAGGGAATCCCCACTAGTGGTTACATTCTAACCTTGGGTCCTTTCTTTTCTACTCAAATGTACCTGGAAAGCTATATTTACATCTTAGGGTTAAACTCTATTTGTTTGTGACTCTTTCTATGCATAGTGAGGCCATAATTATTATTTATGATCCCCTTCCCAAATATTTTCTCCTAAAAATTACTGTAAACTTGGTGTGTTTCCTTATGACAGATTTTTTGCTCCTAAGCAGGTCCATCTCTTAATTCTTCTTTCCCGAAATCTCCACATCTCCCAAGGTCCCAGTGATTAACTGGAAGATGAAATGTGGCCGCTTCCTGACACCTTAAACTTCTGTGTCCCTCAAGCTGCTTTCCTTTGCCTCTTCTTATAGCATCAGTTCAGTTCAGTTCAGTCGCTCAATCATGTCCAACTCTTTGTGACACCATGAATCACAGCACGCCAGGCCTCCCTGTCCATCACCAACTCCCAGAGTTCACTCAGACTCACATCCACCGAGTCGGTGATGCCATCCAGCCATTTCATCCTCTGTCGTCTCCTTCTCCTCCTGCCCCCAGTCCCTCCCAGCATCAGAATATTTTCAGTGAGTCAGCTCTTCGCATGAGGTGGCCAAAGTACTGGAGTTTCAGCTTTAGCATCATTCCTTCCAAAGACATCCCAGGGCTGATCTCTTTCAGAATGGATTGGTTGGATCTCCTTGCAGTCCAAGGGACTCTCAAGAGTCTTCTCCAACACCACAGTTCAAAAGGGATGATAGCATCATCCCTCCTCATATAGAGCAGCAGGAAAGGACTGGGGCAAGCTTGGGAAATCTCAGAAGATTCTCTGCTAACATGAACATGGCAGGTAGACTCACACTCAGATTGGCCAGGGTATAACTACATGTAGACACTTGCATGCCTTGCCATTAGTTCATTTCTTTGTTCCCATCCTCAAGTATAGAGTCTTCATTTTTCCAGAGAGCTAGGTACCACTTCACCAGCAGTTCCTCATTTACCCTGTGTGGAATGAGCCTCCTATCTTAAAATCTTCCTACCAACCTTCTCCTTTTTTCTATTCTATTTTCACTGTTTTTCCATTCCTTTTCATTGTCATAGAATCTTAGTTCCTGCTTTCTTTCTTATGCTCTCTCCACTGTGCCTCTTACCTACCCTGATGAATGAGGGTTTAGACTACCTCCACCTTCTCCTTCACCCTTTTGCAGTCAGGGTGGTCACTTAGCATTGAGCATGCATGTTGAAGAGTTCCTAAGACGGGAGAAGCAACCTTTTTAACTGCAAGAACCAGTTAAGAAAAGATGAAGATGTGAATAGATAACATTGCTTTTCATTTTAAATGACAGTAGGTTTTGTGCCCTATGAGCAAAATGCAGATATTTGCAACTTGGATACATTATCTTGTGTAGAAAAATGCCATGAGAAAATCCGCCTCTTAAATATAAAAATGAAATAGCTGGATATATTTGAGAAGTAGCCACACAGAGGAAATTTTTTAAATTTTTCCTCCTTTACATTTCCACAGCCCTTTAAGTTCCTCAGCAGTGTTATTTTATCCTTAAAATAACCTTCAGGACAGGTGTTTCAAGAGACTTTGAGAGATGACATGACCTAGCCAAGATCACTTAGCAAATAAGAGCAGAACTGAGACTAAGATTAGTTCAGTCCATTTCAGTGCAGCATTCCCTGAATATAACTTATACTTCATGCATTTTGCTAGGCATAAGGTTACTTTGATAAATATAGTACGCTGTCCCTATATCCAACCCTAGCATCTCTTTTCCTTCTTTCCTTGCTTTGTTCTGAACAGAGTAGAGAGAATAATACCATTGCTCAGGAAACTCACGCTCTGAACAACACTGCATTCCCATGGGTGGGATGAACTAGATGACTTCTTCCCTGAAGCAACCTCTTTATCCAGACCCTTCTGGACAGATCCAGGGCCACATGGTTGCTTAGGTAACAAGACACTAAGAGTTTGGTTCAGTTATATTCAGACTCAAACTGCGGTCCTACCACTTAGTTTATGATAGTAAGCGACTTAGGAAACCTCTTCATTTTCAGTGTCCTCATCTGTAAAATGGAGATAATAAATAGTATTTTAGCTTTCAAGTGGTTATAAGGAAAGAATGAAATATATGTTAAGCGCTTAACTTAGTAACTGGCTCATTATTAATAGGAGCTCAGTGAATGTCAGTTCCATTATTATTATTGAAGTTATTGTCATTATCGTTGCTTAATACTCCACTGAAATGGGAGGGTAGTCTATATTTGAATGTAAATTGCCTTAAGTCTGGTTGCTTCTCACTGGCAAAAGCCAGGCAGATAAAGGAAATGTGCCTTAGGCCTAGACCAGTAACTTTCAAATTTTTTTGATCATGACTTACAGATATAAAATATATTTCTTACTGTATGTATACATATACCTTTGTATGTGTATGCAAAATGTATGTAGACTATAATCAAAGTTTCACAAAACAGTATTCATCCATATACCACAAGCAGTGCACATACCTTTTTTCTGTTCTAATCTGTTTCACTTCTTTAAAAATACAGTTTGACCTTCTAAAATCATTTCACAGACTACTAAGGAGGACTCTGCAGTTTGGAAACACACACCTCCAGGTTGGTGTTAGCATGCTCAGGACACATATTTGACACCTGAGAATCACTTAGGAAAATAAGTAGACCTCACCACCAATGAAGTAGTGTCATACCTTTGGGTAACATGATTGCCACATGGAATTACAGTTGTTTAAGTCCTGTGTTGGCCCCATATCAGTACAGGCTGTTTTCTCATTGCTGATTTTCTGCTCAGTGATAAATACTTGGCAGTTTTTCATTAATGAGGCTCTGTTTGAGAAAGTACTTAATTATTTTAAAATTTAATACCCCTTTTATTCTTTCAGGGCAAAATAACTGAGTTCAGGATATAATAGAAAACCACAACAGTTCACATGTATCAATTTTCAAAAAGAAAATAATCAACAAATGTTTGCAGTACCTACATTTCAGGCTCTCAGCATGGAGATAAGACTATTTGTGGGGAAATCCCTGACAGTCCAGTGGCTGGGACTCTGCTTTCACTGCTGAGAGCCCAGGTTCAATCCCTGATTGGGGAACTAAGATCCCACAAGACGCATGGCACAGCCAGCAACAACAAAGACTAAATGTGATTAGGTCTCTGCCCTTTGGAACACACAATCAAGTAGAATAAGATGTGCAAATAATCAGTGTGCTCTGGGATCAGAGTTCAAATAGAGCTCTCTACAACTCTAGACAGTCAGGAATGGTTTTCAGAGTTTACACTGTTCCTGGATCTTAAGGAATGAGGAGTTGGTCAGGTAAAGAAATGGGAGAGGTCATTCTAGGCTGACGGACTAGCGTAAGAAAATGATGTATTTAGAGAACAATATCTCAAAATCAGGGAACCAACCACTCAGGCGTCACTGTAAGCAAGCATTTACAGATCTGTATTTCAGTACGAAAGCTCAGAACCTTGACAGAAAGGAGGCTAGTAGGCTCCCACACAGGAGGCCTTGAGCCTTTTTCATCTTTTTGTTCTGTCTTGTAGTAGCATTTTCTGTGTGCCATCACCCAGCACCTCTGCAGCCCTGAGCTTCCTGACTTCTTTTGGCTGCTGAAACCATCAGTGCCCTTCGCTTCCTGTTTCCAAAGGAGTGAGGCAGAAATGAAAGATCATCTCTGATGATTTTTCTTTTATCAAATTATGTCATATTTATGCAGTTTTGAAATAGATAGCTTAATTACCCTGTCATTAATGTTTTCAATCCTTAATAAGAACAGAATCCTTTTCCTTAAGTGACTTGAGCAGTTCTTTTGCTCAGGAAAGAATGTAACTGTGACTTACTTCTCACCACGTTTGTTATTACCAGGTAAAGTTTGCCGCAGTCGCGAA
This sequence comes from Cephalophus harveyi, assembly GCA_006410635.1. Taxonomy (NCBI): domain Eukaryota; kingdom Metazoa; phylum Chordata; class Mammalia; order Artiodactyla; family Bovidae; genus Cephalophus; species Cephalophus harveyi. Next base: position 52,413 of record SJYT01069421.1, read on the forward strand.
GCACTTTCTGTCAGAACAAAAAAATATTACTCAAATTACAAAAGTATTATCTTTGATACTACCTACCATTTTGGTGCAAGTAGGGATTTTAGGAGAAGTCATTACGTCAGCCATCACAAGCTATATTTTTTGTGGCATTGGGTATTGTCACAGGATCATAACTTTTTGCTGTGCATAACTATCGGCTTATGGAAAATAAATGGAATTTCCAAGTGAAAAGAGAAAAAAGAAGATAGTGTGGCAATGCTTACTGCTCTACTGCAAAAACATGCCCTTTGTTATTCCAAATGGTTGGTAGAGCTTCATTCCTGATATGATGCCCTTGCTCAAAGAATGAATGTGTCATATAGCAAATTGTATTTGCAAATCAGTTAGCCTCATTAAGTACCAGGACCAATGAATTCCTAACATTCACCCCCTCTCCAAATTCCTTAATTTTATTATAAAAATTTGTTTCTCACCAAATGACAACCTCTAAAAGCTTATTCCATTTGGTATAATTTTTTAGTGGCACTCTTTGCTGTGCTGTCCATTTCATTGTGCTTATAATATTTATAAACCAGTGCTGAAATTTCATTTAACAGACAGTTCATCTTTTTGTGTGACTGTTTATTTGTTAATCAAATAAGCTTTTTACTTGTTAATCATATCTTCTGCTTTTATTATATTTACATTTTCCCTATTGTTAATTTAATTTTTAAAATTAACCTGTTCTTCTCTTATGCAATTTGCTCTGATGTCTGCTGCTATGTACATTTCATTCCTCCTTCCTTCTTTAATCTTACCTACCAGTGCATGGGTACAGAGATAAATGTTTTACTCAGTCCAATCCCAAATCTTCAGCTAAGGGAAGAGTCCATAATCAAGGTACTGTATTATTTGTCCTGATGTATCACTGTTTTTAACCATCTTCATATGAAGGCATATGTGTTACAAGTGACTTTTTTCACATTTGTTTATCAAGTTGTATTCTTTATTCTCATCCACATTCTGAATTTCCTCTGTGACTTCATTTACAAAAAAATTAACACTTGCCATAGTATCTAAGAAACTTCATAGGTTATAATAGATTCATCCATATTAAGCAGAAATTACAAAACCTTTTCTTGAGAACTGGTCATAGACGCTTATAAAGAGAGAAACAGATATGACAGTATCATGGTGACTTCTGGTCACCTAGAAACATGGCTTGATTTAATATTTGTCAAAGATTAAAGCTTCTCAAAGAGCCTTTCCAAATCTAAAGAAAGCTCTTTAGGGAAGCAGTAGCAGTGTTATGTACCCCTGTGACTCTATCACCAGCCTGACCCCACAGCCTATGGGCATTTCTAAGGACCTCTGTCAAATTCAAGATGTATTATATGCCTTTGTGTTTAAATATTTGATAGTTTAACTTGCATATAAAATGCTTGATTTTTCTAATTAATATAATTAAGGTCAATTTAAGAGATTCTTCCTAGTAGCTTAGCTTCGTCTTTCCCTTAGAAGACATCTGCTTCTGACTGTCCCTCTTAAATAAAGAGTGAAATGTGCATTACTAAATTTATAACTTTTCACCGTTTCTCCTGGATACTTGGGGGATAAAGATAAAAATATAATCTTTACTGACTTAAAATTACATCATTTTGGCATGATGTGCAAATATTAATTCTAAATCCAGCCTCAAATTTTAGTGGGTTTAGTAAAGTTCTGATTTACTTCTTAATATGGATTTCTTATTGAACTGACTAAAGCAGAAGAAAGTTCCTTCCTTCTTTCTTGAAGCCATGAGGAATTTACTCCCATGTTCTCTTCCCTAGGCTTCATTATTGCCTCCTGCCCACATTTTTTTCTTTCCTAGAGTCAGTGCACTCTATTTATGATCTCCATATGTATTTATAAATACTGAATTCACATCAGTATGCAAAAATAGAATTGACTTGGGTGATTCCTTAAGTTCCTCTGAGCCAAATGATTTTTGGAAATACTATGTTGAATAATGCTTATATGATGCAGATGACCAATATGATATGTGATTACTTAGATAAATTAATTTGCTATTACCTCTAAAACCGTACCTGCAGAGCATGCATCTTTTTCCCTATCCAATGGCATTCTCACGTCAGATTATCTCACTCAACTGTTTTGACTTTCCTGAAGGTGTTTGGGCAAGTCTTCGCTCTAGCACTCGCCTGATCAGCTCTCCAACATCCTTCATTGATGTTGGCGCCCGGCTGGCAGGCAAGGATCACTCGACCTCCTTCAGTAACAGCACTTACCTGCAAAACCAGCTCTTGAAACGTCAAGCAGCCCTTTATATATTTGGTGAGAAGTCACAGCTAAGGGTAAGATTTCTTTTCCTCTCTTAGAAACTTCATGGATACAGGAAGGCAGGTTCTAAAACTTATTTCATAAACCAGTTTTCCTAGAATTTTTTTTTTTTGCAGCTTGGATTCTTAACCTGGAGTTAATAATCAATCTCAAAAAAATTAGCTCATGAATATGTTTACATATGTATGTCTGCCTATACTTATGTAGAAGGAGATGCGTATGCATACACACATATGCATATTTATTACCCGTGGAAAAAAAGTGCTTATTCATAATCATTTTCTTTTTTCATTTATTGAAGTATAATTGATTACAATGTTGTTAATTCCTGTTTTATAGCAAAGTAATTTAGTTACTCATAATGTATACGTTCTTTTTTTAATATTCTTTTCCATTATGGTTTATCATAGGATACTTTTTTTTAATTGGAGGATAATTGCCTGGGGCTTTCCTGGTGGCTCAGATGGTAAAGAATCCACCTGCAATGCAAGAGACCCAGTTCAATCCCTAGGTTGGGAGGATCCCCTGGAGGGCATGGCAACCCACTCCAGTATTCTTGTCTGGAGAAGCCCTATGGACAGTGGAGCCTGGCGGGCTACAGTCCACAGGGTCATAAAGAGTCGGACATGACTGAGCCACTAAGCTCAGCACACACATATATACATTCTTTTTTAATATTCTTATATTATGGTTTATCATAGGATATTTTTAATTGGAGGATAATTGCTTTGCAATGTTGAGTTAGTTTCTGCTGTACAACACCATGAGTCAGATATAAGTATATCTATATATTCTTTCCCTCTTGAGCCTCCCTCCACCCTCTAGGTCACCATAGAGCACCATGCTGACCCCCCCATTATACACAGCTCCCCGCTAGCTATCTGTTTTTCACATGGTAGTGTATATATGTTGATCCTGCTCTCTCAATTCATCCTCCTCCTCCTTCCCTGCTGTGTCCACAAGCCCATTCTCTATGTCTGTGTCTCTATTCCTGTCCTGCAAACAGGTTCATCAGAAACATTTTCTAGATGGATATATATGCATTAATATATTCAAAAGCAGAGACATTACTTTGCTGACTAAGGTCCGTCTAGTCAAGGCTATGGTTTTTCCTGTGGTCATGTATGGATGTGAGAGTTGGACTGTGAAGAAGGCTGAGCGCCGAAGAATTGATGCTTTTGAACTGTGGTGTTGAAGAAGACTCTTGAGAGTCCCTTGGACTGCAAGGAGATCCAACCAGTCCATTCTGAAGGAGGTCAGCCCTGGGATTACTTTGGAAGGAATGATGCTAAAGCTGAAACTCCAGTACTTTTGCCACCTCATGCAAAGAGTTGACTCATTGGAAAAGACTCTGATGCTGGGAGGGATTGGGGGCAGGAGGAGAAGAGGACGACCGAGGATGAGATGGCTGGATGGCATCACGGACTCAATGGACGTGAGTCTGAATGAACTCCGGGAGATGGTGATGAACAGGGAGGCCTGGAGTGCTGCGATTCATGGGGTCGCAAAGAGTCGGACACGACTGAGCAACTGAACTGAACTGATACAATATTTTGCTTTCTGACTTAACTTCGCTCTGTATGACAGATTCTAGGTTCACCCACATCACTACAAATGACCCAATTTTGTTCCTTTTAGTGGCTGAGTAATATTCCATTATTATATTCTTCATTGTTAATGGGTAAAGAAGTTGTGGTACATAATCATTTTGAAAATCAGCATAAACATCAAGACTGTTAGGCATACATTTAAAAAAAAGAAGAAAGAAGGCTATTCAGGCTGTGGTTTTCCACTCTCTCAGTTCAGCTTCCAGAATCTGTGCCCATGGCAAAACAGATGTTTCTGCTCTTTGTAAATCTATTGATAAAGCTATAGGAAGGAAGAAGAGTGGAAAGAGGAGTGTGGCACTGCATATGGAAGCAAGGGAAGGCTGAGGTTGTACTTCTTAGGTTACACTTTTTTAAGACTTCTCAAGGCTATATAGAGAGACACGTGTCCTCTAAGACGTGTCAGAAAATGTAAAATATTAATTAGCTGCTAATCAACTTTATTCTTACTTTTCAACTATTATGCTAAAGAGCTTCGCTGTGCTCAAGTCCTCTAAATTGTAAAGACAGTCTCTATCTCCAAAAGCAACATTAATTCTTCTGGATTTAATGTTTTGCAATTCACACATTACAAAATAAATTTCATCATTACTGACAGGTATGTGGGAAATAAAAAGTATTTGTTAATTAAGAAATCCTCTCAAGTTTAGTCCAGGGCTGCGGTGAGCACTGGACAATCTAGGCAGACCTTCAGTTGAACTGAAGAATGGAGGCTGCAAGCAGGATCCCTCAGGCTTGGTCCAAGGGATGCCAGAGCCTGAGTCAGCTCCTCTGCGGCAATCTAGCTGGCGCTTCTCCCGCTGCCTGGACTGCTGTGGTCACTTAGTCTCCAGGCTTTAGGGTAGATTGAAACTGCTGGGCAATGCTCAGTTTTTAAATATGCACACGTGTCTTCTGATACAGCAGGTAATCTTATGTCCAGAAAATAACTGGGACACTTTTCAGCAGTAGCCCAGGGAGGCCTGCACAGCCTCCTTGGCACCAGTGTCTTTCCCAGAGCACAGACTTTTCACACTTAAGCACACCACTTATGATCTGAGTCACTCCCCAAGGTTTGTCTCCCGAATGCACATCTCTACCATTCCCTCTGCACATCAGTCTTCAGATAAGCTGTCTGATCAGGCATATACAAATAAAAAAGACTGGCCAGTTAAGACCCTTCCTCCTTTCTTCCCTCCCTTCTCTCTTTCATCAATACAATATTATATTTAAAAAGCATAATTCTATAATCCCAAACAAAATTTGTGGCACGTTAGTTATTAGGACTTTCATGTATTCCATGCACGTTTTTTGCTGAACTCCGTCTGTAGATGTGGGTGTATGTCTATTTGATGTACGCCTCAGTCTGGCTGGCACAGTGCTGCCTAGCTACAGCTCCGCACCTTTTTCTCCCAGCAAAAGGAACCCAACACAGGAAACCCGTAAGTGAGAGTGACTTATTCTGAATAATCTGGAATTGGCTTTATTTACCATTTTTAATTCATATACTTTAATATCTTGGTGACAAATTCCTTATGACAGTGTGTCTCAACACTATGGTTGATAACTCCTGCTTTATAAGATAAGTATGAAAGTGTTATTCTGTCAGTCATGTCCAACTCTTTGTGACCCCATGGACTACAGCCTGCCAGGCTCCTCTCTCTCTGGAATTCTTCAAGTAAGAATACTTGAGTGGGTTGCCATTCCCTTCTCCAAGGATCAAACCTGGGTCTCCCACATCACAGGCAGATTATTTAATGTCTGAGCCACCAGGGAAGCCTCTTAAGGTAAGTATACCTACCTCAAGTATAGATGGGAAATAGAAAAGAATCTAGTTGTCCTGAAAAATAAACTATTTTTTATGTATTAGAAGTTTTTTTTTTTTTAATTTATATAACACACCATTGTAAATCAGTTTAGTATACTTCAATCAAAAGTTTAAAAAATAGGTAACCAAAAAAAAGAAAACCTGCTGAATAGCACAGGGAACTATAATCAGGAATATAAATGTTCAAATATCTTGGTAAGTATATCAGATGTGTATAAGAGACAGGAAGGTGGAATTACCAAGACAAAGATACTTTTTTTCTTAATATATGTTGGAAATGCTTTTTAAAGGAAAAAAAAAAAAAAAACTTGGGAGTTTTTGCTTTTTATTTGAAAACTTTTATAGGCCTTTAAAAAATACTCTAACCAGTATAAAACATGAAATGGACCCTATATATAATCTTTGGCAGCAATTTTGGTTAGTTGTGGTAAAATACAAATAACATAAAATTTACTGTCTTAACATATACACTTTAGTAGTGCTAATCACATTCACATTATTGTATAGTCAGTCTTCAGAAAACAGATGATCCCATTTCAAGTAATTTAGGCAGGATATGAAGAAAGTGAAAAGAACATGAGAAATTTCATTCATTCTTTGCCATAAGAACCTGGAGAACTTTTAAATCTTCAGAAGTAGGCAACTAGATTATCAGAATAAACTATTTCAGTGAGCCATCAATTTAGCATTCTTTAGTTAATATTGAACACTCACCTGGAAAAACTCCATGTGCATTAAAAGTACAAAAATTCCATATGAATTTTTATTTGAGTAAAAGTACTCAAATAAGTATAGATTGAAATATATGTCATATTGAGTGGAAAAAATTGTCCAAAACTTAGAAATCAACAAAGCCTCTCATGTTTTACTGTATATCATTTTTTTTATTATTGGCTTTAAAATAATAACTACAATATTAGTAGTCTTAGGACAGTGGAGACAGTGATTTCTATTTCTTTCTCAGTGTTTATCTCTACTCTGTTTTTTTCATTTTCACAGTGGCTTTGCTTTACATGCATAGTAAGAAACAAATGTGTATGTCTATAAACTTTAAGTTGTAGAGCTTTGGAACCTCAATAGCATATTACCTTTTAATTGTAACGCACATCTTAGGGAAATTTAGTTTACAGTTTGGGGTTAGTCATGCATCATTGGTTCCTCTTTAGACTTCCAGGTTCATGGCCTTATAAGAAAGTGAAAGTGAAGTCGCTGAGTCGTGTTCGACTCTGCAACCCAATGGACTGTAGCTTGTCACGATTCCCTGTCCATGGGATTTTCCAGGCAAGAGTACTGGAGTGGATTGCCATTTCCTTCTCCAGAGGATCTTCCCGACCCAGAGATCAAACCCAGGTCTCCCACATTGTAGGCAGACGCTTTACTGTCTGAGCCACCAGGGAAGTCCTCATGGCCTTATAAGTGGCTTCTGTTTGGTGCTATAAGCTCCATCAGATAGATTCCAGGCTACAAGTAGCCTCTTCAAGTTTCAGAGTGAGAAGTCAAGTCAAACCACTAGACCTTACTGGATATCTCTTTCCAGCAATACTGATGCATTAGCCACACAAGATTGACCTTCTTGACCCATCGCAGCCCCTGCAGGCTCCTTGGCCTCAACTGACTATATATTATTAAGCATTACCCTGTTGAGAACATTGCTCTTTTACCTGTTACACTTCATCTGCTTAATTCTCTGCATCTTCATCCACAGAACTTCAAGTTAGAATTTGCTTTAAATTGTGAGTTTGTTCCTGTTGAATATCATGACATCCGACAAGTGAAAGCCAGTTTCAAAAAGCTGATGAGGGCTTGTGTTCCAAGTGCCATCCCTACTGACTCAGAAGTGACCTTCCTAAGAGCGCTGGGAGACTCTGAGTGGTTCCCACAGGTAATATTTGGAGCAGCTCGTCTTCAAACTCAAGGAAAGAGAGTCCCAGGGGATATACAAAATTGATATTTGAGGGAAAGAATATTGTATTCCCCACTACCTGACACTGTCTCCCCTTCTTGTGTGTCCTCTATAAAGGCCTTTCAGTTCCAGGGCACTACTTGATGTAGGAGGTGCAGGGGTGGAGTTCTTCATCCCTGGGTTTTTCTCTGTTACTGAAATTTGGTCTCCATAGGATGCTAAGAAAGATTATTGTTTTTAGGTGAAAACTTTTTGATATGTAACAAATTTAATCAACATGTATTTATAAGGCTTCTGGTCTGTCATTACCAGAGTGATAATCCAGGACAGAATGTGACTTCTCTGTGGCTCCAAGGGCCTTTTCCTCTTACTTTCTCACTTTCTTTTTGTCTCTACCCATTCCATCTCTCTGGATTTTGGATTCATCCCCCAAACCAGCCCACCAAAGGCACATTGGATGCCCTAAAGCCTTCTTAAGGTTTAGGAAAAAACCATTTATCCTTCCTTCAGCCAAGTCAGTCTTGTGATGTTTTCAACTGAACTCCTATCGAGAAATTAAGAATAGGTATGCCAGCACGTAACCCACATGTCTTCCAAACCACAGAAAGAATGGTATTTATGACATGCATGTTTCAGACACTGATGCAGACATTTGGCCAAGAGCCTCTCTGCAGTACAGCCGTGTCTTCAGGCCCCTCTCGCTTGTTCATTACTCCTTCTCCTCCCCACAGGAGTGCACAGCCCCTCCCTCCCCTGTCTACATCAACCTCCAAGTCTCCGACCTTTTTTTTTTTCCTCTTCCTCGCTTGAGGAGGAAAATGGATTGTTTCCCACAGTACATGGGACTAAAAAGGGGTGGGGGGAGCCAGGAAATGATGTAAGTACCCAGGGCAGTGACTATTCTCAAGGTACTTAAACTCTAGGAAAACAGCCACATATATACTTAGCTATAAGTCTGTATGAGGCTGTGTTAATTACTGTGAAGGCAATTCAGGATACTTTGAAGTAGCCATGGAAGCTGAGCAATCAGTACTCCCTTCTGTCCCTAAGCTATGAGCCCCAGCCCCAAAATGTTCCCACCACTCAACCTATCCATCTGTTTCTGCTATTCTGCATTCTGCTCCTTACTTCATAGTGGATCCATATCAGAAATTAGTGACTAAAAACAGTGGAAAACATTGTCCCACTTGGGATATTGGCAATTTAAAAGTTAACTTAGAGCAAATGCTAAGCCCAAGAGAATTCAGGCCTGGTAATAGTTGTGTTATAGGAACTTTTGGGTGAAGAGCTTCCCATTCCTGGAGGGGACATGTGCCTTTTTCCTGTTTTTAAAATAGCCTAGCTCTTTAAAATATGTTGGTGGGAGTGTTTAAATTCCAAGTTGAATTCATTCTACAAATTATGTCAAGTAAGGCTTAAAAAATTTTTTTTAAATCAGAATGTTACACATTTAGTTTTGAGATCTATATGCTCTGCTCACAACCTAATTGTTCATTAGGGACTTTGAGTCAGTTGGCTTGCCTCAAAAAGCTGAGCACAAATGCAAGTTTTCTTCTCATTTAATACACAGTACAAATACTTAAGTGTATAATTCACATTTGATAGAAGCAATATCTTTTATAATTTCTCTAGGGAGACGCATTTTATATATATTTTGTAATATTTTTCTTTCTCCTAAGATTTTTGGTATGGATATTTTCTCTAGTATGAGAGGTTTTTAAAATTTAAAAAGTGTACAGTTCAGTTAAAATGAAAAAAATGAAAAATACTTTTTAGTATATTTACAGAGTTGTGCAGCCCTCTGAGATAAAACATACTACATCATATAATTTTAAATCCAATAACTGTATTGCAAGGGCCACTTAAAACTGTCTTTGCCACTCCATAGAATTATAATAGCTCTTCAGCTCTGAGGAGAATCTTATGAGCTCAATTTACTTCATTATGTATCACTTGAACACATTGTTTTAAATTGTGTCATTGTTTAATATTGATTTTGATGAGTTTTAATTGTTTAAAATTTATATGATTCTTCGTTGTTGAAATATTTTATCCCTAACTTGTTTGATTATCTAAGGTTGATAGCAAGAGTGTCTGTTCTTGGTGCTCAGAAAGCACTTGGTCTAAATGTGGCCTCTGTTCCTTTTTCTTAGCTTCATAGGATATTGCAACTGGCTGTGGTTGTTTCAGAAGTACTTGAGAATGGTTCCTCAGTTTTGGTGTGTTTGGAAGAAGGCTGGGACATCACTGCACAAGTAAATTATTAAACCATATTCTCTGATAGTTTTATATTTGTATTTCAATTGAATTATTTTAAAATTCTGCAGGTGAATCTTTTGTATAATGACTAATGTGTTTATGGACAGAGAAGGTACTGTTAAACACCACCTGGTATCCATCAAAAAGCTCTGTGCCCGGAGTTCCTAGGCCCTCCATAGCCTGAGCGCTCGGACTCAGGTCATCAGGCTCCACGGAGCATCACCACAGATGTCCCGTGCAAGCATGACCAGCAGTGTAGGACACAGGCCGTCTTTCCTGTGTTTTCTCAGTTCTTTCTCTGGTTCTGTTAGCCCCTTCTTTACTCACGCCAAAGTATGAGTATAATCTACAGGAAAACATTAGTCTACATCTCCCAGAAGATGTAGGTTTGAACTGATCCTCTGACCTTGTTGATTAACCTAGGAGAAAGCCACAGTCAGCAAACTGGCCAGACAAGGATTAAATTCTTAATTCTCTGTAGAAAAATGTAACCAAAATGAATTTGAGTCTTACTTTTTAATGGAAAGCTTGTAGAATTAATATAGTTAGTTGTCCTGGACAGGTTAGTGAATAAATTGGCCATCCAGATAACTTTGCTCATTAAAATGAAGTGCTTTGTCTTAGCAGTAGGAATTTTTTGGGACTGCAAGTAATGAACTATCCAACCTGCTTGTGCCCTAGGTGACCTCCCTGGTTCAGTTACTCAGTGACCCCTTTTATAGGACACTTGAAGGCTTCCGGATGCTGGTCGAGAAAGAGTGGCTCTCATTTGGTCATAAATTCAGTCAGCGGAGCAGCTTGACCCTCAGCTGTCAGGGCAGTGGTTTCACTCCCGTCTTCCTACAGTTCTTAGATTGTGTACACCAGGTAAGTAGAGCAAGTTTGAATTGACTAGATATGAAAGAAGGAACAGAACTAGCATTTATTGAGTATTGCATTGCTGTGCCAGGTATCTTTATGCCACAACTCTGAGGGACTCAGCCATAGACTTGATGAAATCTCAGCGGTAGATTTCTGGAAATGGAAAAGAAAAAGAACTAGTTGATTTCTTTGTTAGTTTTTGTTTGTTTATGGCTGCGCTGGGTTTTCATTGCTGCACAGGCTTTCTCTGGCGGCGAGCAAGCAGGGCTATTCTTTAGTGGCAGCGAGCAGCCTTCTCGTTGTAGTGGCTTCTCGTGTTGCAAGTCAGTGCTCTAGAGCGCTAGGGCCTCAGGAGCTGCAGCACACAGGCTTCATTACCCTGAAGCACGTGGAATCTTCCCAGACCAGGGATCAAACCCACGTCCCGCTCATTGGCAGGCAAATTCTTAATCACTGAACTGCCAGGGAAGTTCAAACTAGTTGGTTTCTGAAATTAAGATAGCTGAGCTGGTTGTTGAGCTTGATCCCAAGTGAAGGGGTTATTCTTGTTTAGTCACTAAGTCATGTCCTACTCTTTTGCAACCCCATGGACTATAGCCTTCCAGGCTCCTCCGTCCATGAGATTTCCCAGGCAAGAATACTGGAGTGGGTTGCCAATTTCTTCTCCAGGGGATTTCCCACCCTGGGGATAAAACCCGCATCTCCTGCATGACAGACAGGTTCTTTACCACTGAGCCACCAGGGAAGCCCCAAGTGAAGGGGTCAGCACTCTAAATTACCACCTACCAAGAAGAGGAACAAACTTGGGCTTATTCTCTAAGATTTGTTCTAGTGTAGAATAGCAAAAATCTCTAGGTGATGGTGGGGCTTGAAATCCTACATGTGGTCTTCCCAGTTGGGGAAAACCCTACCTTGTGCCTGAGAATTTAGGAGAGGTGGAGCCTAACCCTTGAGAAAGAATTAGGGCCCGACCAGGCAAGCCTCTGAGGTTGAAAACAATGGCTCAGTTCTACTGGGTGACATAATCAGGACTAATCAAAGAGCCAGACAGAAAGGTATGTAATGCAGTCAAATCCAGTGGGAACAGGGAGATGTGAATGTTCTGGGCTCCCTCCTACCTTCATCTCAGGCCTTGGTCAGGACTGGGCTTGAGAACTGGATGGCACTGAGTTTGCAGGTTGAAGGTGTTGGCACCAGTGGCTAAACTGGCCTGGAAAGAACAAGGTTCGTGCTTTCAGCTGTGTTTCATCAACAGTGAATGGGATCTGACATGTCACACATATTTGTCAGAATGGTGAACCCTCTTTGAAATTGAAATACCTTGGCCTCAAGTATCTATTGAAAGGAAAAGTAAAAATATTTTTAGGAACCAGTTTTGGAACTTGGTCATCTTATGTATGGTTGTGTTTTGACTTGTATTCTATTAATCACTTCATCAGCTTTATCAATTCACTTTATATTTTTAAAATTTTATTTAAAGTGTATAATTCAGTAGTTTTTAGTATGTTCATAGAATTGTACAACTACCACAAGCAATTTCAGATTGTTTTATCACCTGATAAACAGTCTCCATACACATTAGCAGTGACTTGTACACCACCCCCGCCTGGATGCCATTCCCAGCATACACACACACTGGAGATTATGTTTTTGATTGCTCCACAGCTTTTTAAAGACCTACTGAATAATTTTAATTGATTTGAGCAGCATCTGGAGAAGCTGGCCGCAAGGTTGAGCTTATGCTTTTAAACTCTTTGTAGCAAATGATATATTTGCTTCCTGTTGGAATATTAGCCTTTTGATTCGGATTCCTTTCAGCAAATAGATGAGGGAGAAGCATGATGCCCATGGTCTGTGAGTCAGAAAACTTAGCTGAGACCAAAGGAGATGTGCAGGCATCTCTTCTCACTGCTGGACAGGTGAAGGCATACCCGTTCTTCATGAAGCACTTACCTCACACTTACTCGCTAACCGAGTGCGCCAGGCTATTTCCTGCCTCCCACCCCCTGCAGTCATTGCTGATACTTCTTGACCACTTACTATTATGCCAGGCACTGTTCTCAGCACTACATTTCATGATTCTTTCTAGGTAATTTTTGAACCTTTTCCAGGCCTCTTCATTTGTAGTCTAATGAGCCATCTACAGACTTCCCTTGATGATAGCATCTATACACTAGGATCTATCTATCAATAAATGTCTGTCGCCTTCTACTTAGACTGAGAATTCTTGTCATAATTAGTCTTCATATCCCTGATATCTAATTATAATTTCAGTCTCTAGAGTGTAGTATACCCTCAGTAAATATGTACAACAAATGAATACATGAAAATTTGAATGACCACCTGGTTCAGCCTTATTCAGGCTCTTGTTACCCTTTATCAGGACCATCTCGGATATCCAAAGTACAATCGCTAGTAAAATCTTCTGAATGCTCAGATATGATACTGCTATCCTCTTTTACAAAAATCTTTAAAGCAGACAAACTTTCAGTGACTCTGTGTCATAAAGAATTACTCACTCACATCCAACTTGAATATAATACTGTCAAACATCACTTGAAAGGTTTTTAAGGCTCCTCACTGGATGTCTGTGTTGTCTCAATAAGTACACTCAATTAGTTTTACCCCTCCATTGAAATAATATCACTGTTTATTCAGTTGAATACTAGATGAAGCAACTGACTGTCTTTTAATGTCTTTGGCATATAAAAGTGTGTATCTTTAACAATTAAAGTCACAGTCTTCATAATGTGGTGTTCACACTTAAAGAACATGTAGGGATTAAAAAGCACAATAGAAAAAAATTAATAAAACCAAGAGCTGGTTCTTTGAAAGGGTAAACAAAATCGACAAACTTCTAGCCTGGCTCACCAAAAAGAAAAGAGAGAAACCTCCCCCCCAAAAAAAAAAATAATAATAATAATGAAAAAGTAGAAATTTCAGCTGATACCACATAAATACAAAGACCATAAGAGAATACTATGAACAATTATATGCCAACAAATTTGACAAGCTAAAAAAAAAAATGAACAACTTCTAGAAACACTGTTGTTGTTTTTAGTCACTAAGTCTTGTCTGGCTCATTTTGCAACCCCATGGACTGTAGCCCACCAGGCTTCCCTGTCCATAGGGTTTCCCAAGCAAGAATACTGGAGTGGGTTGCCACTTCCTTCTCCAGGAGATCTTTTTGACCTAGGGATCGAACCTGTGTCTCCTGTATTGGCAGGCGAATTCTTTCTTTACCATAGACCCACCAGGAAAGCCCTCTAGAAGCATAAAACTCACCAAAATTGAATCAAAAAGAAATAGATAATTTGAACAGAATGATCACTAGAAGTGAAAGAACCTTAATTAAAAAAAAAAAAAAACAAACTCCCTACAAACAAACATCTAGGACCAGATGGCTTCACAGGTGAATTATACCCAATATACAAAGAACTTTTATACTGCTTCTTTTCAAACTCTTACAAAAGTTTGAAGAGGAGGGAACAGTCCCAAAGACATTATATGAAACCACCATCAGTTACCCTGATACCAAAACCAAAGATACCACTAAAAAATAAAATTACAGGCCAATATCTTTGGTGAATATAGATGCAGAAATTCTCAACAAATGTTAGCAAACTGGATCCAACAACACAGAGAAAAGATGATACACCTTTGTCATTTGAGATTCATCCCAAGTTTACAAAAATGGTTCAACATAAGCAAATCAGTGTGACGCACCACATTAACAAAGACAATCAAAAACCACATGATCCTCTCAGTAGATGTAGAGAAACCATTTGGCAAAATTCAACATCCATTCATGATAAAAACTTTTACTAAAGTTAGTTACAGTGGACATATCTCAACATAATAAAGCTATTTATGACAAACCCATAGCCAATATAATTCTCAACAGTGAAAAGCTAAAATCTGGAACAAGGATGCCCACTCACACTTTTATTCAACATAGTATTGGAAGTCCTAGCCACAGCAATCTACAAGAAAAATAAAAGGTATCCACATTGAAAGGAAGAGGTAAAAATGTCACTATATGCAAATGATGTGGTACTATGTATAGAAAACACTACAGACACCATACAAAAACTACTAGATCTAATAAATTCAGCAAAGTACCAGGATACAAGACTAACATTCAGAAATTGCTTGTATTTCTTTACACTAACAATAAATATCAGAAAAGTAGTATAAAAAATAATAACATTTAAAATTGCACCCCCCCCCCCAAAAAAAAAATACTAGGAATTAACCAGACCAAGGAGATGAAAGACTTATATACACTGAGAACTGTAAAATATTAGTAAAGGAAATTTAAAGAGGCTTCACAGAAACAGAAAGATATCCTATGCTCTTGAATTGGAAGAATTAATATTATTTAAATGGCAGCACTACTCAGAGCAATCTACAAAATTAATATGATCCCTATCAAATTACCTATGACGTGTTTCACAGAACTAGAATAAGTAAAGTAGGAAGCCTAACTGTCCCAGATTTCAGATAATACTACAAAGCTACATTAATCAAAATTGTGATATTGGTACAAAAAAACAGACACATGGATCAATGGACTAGAATAGAGAGCCCAGGAATAAATCCACACACCTACTTACCATCAGTTAATCTTTGACAAAGGAAGCAAGAATATCAAATAGGAAAAAGACAGTCTCTTCATGTGGTGCTGGGAAAGTTGGACAGCTGCATGTAAATCAGTGAAGTTAGAACACACCCTTACACCATACACAAAAATAAACTCAAAGTGGCTTAAAGATTTAACCATAACACCATAAAAATGCTAGAAGAGAACACTGACAAAACATTCTCTGACATAAACTGTACCGTTGTTTTCTTAGGTCAGTCTCTCAAATCAATAAAAATAAAAATAAACAAATGGGACCTAATCAAACTTACAAGCTTTTGCCCAGCAAAGGAAACGATTAAAAAAAAAAAGGCAACCTACTGAATGGGAGAAAATATTTGCAAATGATGTGAACAACAGGATTTAATCTCCACAATATACAAACAGCTCATATGACTCAACAACAAAAATAAACAGCCCAATGGAAAAATGGGCATAAGACCTTAATAGACATATTTCTTCAAAGAAGATATACAGATGGCCGGTAGGCGCATGAAAAGATGCTCAACATTGCTAATCATTAGAGAAATGCAAATCAAAACTGAAATGAGATACCACCTTCACCCATCACACCAGCCACCGTTAAAAGTCCCCAAATAACAAATGGTGGCGAGGGTGTGGAGAAAAAGGAACTTTGCTACACTGGTGGTGGAAATGCAAGTTGGTGCAGCCACTGTGGAAACAATATGGAAGTTCATTAGAAACCTAAAAACAATTACCATATCATCAGTAATCCCACTCCTGGGCATAAACCTGGGCAAAACTATAATTCAAAAAGATGCATGCACCCCTAAATTCATAGCAGCACTATCCACAATAGCCAGGATATGGAAACAACCTAAATATGAATGGATAAAGACGATGTGGTACATATATGCAATGAAATACTACTCAGCCATATAAAAGAATGAAATAATGCCATTTACAGCAATATGGATGCAACTAGAGATTATTATACTAAGTATGTCAGAAAGAGAAAGACGGATACCATGTGGTGTCACTTATATGTGAAATCTGAAATATGGCACAAATGAACTTATCTACAAGACAGAAACAGACTCACAGACATAGAAATAAAACTCGCGGTTGCCAAGAAAGTTGTGGGGAGGAAGAGGGATAGATTGGGAGTTTGGTATTGGTCAGTGCAAGCTATTACATTTAGAATAAATAAATGACAAGGTCCTGTCGTGTATAGCACAGGAAACTATATTCAGTCTCCCAGGATAAACCATAACCTGGAAAAGGATATTTTTTTAAAATGTACTTCAATGAGAGGAATGGCAGGTAAAGTCACCCATGTAGACTTTTTTTTAAATAAGAATTTAACTGAACCCATGTCAAGGTTTTGGGTGTTTTTTTTTTTTTTTTTTTTTTGGCCACGCTACACAGCTTGCAGGAATCTTAGTCCCCTGACCAGGGATTGAACCCAGGCCCTCATCATTGACAGTGCAGAGTCCTAACCACTGAACCACCAGGAAATTCCCCCATCAAGCTTTTCTTACATAAGAATTAAACTGAGAATAGGCTGTTTGTTTATAAACTTCTTTACTAAGCATTTTAAGATATTATCCATAGGCATTTGAAAATATCCATATTTTTGTTTTCACATTTTTATCCTAAAATTAACTCAATTTTTTTTCAGTTAAAATGAAAGTTTGTAACTGTTCCTTTTTTGCACCATGTTGAAGTGACATCCTGTGATTTCACAGCATGAAGTAAAGTTTAAAATAAGTAAGTTTAGGGACTTCCCTGGTGGCCCAGTGGCTAAGACTCTGCATTCACAATGCAGGGGGCCTGGGTTCTATCCCTGGTTGGGGAACTAGATCCCACATGCCACAACTGAGACCCAGTGCAGCCAAATAAATATTTAAAATAAGTAAATTTAACTTCTGCTTCCACAATAAGGGATTAAGACTCTAAAGACAGCTCTCCCCCCGCCACCTACCCCCAGAGCATAATTGTAAACTGAGACATGGGGAAAGGAAACATTTCAACAAATGGTAATGGAATAACTGGATATCTGTATAGAAAACTATGAACCCCGAATTCTTACATCCTTCACAGAAATTTGCCTGAAATGGATCATAGACCAAATGGCTAAAGGAAATTTTTCAAGTAGAAAATAAATGATAAAAGAAGGAATCTTGGGATATCAGGAAGGAAAAACACAACAGAAAGTAAAATATGGGTAAACACAATATACTTTTCTCTTGAGCTCCCTAAATTATTCTTGAAGCAAAAATTATAACACTATTTGATGTTCCCAATATAGGTAGAGGAAATAGTTATGGAGAAGGCAATGGCATTCCACTCCAGTGCTCTTGCCTGAAAAATCCCACGGATGGGGAGCCTGGTGGGCTGCAGTCCATGGGGTCGCTAAGGGTCAGACATGACTGAGCTACTTCACTTTCACTTTTCACTTCCATGCATTGGAGAAGGAAATGGCAACCCACTAAATTAAAGCAAAAATTATAACACTATTTGATGTCCCCAATATAGGTAGAGGAAATAGTTAAGACAATTGGAAATGGAGGAGCACAAAGGGATGTGAAGGCAAGTAAGGTTTCTACACTTCACTGAAGCTGGTAAAATACCAACACCAGTTGACCATAACAAATATGTAGTGTAATATCTAGTGAAAGTGAACTCACTCAGTCGTGTCCGACTCTTTGCGACCCCGTGGACTGTAACCTACCAGGCTCCTCTGTCCATGGAATTCTCCAGGCAAGAATACTGGAGTGGGTTGCCATTTCCTTCTCCAGGAGATCTTTCCAACCCAGGGATTGAACCTGGGTCTCCCGCCTTGCAGGCAGACCCTTTAACCTCTGAGCCACCAGGGAAAAGCTATATAAGGATATACTCTCAAAAACACTATAGATAAGTCAAAATGAAATTCTAAAAAATGTTCAAGTAATCCATATAAGGCAGGAAAATAAACAAAGGAAAAACAACATAGAACTGAAGACAAAACGTAAAATGACAGACTTCAGCCTTAATGTATTAATAATTGCATTAAATGGAGACAGTCTAAGCGTAACATGACCTAACAACATACATTTTATAAGAAACTCAGCTCAAATATGAAAGTATCATTATAGAAGTTTTATTTATAATAGCCAGAAATTGCAGGGGAGAGGGGACAGAATGTCTTAAAATAGGTAAATGGCTAAAAGACTGTGGTATATCCACACCACAGAATACTGCTCAGCAATAAAAAGGGGTGAGCTGCTGCTAACAGGCAACAATTTGAATGGATCTCAAGAGCATGATGTTGAGTAAGCAGTCTCAAATGGTCACACACTATGATTCCGTTACCATAACATTTTCAAAAATAACAAAATTATAGAGATAAGACCATTAATTATTGATAATTAATAATTATTAACTAACTCACCCTGCCAGCAAATTTGGAAAACTCAGCAGTGGCCACAGGACTGGAAAAGGTCAGTTTTCATTCCAATTCCAAAGAAAGGCAATGCCAAAGAATGCTCCAACTACCGCACAATTGCACTCATCTCACATGCTAGTAAAGTAATGCTCAAAATCCTCCAAGCCAGGCTTCAGCAATACGTGAACCGTGAACTCCCTGATGTTCAAGCTGGCTTTAGAAAAGGCAGAGGAACCAGAGATCAAATTGCCAACATCCGCTGGTTCATGGAAAAAGCAAGAGAGTTCCAGAAAAACATCTACTTCTGCTTTATTGACTATGCCAAAGCCTTTGACTGTGTGGATCACAATAAACTGTGGAAAATTCTGAAAGAGATGGGAATACCAGACCACCTAACCTGCCTCTTGAGAAATCTGTATACTTTTGAACTGTGGTGTTGGAGAAGACTCTTGAGAGTCCCTTGGACTGCAAGGAGATCCAACCAGTCCATTCTGAAGGAGATCAGCCCTGGGATTTCTTTGGAAGGAATGATGCTAAAGCTGAAACTCCAGTACATGAGAAGAGTTGACTCATTGGAAAAGACTCTGATGCTGGGAGGGATTGGGGGCAGGAGGAAATGGGGACGACCGAGGATGATATGGTTGGATGGCATCATTGACTCGATGGATGTGGGTCTGAGTGAACTCCGAGAGATGGTGATGGACAGGGAGGCCTGGCATGCTGCAATTCATGGGGTCACAAAGAGTCGGACACGACTGAGCGACTGAACTGAACTGAATTATTATTGGGTTTGGAGATAGTGGGGAGAGGAGAATAGGTATGACTATAAAAGGAAAAACCATTATCCATCAGCTGGTGAACAGATGAACCAAGTCTGGTATATGCTCACAGTGGAATATTAATCAGCAAGCAAAGGGAATGAAATAATACACACAACATGGATGTGTCAAAAGCATGATCCATGAAAAAAGAGAAATCTCATCACAAGAATTTGTTTTTCTTATTTTATCTGTATGAGATGGTAGATGTTAGCTAAACACATTGTAGTAATCATTTCATAATATATGTAATTCAGACAACCATGCTATATGCCTTAAACCTTTACAGTGATGTATACCAACTATTTCTCATTAAAACCAGGGAGAAAAATAGGTTTAAAAAGACTACAGACTACACACTATATGCTTATAGGATATCCTACAAAAGGCAAAATAGTGGTAGAAAAATAAATCGGTGGTTGCCTGGAACCGGTGGTCAGGGCAGGGAGTCAACTCCGAAAGGGCATGAGCAAATATCATAGGATGAGGGAACTATTCTGCATCCTCATTGTGGTGGCGGTTACACCGCCACAATTACACAAACGTGTGACCAAAGCGAGTCAAGCTGTATGCTTAAAATAGGAACATTTTAGTATATTTAAATTGTACTTCAATGAACCTGAAAAAAAAATATTTTAAATAGTAACTCCAACCTATCAGTAAACTGGAGTTCTAAAAAAAGACAACTGCTCTCTAGTTTCTCTAAAGAAAAACTTGCCGGTGTCATACCCAGAGGGCACTTATAAACGTGGCTGCCTGCTTTCTAGAAGCTCGGCAAGAAATAGGTCCGGGGAAATCCCAATGAAGTATGCAGGTTTTTATTTTTTCCATACATTGTCAGTCTCATCATTAACGTACTTGTGCACAGGTGTCCCCAAGTCCAGAACTTACCAAGTTTGGTTTTTCAAGACAACAAACCTCTAGTCTTGCCTGCAAGAAGGTAGTCACATGACTTCATGGGCTAGGAAAGGACCCTGGAAGTCTTAGCACTGCCTCTCTAGGCTTGCAGCTGTTCTCATTTTTAGCCCCTATTTTACCCCTTTATGGGCTTTCCTGGTGGCTCAGACAGTAAGAATCTGCCTGCAATGCAGGAGACCCGGGTTCAATCCCTGGATCAGGAAGATCTGGAGAAGGGAATGACAACCCGCTCCAGTATTCTTACCTGGAGAATTCCGTGGAAAAAGGAGCCTCGTGGGCTACAATCCATGGGGGTGGCAAAGAGTCCGACACGACTGAGCAACCCCATGAAGCGGGTAACATTTACCCTTTATAGCACTAGGGCTTCTAAGACTTTTGGGGTTTACAGAGCAAACTCTTCCCTTTCAAATCATTTTCATCCTACAGGCATCCTAGTATATATAGCTTCTTATCTTCTGTCATTTTCTGGTATTCTTACATTTTCCATCTTTCAGAATTTTCTTACTCTTCTCCTGTCTCCTGCTCCCTTTCTCCCCACCTACTTTTCGACTTTGTACCTTTTAAAAATCCCTTTTCTTTACTTGAGGGAGAGTTGCTAGGGGTTGTGTTTGTGTGGCTGAACTTGGCTTCAGTTAAACGCACTATTAAAGGTGTTAAACACCCACGTTCAACTTGCAGAGCTCTGCATACCTAAATATTCACGTCAGCAAAAGAATCCACTCACAAGCAGAGTCACGGAATATTCTCATATAAGACACACTGTCCTCACAGATGGGAATATCATTGTGTCCCAAGTATAATAATAATTACTTGAAATGTAATGCTTGTATTTTATTGTTGGGGTGGGGTGAGTTGAACGGAAGCATGAGTAGTCTAGAATGTTGGAAAGTAACCTGTGTTCTACAAGTACCTCTTTAGTGGTGTAACCAAAGCAATTCAACATAAACTAAAATGAAGTATGAATTACATTTCTGTTACCTTTAGAATTCACTACAATAGATGCTTAAAGTTAGATAAGGAACTTGGGGCATATGTTTAATTTTTGGAACTTTCTTATTTTAAACAAGACTTAAAATGTAAATATTCTGTATAAACCAGTTAGTTCTGAAATAGAAAACAAAAGTTGACTTTTAATGAAAGCTCAATTACTTGCAGGTGAGTGCTTCACAGGATCCAAAGACCCTTTAGTATGATTTCAAATCTGGTTGTACCATGTTTAAAAAAAAGAACAATTAAAATATAAATTTTTAAAAATTTGTCTGAACCCTTCAGCTTAGTACCCTAATAATTACCTGAGTGCAGACAAGTCATGGCAAAGTGAGTATATGACATTAATTGCAGTATTTAAAGAATGTTTGGCTGTGATAGTTTTGGTGAAGTAGATTATTTTGTGCTGAAAGGGATTATATATTCATTCAAAAACAGGAGACTGTAGTTAACAGACAATGTTTTTGATTCTTGCTGACTTAATTATATGGTCGTGTTTCCTCATCTCTCACATCCTGGTTTTAGGCATTAGAAAATGCCTTCTTGGAATACCTTTCAAGTGAACACTAATGCTCTGCATGACTCTCCTCTGCCGGACAGTTCGAATTAGCGCTGTTCTCAGTCTCTCAGGAGCATGAAACGGAGTGAGGCCCAAGAACATTCTAAAAAATAAGTGCAAAATTATGCAGCACAAGCGAAACTGTCCCAGGTGGAATGTGTTCACTGCTTATTAACCATTTCTAACATGCTGAATGCCAAAAGGCAATCCATGGAAGTATGCTTAGACTTGCCTATTAGCACTAATAGAGTTACAAAGAAAACAGATGAAGCACTGATCTTAAATTAGAACTGCCTCATCATATAAAAAGCCATTGTTTACGCCAGTATATCCAGGTGTCAGATGAATTATAAACGCTGGATCACTGTTTCATAATAGCAACATCTGGCAGATTTTTTTTGTTGCTTCTAAAAGAAATTGGCTTAGCTCTGATGATATCATTACAGGATGCTTCCTTTTCTTAAAATAGTTGAACCAAACTTAGAAGGAAAATACATCCAAAAAATTTGTCTTAATTACCTAAAATTTCTTTCTAAAAGTAAAGGGGAAAAATACATATAATATGAATTTGAAAACATGGCATGTAGGAAAGCATCTCCTTTATTCCAGCATTAAATCTTTGAGTGCATCTTAGGACTTTCTCATTATTTCCTACTTGGAGCAAAACAAGTAACAGTTATAACTTTGCCTTTGAAGTTTGTTCAGTTTGTAAATTGACTCACTCTGGTCTGACTTTGTGATAGGATTCTCCTCACAGTTATCACATGCCAGCACTATGCTAGGTCCTGTTCCAAAGAGAAAAACTATTTGCCTTTTAGAGATGTGAGCTTTCCCTGTGAGTACATATTTGAGCAGCTAAGCTGCCCCCTCACATAGGTCAGTTACTCTAAAATGTATCCATGAGTATTGGCAAAATAACTGCATTTAATGGATTCATGGTATATTCAAGAGTTTCTGGTGTCTGCCTGCTTCCCAGTCAACTGAACACTGGCAAAACTGGCATACTCTAAACTGTTTTTTAACAAAGCAATTGCACGTTAAAAGCTTTTAATGTTTGAGCCCATAAAGTACGTTTGAGTTTGCATATTAGTCTCATTTACTAATTTTTGATCTTTAACAAATTATTTAACCTCTTTGTACTTCAGTTTCTTTATATATATATATATATATATATCTCAGGATTAAAAATCTTATGTGAAATGATTGGCACAGAAGGTACACAGTTAATGTTTGTTAAATCTTAATCTGTGAAATAACAAAAACTAGTATTAGAATATGGGCAAAAAGTAAAACCCTATAAATTCATATTTCTCCTGATTCCATTTCATATTTTCTTATAAATAAGTGAAATTGCCAGGTTTTAGTACTTAATGGAAAATAAAACCAAAAATACCTCAAACAGGTTAGTCCTAATATTTTAAATCTGTATTTTTTTTTTCTCTTTATCAAGATAAATACAAAATTGTTTTGAACAACAGAATCCAGATGATGATTGAAAGGGGCCTAAAACTCTTTTCATCAGCATATTTGGGGAAATGCTCACATAGAATTAATTTATAGGCTGAGATGCCTATCATTCCCAGTTCTGCATAATACAGTGCAGCTAAATTTATTTGAAGCAGATTTGCCTTTAGGCAAGTTATAGCCAAAAATAAAGAAAACTAATGAAACCAAAAGCTTTTCTTTGAAAAGATCAGTAAAATTAATAAACCTCTAGCCAGACTGAAAGGAAAAAAAAAAAAAAAACACAAATTACCAATATTAGAAATGAAGAAGATGACATCCCTACAGATTCTACAGATAGTAAAAGGAGCATAAGGGAATATTGTCAACAATTTTGCATCAGTAAAATTAAAAATTTAGTTCAAATGGACAGATTCTTTGAAAGACATAAACTATCCCACTCACTCGAGAAAAGATATATAACCTGAATAGGCCTGTATCTAGTAAAGAAATTGAAATTGTAGTCAAAACCTTTCCACATAGAAAGGTAGCTTCAGGCCTCAGTGGCTTAACTGGCAAATTCTACCAAGTATTTAAGGAAGTGAAAGTCGCTCCGTCATGTCCTACTCTTTGCCACCCCATTGACTATATAGTCCATGGAACTGTCCAGTCCAGAATACTGGAGTAGGTAGCCTTTCCCTTCTCCAGGGGATCTTCCCAACCCAGGGGTCGAACCCAGGTCCCCCTGGATTGTGAATGGATTCTTTATCAGCTGAGCCACAAGGGAAGCCAAGAAATACTGGAGTGGGTAGCCTATTCTTTCTCCAGTGGATCTTTCCAGCTGGGAATTGAACCAGGGTCTCCTGCATTGCAGGCAGATTCTTTACCAACTGAGCTAACAGAGAAGCCCAGGGAAGAAATAATAGCAATTCTACAAAAACTCTTCCAGAAAATTAAGCAAAAAGCCACTCAGTGTATGAGGCCAGCATAACTTTGGTCTGACAAAGAAAAAGGGAAACTGTAGATCAGTATCTCTGATGGTCATAGATTCAAATTTTCTAAACAGAATTTCAGCAAATCAAATGCAACAATATATTTTAAAAATGATATACCATGGTCAAATGGGGTTTATTCTAGGAATGCAGTCAGTTTCACACTTGAAATCAATTAGTGTGACTCACCATATTTAGGAGCTAGGACTTCCCTAGTGGTCCAGTGATTAAGAATCTGCCTGCTAGCGCAGGGGACATAGGTTCGATCTCTGGTCTGGGAAGATTCCACATGCCAAAGGGCAACTAAGCCAGTGCACACAGCTCCTGAGCCGTGTTGTAGAGTCTGAGTGCCACAGCTACTAAAGCCTGCAAGCCTAGAGCCCACGCTCTGCAACAAGAGAAGCCACCACAATGAGAAGCCTGCATGCTGCAACAAGAGTAGCCCCCACTCACCGTAACTAGAGAAAGCCTGTGCACAGCACCGAAGACCCAGTGCAGCTAAAAAACATACTAAAGGGCTGAAAAAAAAGCCCATACAGTCATTTCAATAGATGCAGAGAAAAAGCTTCTGACAAAATATAAAATCCCTTCCTTGTGAAAATTCTCAGAAATTCTCTTAAACTATAAACAGTATCAAAAACAAAAAGACCTACAGCTAATATCATACTTAATAATGAAAGATTGAATGCTTTCCCCCTAAGATGAGGAACAAGATGTGAATGCCTGCTTCACCACCTCTATTCAGCATTGTACTAAACTTAATAGCCATGCAATAAGGCAAGAAAATAATAATAAGGACACCCACGTTAGAAAGGAAGAAGTAAAACTAGCTTTATTCTCAAACAACATGATTATCTATGGACTCTACCCCCCAAAAAAAGAAAGAAGATACTAAAATAAATGAGTTTAGCAAAGCTGCAGAATACATGCTCAATATACAAAAATCAATGCTAGCAATAAACTATAGGAAAATTGAAATTTAAAAATACTACAACAGTATCCAAAAATGAAAGAAATCTAGCAAAATACATTAAAGACCTAGACACAAACTATAAAATATTACTAAAAGAAAATATTTACTAAATAAATCAAGAAATACCTGTTGTTCATGCATCAGAAAACTCGATGTTAAAATATCAGTTTCCCCAAATTAAAGATTCAATGTAATCATAATAAAACTCCTAGGAGGCTGCTTTGTAGAAAGAAACTGGCAAACTTAATTAAATCCATATGGAAAGGCAAAGGATCTAGAATAGCCAAAACAACTTTGAAAAAGAACAAAATTGGGGAACTAACATTATCTGATTTTATTATAATGCTGTAGTAATCAAAACAGGATGATAATTGCTATAAAGATAGACAAGGACTCAGCATAACAGATCAATGTAACAGAATAGACAGTCCAAAAATAGTTCCATATATATATATGGTGTATGGACAACTGATTTTTTACAAAGATGCAAAACTAATAGGTAAATATGATATCACTCATTTGTGGAATCAAAAATATGATAACAATAGCATACTCACAAAACAGAAACAGATTGACAGACATAGAAAAAAAGAAAATCATGATTACCAGAGGGGAAAGGGGATGAGGTAGGGATAAGTTAGGAGTTTGGGATTAGCAAACTACTATATATAAAATAGTTAAGCTGCAAGGTCCCACTGTATAGCACAGGGAACTATATTCAATGTCTTGTAATAAACCATAATGGAAAAGAATATGAAAGAGAATATATGTGTGTGTGTGTATGTGTATAAATATATATATATGATGTATGATGAATTGATGCTTTTGAACTGTGGTGTTGGAGAAGACTCTTGCGAGTCCCTTGGACTGCAAGGAGATCCAACCAGTCCATTCTGAAGGAGATCAACCCTGGGATTTCTTTGGAAGGAATGATGTTAAAGCTGAAACTCCAGTACTTTGGCCACCTCATGCGAAGAGTTGACTCATTGGAAAAGACTCTGATGCTGGGAGTGATTGGGGGCAGGAGGAGAAGGGGACGACCGAGGATGAGATGGCTGGATGGCATCACTGACTCGATGGATGTGAGTCTGAGTGATCTCCGAGAGATGGTGATGAACAGGGAGGCTTGGCGTGCTGCGATTCATGGGGTCGCAAAGAGTCGGACACGACTGAGCGACTGAACTGAACTGATGTATGTGTATGTGAAAGTCGCTCAGTCATGTCCGACTCTTTGTGACCCCATGGGCTATACAGTCTTTGGAATTCTCCAGGCCAGAATACTGGAGTGGGTAGCCTTTCCCTTCTCCACGGTATCTTCCCAACCCAGGGATTGAACCCTGGTTTCCGGCATTGCAGGCAGCTTCTTTACCAGCTGACCCACCAGGGAAGCCCATACATATACATATATATACACATACATATATGTGTGTGTGTATATATATATAAATAATCACTTCACCATGCACCAGAAACTAATGCAACACTGTAAATCAGCTACACTTCAACAAAAATTTTTAAATAAAAAAATGTCTAAACAATAGGTAGAAAAGAGTCTTTTCAACAAATGGTATCAGACAATTGGATTTCCAGATACAAAATAATTATTTTTGACCCATACCTTGCATCAATATAAAAATTAATTCCAAAGGAGTCATAATACTCTACTTCTAGAAGAAAACATAGGAAGAAATCCTTGTGATCTTGGGTTATGAGGCAAGGATATCTTAGATTCAACACCAAAAGCATCATCCGTAAAAGAAAAAAATAAATTAGATAAATTTAATTTTAAAAATAGATAAATTCAGTCAGTTCAGTTCAGTCGCTCAGTCGTGTCCTACTCTTTGCAACCCCATGAATCGCAGCACACTAGGCCTCCCTTAGATAAATTAGACTTTGTCAAAGTTAAAAACTTTTGTTTTTCAAAATCACTGTTTAAAAAATGAAAAGACAAATCACAGAGTGGGAGAAAACATTTGCAAATCATATATCTGCTGGAGGACTTATATCTAGTATATATAAAGGATTCTCAAAACTCAATATTTAGGAAACAGCCAACCTATTTTTTAATAGCATAACATTTATACTGACCTCAAAGATATACAGATGGAAAATTAGCAGATGAAAAGATACTTTTATCATTTGTCATTAGGAAATGCAAATTAAAATCATTGAAGTGAAGTGAAGTCGCTCAGTTGTGTCCGACTCTTTGCAACCCCATGGACTGTAGCCTACCAGGCTCCTTCATCCATAGGATTTTCCAGGCAAGAGTACTGGAGTGGGTTGCCATACTATGTAGCTGTTTAACTACTATATACCTATTTTAATGACTAAAATTTAAAAACTGACTGCCTGGAGTGTTGTTGACAAGGATGTAGAGGAACTGAAACTTCTTAACACTGCTGGTGGGAATATAAAATTATACCACTGAGAAAACACTTTGACCATTTATTTATAAGTTCAACATACCTATCTACTGTATGACTCATCTTTCCATCCCTAGGCAGTTAAGCAAGAGAAATGAAGGCTTTATGCCCATAAGAAGACTCATACATAACTATTCACAGCAACATTATATGTAATAACCTCAAATCTAGAAGCAACCCAATGTCCATCCACAGGTAAATGAATAAACAAATTGTGGTATATCCATATAGTAGAATACTATCTAGCTATAGAAAGGAATTTACTACTGAAAACCCAACAACATAGATGCATCTTAAATAATTATGCTTAGTGAAAGAAGGCACACACACAAAAAGGGTACACATTTCTGATTCCGTTTATACAAAGTTCTTGTTGTTCACTTGCTAAGTTGTTCCTACTCTTCTGCGACCCCATGGACTGTAGCCTGCCAGGCTCCTCTGTCCATGGGATTATCCAGGCAAGAATACTGGACTGGGTCTCCATTTCCTTCTCCAGGGGATCTTCCCAGCATAGGGATTGAACCCACATCTCCTTCATTGACAGGCAGATTCTTTACCACAAGCCACCAGGGAAGCCCTATATAAAGTTCAAGTAGGTACAAATTAAACCATAGTGACAAAAAGCAAATCAGTCATTGCTTGCAGAGGAGGGTGCGGGAAACGCTGGGGAGTTATGGTTGGTAGGTTCACTGTGTTGATGGTGGTAATGGCTTCACAGGTGTATGGAGATGTTAGAATGCAGCATATTGTACACTTTAAGTATATGCAGCTTAGTGTATGTCAATTATACCTCATTAAAGTAAAAAAAAAAAAAAAAGTGGCTAACAAACCTCTAAACTCTGACTCGTTCCCTGTAATAAATCCTGGAGGGCGTCTCTGGCCTTGATCCCATTTCCTCTATCACAACAATACTTAACGGGAGGAGGAGAAGGCCCGGTGTACTGTGCCTTGTGGAGAGCACTGTGGTGGGGTACAGCAGGAGAGTCCGGGTGTCCTATTGGCAAGGCGGGGGGAAGCCAATTAACAGGACAAACTCAGTTTCTGGGATGTAGGACTAAATGGAGAGTGTATAATTTTTCTTTTTTACTAGAAGTCTAAGCATGAGATTTTTGTTTTGTATTCACAATCAGGTCTTAATTTTTAATTATAATAAAAAGACATTTCAGAAAATTCCTTGAGTTTCTTAATGTCAGATTCCAAATGTGGTTATATCTAGGCATTAATCACCCCAGCATTCAGGTCACTTTGATTTTTTTTTTTTCCATCAAAGAAATTTTTACATGCCTGTTGCTTAAAACTATTGCTACCAAGTAAAAGAACCAAGTTGTTCAGCATCTTCTCTTCCACTTCCAACAGCCCTGATAATTAACCCCAGTATGGGGACAGACTGTTTTTAAACCCAAGCAGTTAGCACCTGCAGGTGTCTTCATGGCCACAGGACACAGACACCACGGTGCCCCCAAGCGCTCACACCTGGATGTTTTCTAAGCAGCAGTTGCAGCTCGAGCAGGGCGAGTGCCAGCAGCCTTGAAGAAGCGTCTAGTCTTTCTGTCGTTAATTGTAGAGTGCAGGGCTTGTGGTGAGGTCAGTCACTCAGCACAGTGGTCTGTGAGAGCATTTTTCCACTTATAGGAGAGTTTTCCTTCTAGTCCTAGCGGCTAATCTCCCTGAGTGCCTGTAAGTTCAACTTAAGGTCATATTCATTATCATTTCCATTCTACTTTACCTCAGAAGTGGGTCATTAAAATTATATTCCTAAGCATATTAAATATCAGAATAATCAAGAAAAGATAACAGTTATATATGCAGCAAGTGGTTTTTATGGAGAAGAATCACTGAGAGAAATGTTTTGTTATTCTGGGGCTTTGTTTAATAATTTTTTTTTTAAGTTTTTAGAATTGTCATGGACTAGGTCAGTGGAAATTGCCCTGAACTCTTCCCCTGGAAATAGTGAGCCAAGGGTCTGGCCTGTGATTGTGGAGTTTTATTCCAAGGGCTCTTGGGGCAAAGTTGTTCTTGGAGCTCACACCCAAGCACATTGCAGATTTCTCCCTGAGACTCTCAGATAGTAGAGAACCGAGCTCCATCCTGGACCTGTCTCCTCCTATCCCAGCAGCCACAGTCCAAGTCACCCCCCTCTCCACCATGTGCACCGGGGCCCCTTGAAGTGGTGCTATGGATTCAGGAACTCAGGCTCAAGAGTTTAAGTTCTAAAACCTGGACTATGGTGCACTACCTCACTAATCAGAGCCACACCCCAGTTGTCCTGCCGAAAGCTCCCCTGTTCTGGAGAGGCCAGACGCAACAGGAAGGACGGAAGCTCAGGTCAAGAAAGCAGGTCCATCCACAGTTTGCAAGCCTGATGCAGAAGAGTCAGACTGTTCTTAGCCTCCATTCTATTTTGCATTACATATGAACTAAAATTTTAGTTCAGCATAAAAGCCAAAAAAAAAAAGTTAATAGAAAAAAAAACTTTAATCATCACAGAAATCTAGGTTTCTAATCAAGTGATAAAAGTTGATAAATTGATGGTATCCAGATCAAGACTTTAAACTCCCATTGATCTATTGAGTAATCAACATATTGCACATATGCTGCTCTCTTGGCTGACCAAGTGTGAGTCTACAATGCCAAATTAAACATGGAGAGGAAAGCTGGCTTTTAGACAGCCTGCCTGCAGTGTTCATTTGAAACAGCTTTTAAGCAAATACAATTATGATTGGAACTTATCTCAACCAAGCGAAATTCTCTCATTGGTCATGAGAGAGTGCAGTCCAGAGGTGAGATTGCTGGGTGGACCACAGGGTGTCCCAAGGTCATCAGCCTATCTTCTGCCAACATAAGATGGCTCCAGAGAGTCTGCCTAAAGCACACCACAGCTCAGTGACCATTCCAGGCTCTGCCTTGCTCCCACCCTTCCATGCCATTCCCTCATCCTTATTCCTCCCTCCAGTGACTTCACTAAGTTACTGATGGAAAATTAAAGTTAAAAGGCATAAGCTCTTCCCTCCCACCCTTGGCACTTGAACATACTTTTCTTTTTGTCTGCTCTTCTATTCCGCCTCATTTTTAAAGCTTTTGCCTGCTTCTGGACCCTTGGCCTCATTCACTCTTGCTTTCCCAGGGCCTTACTCTCTTAGCTTTCAGCTCTTTCTCCACAGTTTATTCTCTGTTGGCTCCTTCTGCATTGCCCTCAGACAGGGCACACATTTCTTTTGTCAGGAAAACGACTCTTACTGTCCACCCCCCAAACCACCACCTGCTCTTCTCATTCCTTTCACTGCCAAACTTCTGTAAGTATAATTTTTCTTGTTGTATTACACACTGTTACACCACAAATGCCTGGAAAGCAAGGACCACAGCATACAATAATTCGTATCTGTCAAGTATCTAGCACAGTATGAAGTAAATGAGACACTGACTATGCAGCCTAACAAGCCAGGATTCAAATCTGGGCTCATTTATTACTGTAAGTGACCTTGGGTAAATTACTTAATCCTGCTCATCTTCAGCTTCCTCATTCTTACAGGGTTGGGGGTGGGTGATAATACCTATCTTCAGTGGATCTGAACGGACATTTTTCCAAAGACATAGAAATGGCCAAAGGTATATGAAAAAGTGCTCACTCACCCAGGGATTGAACCCAGGTCTCCCGCATTGCAGGCTGACGCTTTAACCTCTGAGCCACCAGGAAAGTGCAAATTGAAATCACAAGACATCACTTCACACTTGTTCAAATGGCTAGTATCAAAAAGACAAGAGGTAACTGTGGGAGAGGATGTAGAGAAAAGGGAGCTCTTGCGCATTGCTGGTGGGGATGTAACTTGGTTCAGTCACTATGGAAAACAGCATGGAGGCTCCTCAGAATATTAAAGATAGAACTACCATAGGGCCCAGCAGTCCCATTTCTGGATATATTAGAAGGAATAAAATCATTATCTCAGAGATACCTCATTGCAGCATTATTCACAATAGTCAAGAAATGGCAGCAACCTAAGTGTCCATCTACAGATGAATGGATAATATATGTTATAAATATAAACATTATATACATAAACATTAGAATATCACTCAGTCATGAGAAAAAAGAAATCCTGCCATTGCAACTGTGTGGATAAACCCTGAGAGAATTATGCTAAGTGAAATAAGTCAGAGAAAGATAAATACTGTATGATCTCACTTATAGGTAAAACCTTAAAAAGCCTTACTCATAAAAACAGAGTAGAATAGTGGTTACCAGAGGCTAGGGGTTGTGGGGAGGTAGCAGATGGGAGATGTTTGTCTTCCAGATTTAAGAGGAGAAAGTTCTGGGGATCCATTGTATACCATGGCAACTATAGTTAACATTACTATATTATATCCTTGAAAGCTGCTGAGAAAGTAGATCTTAAATATTCTCACCACCAAAAAACAAAATGGTAATCATATGAGGTTATGGAGGTGTTAACTAACATTAACATGGTAACCATTTTACAATAGATTTGTGTATTAAATTACTGTGTTGTACACTTTAAACTTATACAGTGTTCTATGTTGATTATAGCTCAATAAATCCAGCAAAAAATAATGTGTATCTTGCAGTGTTGTTATGGAGATTATATGAGATTATGCTTGTAAAACCCCCTAGCATGGTATCTGGCAAAGGGCTGGTTCACTTCCCACTTCCACTCCTTGTTAGGGATTCAATTGACTTGATTCACCAAATGATCTCCCATGCATTTCAGTCAGTGTTCAGTGGCATGGCATCCACTTTTTGTTCCATTTAATTCTTATTCTTTTCTTTGCCTTGTGTGTTTCAGGTTCACAACCAGTATCCAACTGAGTTTGAATTCAATCTTTATTACTTAAAGTTCTTGGCTTTCCACTATGTGTCTAATCGCTTTAAAACATTTCTCCTGGATTCAGACTATGAAAGATTAGAGCACGGTACGTGTTTGCATGCCCTTGTTCAATCTTTTTTTGTTAGATTTATGTATTTTTAATTAAAAGCTCTAATAAAATAATCACCCCCAAGTGTGGCAAGGCCATTTTAGTGTTTTATTCTGAACTATGAAAGTATAATGGACATGAATGAGTGAGATTTTGTGCTGTGCCAGATCCTAGGGACTGCTAATGGTCATCGTGTAGCACCTTTGAAAACGTAAATCTGCTTATTACTATCTTATTATTATCTCCAAGCAGTAGCACTGTTTGTGGAGAAACACCTGACTCCTAGTTATTCCATCCCTGGTACACTCTGGTAGGTTACTGCTCCCCTGGAAGCAGTTTGCATAGCAGTTATGGCCACGGGCTCTGGAGCAAACAGAATACAGTTAAATTTCAACACTGCCAGTTACCAGCCAAGTATCGATACTTAGGACAGGTTAGATTCCTCTCTGAGCTTCCTCAGTTTCCACACCTTTAAAATGAGGATAATAATAGTACACACGCCTTTTTGGACCAGGATGACCACATTAGGAAATATTTGTAAATTTCTTAGCACAGTTGCTACCACATAGTAAGAACTCAATAAATTTTAGATAGCACCATTATTATAATTTTTAATGGCAGTAACAGTTCTAAAGAATAGATTCTTGAAAGCTGGTCAGCCCCTGTGTAAACATTCCCCAAGGGGATTTTACATTCTTACTCTGCTGTTGTTACAGGGAGGGGAAAACGGGGATACACATGAGTATTTTTGTTAAGAAGACAATCAAATAAAGAAAAGCAGTATGTTATGTCTACTGTTTATTTTCAGTATATTATACATACTGAATATTCATAAAGAGGATTCTCTTAATGGCTGAAAATATTTACTAATGTTCTGAGTTTAAAATATGAAAGCAAGAAATACTATTTTTCAATGCATGCTATTAAACTTGTTTAGTACAATATTTCATACTTTTGGTAAGAGAGACACTGGTGAGACCATTTCCTTTCCTGTTTGTACTTCCAGACCTTTGTTGACTCATAAAATTTTCATTCCACACATCACAATCAGAAACCTTAATTTTTTAGTCACCCTTGTGTAGGGAAGACATTAAGTAGAGCTGGTTACAGTGGACATTAGAGTCACTTAGAGAACTTTTTAAAATGACTTTTATCTGGGGCCTATTCTCATATTCTGTAATTGGTCTGAGGTGAGACCTAAGTACTGGGACTTTTTGAAGCCCCTGTTTTTTTGTCGGAGAAGTCAATGGCACCCCACTCCAGTACTCTTGCCTGGGAAATCCCATGGGCAGAGGAGCCTGGTGGGCTGCAGCCCATGGGGTCGCGAAGAGTCGGACACGACTGAGCAACTTCACTTTCACTTTTCACTTTCATGCATTTCACTTTCATGAGAAGGAAATGGCAACCCACTCCAGTGTTCTTGTCTGGAGAATCCCAGGGACAGGGGAGCCTGATGGGCAGCCGTCTATGGGGTCGCACAGAGTCGGACACGACTGAAGTGACTTAGCAGCAGTTTTTTTGTTGTTGTCTTTTTTAAATGAGTGGCCAGGGTTGAGAACTACTGTTCTGCACTCTACACTTAACAGGTAGAGAAGAAACATTAATTAGTGTTGGTGCTAGTTTAGTCTCTAAATCATGTCCAACTCTTAAAACTCCATGTCTTGGGGGCCCCTCATATTATAAGATTTTGTGCAATCTTGGGCATGAAACATTATTTTATGGTAAATAAAATGCTTATTAACTTTTGACTGAGTCTTCTCATTTAAAGCAAGAAAAGAGAGCACTGCCACGAGGAGCACTCTTCCTGGCCTTTTAAAGAAACACCCCCTGCCTCACGCTAACACACCTTCCTCTCTATTAAAACAAAGCGGGCTTATATGAGTAACAGACTGAAAGGTACAAATATAGTACCTGAAATGCCACCCTCCCCAATTCAGCTTTTAACTCACCCAAGGATACAGACCACACCCATCTGACATCTACAGTCTCCCTGACCATGATGTATGGTGTATGTAGACTACCAAACAAAGAAAACACTTTAAATGGCTTCATAATAAACAGCCAGCAACTTTATAAAGAAACATAAAATTATGTTTTTAACTGAGTCTCATCAAATCATTTTCCTTCCAGCTTTTTGGAAAAATGTGTAGAATGTCTGCTGGCATGGACCTCTGTGAATCTAGATATAGACGTGGGATGTGGCCTGAGGGGGAGTCATGATGTATTGCTAAATACTTGGGAAAACTTCAGCACATGTTTTCCTTCCATTTGGATTTGTTTCCATATAGCTGTGAAGTCCATTCCTATCTTTAGCTTTGCTACAGTCCTTTCCTATCTTCTTAATTATTTTCTAAGGTTTTTGCCCATGCACTGATGTTTCTAGAGCCATACAAAATGCTCCATTTTTCATCTGCTACATGCATCACATTTTTAAACAAACTGTTGATTTATTTGACTTTTGTTTTGCTGGTTTTTTTTTTTTTCCAGGAACTTTATTTGATGATAAAGGAGACAAGCATGCCAAAAAAGGAATTTGTATTTGGGAGTGTATTGATAGAATGCACAAGAGGAGTCCCGTTTTCTTTAATTATTTATATTCACCAGTGGAAATAGAGGTAAAGAAAGAAAGCATTTGTGTTGCATTTTTGGAATTTTTTTTGTGTTGAAGTTTTCCTTACGTTGAGCGCATATAAGCTGTTTAAGCTTTTAATAAACATTTGACTAGGTTCATACCAGAAGCTATTTAAAAGTTGATACACTTTTGGTTTAGATTATGATGCAATGAAGTCTGTTACCAAGTTCTTGACCAGAAAAATTAGGAGCTGGTCCCCTAGACATGGAGAGGATAACTTCAAGAAACTCAGGGCAAATCAACTTGCCCTGGGAAAGGAGAACAAACAAAACTTGAACCCTCAGCATACTGTCTAAGCTGAAAAACCTAAAATATTTCAGAAAAGACTTCCCTAAGCCCATTCATACCAGAGCCATGGAAGAAACCCTATGAGAAGCAGCAAGGTTGGCGCCCAGCCCAAGAAGGTTGACTTCTCAGGGACAGCCATGCTCTGCCATGCCCGCCTGCATGAAATAGGCTCTGCAGTGGAGTGGAGCTCTCCACCACCACTCACGGGCAAAAAGGCCAGACCCTGGGCCCCAGAACAGTAGGACCCCACCCTGGTCCTCATGAGGTGTGTGAGAAACCAAGGGTACACGCTTAGATGCTCCTCCTCCATCTAGACCACACTCTGGTACTTCAGAATTCCTTGCCCAAATTCAAATTACTTACCAGACCACTTCCCTAAGCCAGTAAGTATACTCCTAAGCCAAAGGGCAGCTAAGGAGTAGCATTTGTCAGGGAGTAGACAGAGCTCATCTGCAGGGCCGGGTATATGTGCATGTTCGTAAGAGACCTTCAGAGTGTAGGACAGAGCTGAGCCAGGAGGAGCAGAGGTTTAGGCCAACAGCTGGGAACTGGGACCAGCCTCCCCCAGTGCCGAGGAGTCTGAGAATTCTCAACTGAAACCTGCCCTTCTAGGTCGTTTGGAAGTTAGATTTGTCAGGGTAGGAGGATAGAACATACTATCTAATAGTTATATTGATGTGTAATGTTTAAATATATAGACATATGTCATGAGAACCTCTGTTCATCCTCTTCCCTGGACCCTGCAGTGTTAGGGGCTGGCCTGCCAGTAAGCTTGGGCTACTTTGAGGTCAGGATGAAACTACATTTCAGAATTTTCTTTAAACAGGCCCTGAAGCCCAGTGTAAACGTTTCCAGCCTCAAGAAGTGGGATTACTATATAGAGGAGACGCTTTCCACAGGGCCCTCGTATGACTGGATGATGCTGACCCCCAGGCAGCTGCCCTCCGAAGACTCTGAGCTGGCCGGGGGAGCCAGGCCCCAGAGCCAGAGGAGAACCGTGTGGCCGTGCTACGATGATGTCAGCTGCGCTCAGCCCGACGCGCTCACCAGCCTTTTCAGTGTAAGTCAGCCACGCGAAGCCAGACTCCCGAGGCTCCAGGCCCCTGAAGGCACGAGAGGCCTCGGGAACCTGGCTGAGTGAAGCCCTGGTTCACCAGCTCCTGGCTAGCATTCTTGCCAGCACTGTAGGAACATGGGGAAACCAGACCGGCTCCCCCGCATCCCTGGAGATCCAGGCACAGGGGCTGGAAAACAGTCTCAGTAGAAGGGAGTTTTTCATCCTTAAGAGGAAGCATTCAAGCAAGCAGAGCAGTTTGCAGCTTCCCGGCTGTTTCATCTGGCCAAGAGCCGGAGTCAGGCCTGGGCCATGACTTCTGTGGGTGCCTTCCTTCCCCCGGTCAGAAGTGTGGGTAGCTGGCGGTCTGATGGGAGTACTGCCAGCCGTCTTCTACAAGTTGCATTCTGGAGAGAAGCCATTCTGGCAGTAACCCCCGTGATGAGAGCCGCGGCCCTGAGGGAAGGGTTTGAGCCCTGACACGGGCCAGACAGTTCCTGAAGAGTCTTCTCCATTCAGTCTTCCCACCAGGAGAAGCGCGTGTGAGAGCGCCGTCACAGAGGCCGCGGCCCTGGCCGAGGGGACGCCAGGCCTGGGCATTTCTTGGTTCATTCTCCCTCCATCTGGCTTGAATCATCAGAGTCAAGGGGTTTCTCTGTCCAGGACAGACTTCCATCTACCTCAGCTATTAGGGTCTGGACACAGGCCTAGTGCTGGACCTTTTGCTGTGGCCATCAGATTTCCTATGGGCTGGCCAAGGGGGAAGGTGTTCAGGACACAGATTTCATCTCTCTATTTAAGCCATCTGTACAAGAGGCCCGGTTACAGATCCTAATAAATCATCTTTGCCACAGCGCATCATACCAGCTAGCGCTCCCGCCACTACCGTTCCCGGCTGGGAGGCCTCGGAGGCCCCGGGCTCACTGCTCAGAGGAGCTGTGGCTCTGGGGAGCACCGTGATTTCTGTGAAAGACTCGGTTGGCCAAGAAGTTCATTTGAGTTTGTCCACTGTTATGGAAAAGCCCAAACGAACTTCTTAACCAAACCAATACTTAATCTGTCAAAAAAAAAAACAACCCTTTTAATTTCTCTGTAGGAAATTGAAAGACTGGAGCATAAATTGAACCAAACCCCTGAGAAGTGGCAGCAGCTGTGGGAACGGGTAAACGTGGACCTTAAAGAAGAGCCCAGAGCAGACCGTGTGAGTTGGCAAAGCCCTTTGAAGACCTGCTGCTGAGCTTCTTGAGGGCACTGGGTCAGGTGGGGCCTCTGCTACTCGTAACCCAGGAGGTTTATGGCCGAAGAGAGGGGTCATGCCTTGAGGGTCCAGAGCAGAAAGTTCCAAACGACCGGGTACTTCCTGAGTGTCTCACTCTACCACAGTGATATGATACTTATGTTCAGTGCCCCAAATCCAGGGGAAATTACTGGGTTCTTTTCTATCTCAGCACCTCTGTGGTTTCCGCTGGTCTTCTACCACAGGAGGGGACGGAAGAAGGGAATGCCAAGATCTTGTTGGCTCCAGAGAAATAGGGAAAATGAAATATTTTAAAACAGTAAAAGATGCCACTCTCTGTTGTTTACACCCCCTTTTTGTTTCTAAATTAAGAAACATTTACTGTAAAAATATTTTAATACCAAATACTCCATTTTCTCTTTCTCACCACCCCTTAAGCTATAAAATGTGGAATGGGCTGTGCTGAGCCCCTGAGCATCCACACCTTCAGTCAGTTAGTTCAGTCGCTCAGTCGTGTCCGACTCTTTGCGACCCCATGAATCGCAGCACGCCAGGCCTCCCTGTTCATCACCATCTCTCGGAGTTCACTCAGACTCACATCCATCGAGTCAGTGATGCCATCCAGCCATCTCATCCTCGGTCGTCCCCTTCTCCTCCTGCCCCCAATCCCTCCCAGCATCAGAGTCTTTTCCAATGAGTCAACTCTTCGCATGAGGTGGCCAAAGTACTGGAGTTT
>SJYT01069421.1:91667-110565 GCA_006410635.1 Cephalophus harveyi
TTCCCATGAAGTGATGGGACCAGATGCCATGATCTTCGTTTTCTGAATGTTGAGCTTTAAGCCAACTTTTTCACTCTCCTCTTTCACTTTCATCAAGAGGCCTTTTAATCCGCAGTGAGGCAGTGGCGTCCAGCTCATGCAGGCAGGCTCAGGCCCAGATAACACGGCTGATACACAGGGAGGCCACCAGCCAAACCCACAGCAGGTCGGCTCCAAGTGCAACAGAGGGAGGTTAGGACAGATGAGAGCACTTGAGGAAAGGAGAGGTAAGCAGGGTCAGATGTCACAGAGGGGTCAAGGAGAATGGAGTATAGAAGAAAATGTCCTCTGACCCTGTAAGAAGGGGTCCTCGGGGCACCATCTCTGCCTGCAAGTGGCAACTCAGGGGCTATTATCAGACAGGCCACAGGTGGATGAAGTCTTAGTGCTTTTTTTCTAAGAATAAAATAGTTTGTTAATTTTTTTTCTAATTATGAATATGAGATATATGTATTCCTTTAAGTATGTATTCCTTTATAACACAGGAAGTTATAAAATAGAAATCACCCAAAATTTATAACGTAGAAATAAACCACTATGCCTTCAGACTTTTAAACACATATATAAAAGGGATTTACTATAGATGTAGTTTTAAAACCTGCTTTCTTTTTTCCTTAATATATGGCATGCGTGTCCTTCCATTTGTCGCATATAAATCAGCATCCTTTGTAACAACTGTCTAGAATTCCATTGTTCAGAATTTTTTTTTTTAACTAGCCCCATAATGACAGACATTTAGGTACTTTCTAGTTTTTTACTATGTAAAAAAAAGACTCCAAGGTAAGCATCTTTTTATACATATTTTATATAGACATACATATATGATCCAGTTTCTTTCTTGAGGCAAATTTTTAGAAGTGAAATTACCAGATTAGTTGCTTAAAGTCTTTGTAAAGCCTTCCTATCTCCTGTTCTTTTTCAGCCCCAGAGATACCCTTCAGGCTCCCCAGGAACTGTGTCCACCAACCTCCCTTGTTATCAGAAGAGGCCTCAGCTGCACCTTCCAGACAGCAACGTGGCAGAAGAGCAGAACACTGGTGTCCCCCCATCCAACGGGGTTGACCGCAGAGCAGCCACGCTGTACAGCCAGTACACGCCCAAGAGCGACGAGAACAGGTGGATGCTGTGAGCCCTGCCAGGGGGCAACAAAAGCTCTCCCAGCCCCCCTCGAATCAGCTGGGCCTAGGCCGTGCCACATCTATCAACTTAGAAGGGATCCGCTTTAATTCTTTGTTTCTGTTTTAAATGTGGTAGATGGTTCTTGGAAGAGAAAAAGTCAAAATTATAACTAAAATAAGGCCAGGAGGTTGTAGTTTTTTGTGGCGGGTGCTGCTATCTCCTATCTGCCTGGTCTTTTGAGGGAATGTGTGTTAGTGAGCACTTCTCCAGTGGCAGACTTCTGAGATCCAGCACATGCTCGCCCAAGCAAAAAGGAGCTTACTCACATGAAGTGAGAAGGCCAGGATGCGCCAGTTTCTCACAGTACCTTCAGGCTTCTCTCATTCACCAGCTCT
The DNA here is from genome assembly GCA_006410635.1 of Cephalophus harveyi. Lineage (NCBI taxonomy): Eukaryota > Metazoa > Chordata > Mammalia > Artiodactyla > Bovidae > Cephalophus > Cephalophus harveyi. The sequence goes on from SJYT01069421.1 coordinate 93,221, forward strand.
GCTTCCTGTACAGGCTGCATGAACCCCAGCGTGGTACAAAGGATGGCTACTGAGAGCTCCACAACTCACAAGCTTGGTAATCCCAGCAGAATGAGGCCGTCTTTCCCTGAGAGTCTAGTAGAGACATTCTGGGGGGAGCTCCTACTGATCTTTTTTGGATTATCTAGGGGAAACAGAGACTTGACCAACAAAAACAGCAGATATTGCCTTTACAGCACGTAGTAAAATCATATTAACCACCATGTCATCATTACTTCTAGGTCCTTCGAGGGAACGCTGTACAAAAGAGGGGCTTTGCTGAAAGGCTGGAAGCCCCGTTGGTTTGTTTTGGATGTAACAAAGCATCAGGTAATAAACACCATCACAGCCTGTAGCAGTCACTTCTCCCCAGGCGAGGCTCCGTCCCTGGCTGTTGTGTGACTCCCAGCAGACACGCACAGCCCCCATGCAGAGAATGCTGCCCTGAGGCCTCTCACCAGCTACCCGGGGGCTCCTCCGTGGAGCCAGTAAGAGGGCACCCGGCAGCCCGCTGAGAAAGTGCGGGTGTGTGCGACAGAGGCAGTGACCGGGCGCCTGGAGCATCAGGAGCAACAGAACTCTGCTTTCTAATGCTCATGCATCTCCTGCTGCCTGCTGTCCACAACCAGGCCAGGGGAGGACCTCAGGGTTTCAGCGTGTTGCGTACCACATGCACATACAGAGCCCGTGCCTGTGAACACTCCAGAGCACAGATCACTTCATCTTCTCAGCACAAAGCATCCATTCAAAGTCGAGAGCGTTAATTTATTCAACAAACATTTCTTGAACACCTTCTCTGTGCCCATCCCTGTACTAAAGAAGGCATCATTATCCCTCAAAGGTGACAGCAACAGAGAAGGGAGGGAGCTTTAAAACAGGCAGAAGGGGATGTGCCCATCCAAACCTGAAATCCGCAGTGGGCAGACACTAGCCTGGACCTCCCAGGCCATGCTGGGAAGTCTTTTCCCCACTGTTAGGTTCTTTGCTATGGCTCTAGCCCCCCACCCCCGCTCTCCCCACAGTCCTTAGAGTCAGAGTCTTTGCTCCGGTGATCTTGGCGGGTAGGGGGACACTATGCAAACTTCCAGCCTCTTTGCATCATTCACTGGAGAGTCGCATGTCCTCCCATGGTCTGACCGAAGACTTCACTCTGCCTTAGAACTGACCAGTCAGCCCTGAGCAGATTCTCAGTGCATTTGTGTGTAACATGGAGTCTACTGAGAAAGACACGGGCTGTACCCCAGTACGGTGCTCAGGTTGGAGCTGCATCTAGAGGACTCCTGCCAGATGAACACTTTATGTGGGGATCAACCACCTTTCACTCTGCTCAAGGAGTTTCATAAAGGCTACACAGGATCCTGTTGGATTACAGATACAGAGAATTTTTTTTTTTTAACAGATATGCAGTGGAAGCCCTTTTTAGGCAACTGGACTTTAAACAGCACTGTCTTTGAAATTAGAGCCTACATTGTATAGAAAAGTCCCATTAAACCACTAAATAAAACATAGGAGAATGTCATGATGTTTCTATAATTTACAGTTACATCAAATTATACTTGCATTCCTGACAGTCTTTTAGATTTAATGCAAAAGGTATACGGGTTTCTATTTGTACTACTCCTGCCATGCCTGCAGAGAGAGACAGGGAAAAGTCTGAGGCCAGAATCACAGTGACGGAGGCACCAGACACATTCCTGCCATGTAGCTTTCTGAAACCCAGACTGATTTAGTTCAGGTGAAATCCAGTCCTTATACACAGTAACCCTCAGTCAAATGTTGAGCTATTCATTGTTTTTCAAAAATCACTTCATATACACATGCTATTTGGAAATTAGCTTTTCAAATATAGCTTGAACATATTTTCCTACCCGTTCACATAGATCTTATTTCTGAAATGTTGTATAGCATTCCATACTATTGATGTACCATCATTTAATTAACCAACGCCCTATTGACAGGCAGATACATCTTATCATTAGCTGATAGAGGGAGTGCTGAAGGAAACCTCTTTCTTTGTGTGTCTTGGCATGCTTGTGGGGGTGTTTCTGTAAGATCAATTCCTAGAGGTGGGAAAGGTGTATCAATAGGTATAAGCATTTTAGCTTTTAGTTCATATTGCCAGATTGTCCTCTAATAAGTTTCTGACTAATTCTGACCCCACAAACGGTGCTTACAAATACCTCATGCCTTCCATTCAACCTGAATATTATCAACCATTTTAAGTATTTCTTAATCTCAGTGAAAAGTGAAATCTCATTGATTTCTTTTGACTGTTAGGCTGTTCACCTTTGCAGATGTTTATCGGTCGCTCACATTTTTTCTGAGTTGCCAGTTGAAATCCTTTGACCAGTTTTCCATTAGATTGTTTATCTTTTCTTCTCAATCTCTAGGAATTTTGTATATATTCTAAACATTAACCCCCACTCATATGTTCCATATATTTTTTACAGTTGTTGTTTTTATTCTTTTATATGTAATACATTTATTCAAATTTCAAAAAATGTGTCTTTTTACCTTTTCTCCCAGCTACCTAATTCTTCTTCCTGGAAGCAGACAGTGTTTTTAATTTCTTGTCTGTTCTTCCAGACATAGTTGAGCAAGATACGGGAAAAGCCTACCTTTTGAAAGCCCTGCTGTCTCCCCTTCCTGGGTCTCATATCCCATGTGTTCTTTGGTTCCAGCTGCGATACTATGACTCGGGTGAGGACACCAGCTGTAAGGGCCACATCGACCTGGCTGAAGTGGAAATGGTCATCCCTGCCGGCCCCAGCATGGGCGCCCCAAAGCACACGAGTGACAAGGCTTTCTTTGATGTAAGCTGACCTCGTCTTTTCCTGGCTCTCTGCACATAATCCCTTACAGTCAGTCCATCCACTCCAAGGATGACAGGGCCTCAGAGCAGTTGATGGTGACTACAGATGGGCCCCAGCCCCACCCTGGCTACGGGAACTGCTGCAGAACCTGAAGCCAGCACTCTTAATCCCCAAACCTGACCTCTCCCCACTGTCCTTGGGGCTCATAAAGGCTGCATGTTGCTTTGCACAAAAGACTCCTTCAAAAGGTATCCAACTACACTTGGAAGCAGAGGAACTCCTTGTTAAATATTGTTATTCACTCACCACCTTCTGTCAGAAACAGATGTTACTTCCCTTTTATATCTTTTTGTCTTCAAGCTTGATCATCCAAAAAAAACATTAGTCACACATGATGACTGTCTTCCCTGACATCTTCAGCAGGCCTTGGGACATTTTATGGGCCACATGACAGGGGACTTATGTAGTCCCCAGAGCCAAGCAAGACTTCATACAGAACACAGGTCATACTCTAGTGCCCTGCTCAGGCCGTGAGGCCGCTTCCCTGACCCTGAACTCCCAGTGAGGCCCCAGCTGAAGACTTAGAGAAAGAGACGGGAAGGGAATGTGAAAGCCAGCCCCGCCACGATGTGGATGAAGCTCAGCCTTGGCTCCTTTGCTGCATGGCTGCAGTGCATGAGTGAGGCAAGAGGCTCCAGCTGTTCCACACCCTCTTCCACACCCTCTTAGTCAAGAAGGTGCAGTCAGGCTTTTCTGGAATATCTGTTTTCTTTGCAGACCCTTCTGTTAAGATCCCCTGTGACTCTGGGGACCAGGAAAGTAAAATCACTTCCGTAATCAATGACAGTACAGTAGTGGAGAGCAGAGAAATACAGGGGTTCTGGGGTCGCATGAAAAGGGAAGGTCACGGATTGATTAGCTCACATGACCAAACCTGTAGACTAGCCCTGCCCTCATCTCTGCTTCTCTTCCTTTGTTTTTGTAGCTCAAGACCAGCAAACGTGTGTATAACTTCTGTGCCCAGGATGGACAGAGTGCCCAGCAGTGGATGGACAGGATCCAGAGCTGTATCTCTGATGCCTGATACCCATGGTCAACCCACACAGCAGAGGGAGGAAGGGCTTGTGCTGCCAGATGGGGAAAAGGTGCACGAATCCTTGAAGAGCTGACAGCTTCCTGCTCAGTCCTGATGAGTCATCCTAGGGCCTGAGGTTCTCCTGCCCAGACTTAGCCATTCCCCTCTCTCGGCAGTTGCTATGTCGCCTTGGCCGAGTAGAAGTGTCACACAAGTCTGGTCAAGAGCCCCAGGCCCTCCCTGTGTCTTGCACTAGGTTGTTCTAACCTAGTGGTTAGAACAATCCCTCATGGTTAGGGATCAGAAGAATGCTTCCTGAGCCATCTGTCACCCATCCCCTAGGCCAAGCGGCTACCACCCACCTGGGTCCTTCGTGAAAGCTGGATCCTTTCTGTTCTCCAACGTCATAACTTCCTTGGAGAACTTCCTGACAAGCAAAACTCAAAATCCTCCAAGACTGTCTTCTGTTCTGCATAGGTTTCCCGTTGGAGGCTCCTGCTCTTACTGCCCAACCTTAGAGATACTTGGTTCTCTGGTGCTGCCAAAGGTGCTTCCAGGATCCCTGCTCGGCGCTGGGGTTCACAGCAAGACCACCAGTGCTCAGGCAGCCCAGGGGGCACACAAAATAGCCTGATGGGAAAGATTGGCCAGGGAATGGTGCAGTAATCACCAGGCCAATGCAGGAAAACACGGCTTCCAAAACACTGAATTTTCCTAGGCCAAAGGTGCCCTGAGGATCCAGGACTTCGTGGTCCCATGTATTCTTCTGCTCCCTGACAGCTTCCTACACAAAATAACATGCAAAAAGCTGGATGCACTAATTCACAAAACAGCCACTTGCACTGAACTCTAATAAAGTGAAGATGTTGGAGAGACAGAAGCCAGCTGTTTATGAGCACACCGCCCCTGTGACAAGGGCTGTATAGACCGCGGTCGCACCGTGGCGTGACTGGAGGATACCCAAACAGCACCTCTGCACGTGAACTTAAGGACTTGTTTAGTCGTTAGATTTTCTGTACTTTTGTTAACCTGTGTTTGTCCAGCTTGAGATACAGGAATGCTGTTTGCTCACAGTGAACAGAGACAGCTTTTCTGCAACAGCCACTGTGGTCAACTGGAGTCGTAGGTAGCTAGATCATCACATTTGTTTTGAAATGTTAATATGTTAAATACCAAACTAATGTTTCAAAAATATGTATATATGATTTCTATACCCTTGTTTTTCAGGTAGTCTGCTTATAATTTAATATAAAGTTAACTGATTCATTCATAAGATTTCAGTAATTTTAAAATGGTTCCCTTTTTAAAAAGCCACTTTGTAGATGGAAAATAAATCAGATTTTCAAATTTAAAATTATCTACACACTAGGAAACAGAACTATGTTAATATATAAGAAATTCAGGGGTAATAAGAATGAAGGATTTTTCTATCATTTTCATTTTATAAATTGCCACCTGTGAAAATGGTTTTTGCACATTATTTGTATTTTTCTTTGTATATGAAATAATTTTTTGTACTCTGTAAAATATGGAGCCCACTGTAGCTTCAGCTATTTGAGACTTTACACAGTGCTTCTTTTGTAACTGGATTCTTTTAACTTTCATGAAGGCACTACATGCCTTTTATTCACTAACCACCTTGAATTAAACTTATTTCTTAAGAAAAGCATCCCTCACTTATTGAAATAAAGCTCATTGTGCACTGCGGGACACTCAGGAGGCAACACTCATGATTCCTACATGGGACTAAAAGTTCAAAGGTAAGACACAGCATAACCCATTTCTTGCCTTGGTTCTATTAATGTCGTCACTGCCCTTTGCTCAGGAAGTAACCAGACACTGGAAACGCTGGCCTCAGCTTCTGGGTTCTGAACACACTGCTGCTGAGTTTAGGGAAGAGGCCTCAGGCTGCCACTCCCCCCAGCGCCTCCGCTGAGCTGTGTGAAATTGGTTAAGTCTTTTACCTCTTCCAGGTTGCAGTTTCGCCACCTGTGGCATATGGCAATTGGCAAGAATTTTGGCAGGAGAAATCAAACGCTAGTTCAGAAGCAGATTTTTCTGCTTCAGGAAATTGTTAAGCAGCCCAGTCTGGACCACACTTCCTCTCATTAAGCTCTTGGAGTTTACCTTGGGGACCCCGACTCCATCTGGATGGGGAACCAACAGAATGCAGGTTCTCAGGGCTGAACCCCCAAGTCTGGAGATCCAGGGAGAAGGAAGGGCCCCATTGTTGCCCTCCTGAGCCTTCAATTTCCTGAGCCTCCAGGACTCCTGGGACCTGCCGTTCTGCATGCTGTGACCCTGACGTAACTAACAAGGGAAACAGCTGGAGTCGAGCCCAAGAGCGTCAGGCCGCCCTTCGTTCCTCAGCCTTAGCTGTGCGGGGAGAAGGTCACTGGGTTCCAAGGAAGAAAGACGGACCTGGTGCCCTGGCCCTGCGGCACCCCTGACAAGGCCTTTCTATGCCTGGGTTCTTGCGGCCCCAGGGAGCACAGGCCCCACTCCCCAAAACCTTCAGCCCAGGTTCTTCATTCTTAACTCCCTAGCCCCTCTACCTGATACCTCACTCCAGAGCTGGAGTGTTAACTGTTAATAGTACAACTAATTTGTTTCTCAATGAAAATTGACGTTTATAGATATTTCATTCAGAGTTCTTTTAAGACTTGTTAAGTAACTCCATTATCTCATAAAGAATTTCTGAATAATCTCAAAATCTCAGACTGATAACCAGGAAATGCCCTCAGTTATAGCAATCAGAGCTATGAATTAAGCCAAGAATAAAACAGTATTGTTAGGGGAGGACATTGAAACCACCCACCCTGGCCAGGCACCATAGTAACTATTTGCATGAGTTGTTTTAAGATAGGAGGGCCTGGTAAGCAAGAGGAACTAATAAGCCTCCACCAACCGAAAGAGTTCGGGAAAGGTCAAAGGGAGACAACAACTGTCTGACCACCTCCCAGAATCCTTCTCACTGGCATCCATCTTGGCTGAACAAGGCGTGCACCACCAGGAAGGACTCTGAGTCAGAATGATTGGCTAAGGACAAGTCGGAAACTAATCCCATCACCATAAAACCATAAAACCTGCAGTGAGACTGCAAGTCACCTGGCAGAGCAGTTCTCCTGGGTTCCCTTACCCTACTGCTCTCCACCCGGGTGCCCTTTCCCAATAAAAGCTCTTGCTTTGTCAGCACATGTGTCTCCTCGGACAATTCATTTCCGAGTGCTAGACAAGAGCCCAGTTTCGGGCCCTGGAAGGGGTCCCCCTTCCTGCAACAGTATGGACGAAGAGATAAGACTTGGAGCAGTACTGCCAAATAGATATATAATCAAGCCACTGTGAATCTTTTTTAAAAAGTAAAAAGAAATTGATAAAGTTTTATAACATTTTGTCTTATTTTCAATAATTTATTTACTGTAACCTATCCAAATTATTTCAACATGTCAATCGGTACAAAAAATTACTCATGAACTAGTTCATACTGAGTCCTCAAAACCCAGCGAGTATTTTGCACCTATGGTCTATCTCAGTTTGGACCAGTGTGTGATCTTTTTTCCAACACGATTACAAAATTCCTGTCGTTCCTCACTCCCTTCTCCAGTTCTCCCACCCAGCTGGCTGTCCCACAGTTCATCCAGTTCAGATGCTTCCTCCTCAGAGTCAGCCCAGACCCCATAGTTGAGGGCTCAGCCCCACAAGAATGTCCCCCCTTCAGATGCCACTTGCAAGTCCCAAGGGCCACCAGGCTTTTGACCAACGCACAACCCCCTCCTCGGGTTCAGTGACTGTCCAGAAGAACGTTCACAGCTCAGGAAACACTTGGTCTGTGTTTACCAGTTTGCCCTAAGGAAGTAACAGCCACAAGGAAGAGATGCGCGGGCAAGGATTGGCAGAGGGGGTGGCCTGCGCCCTCCCAGCACCTCCCTGTGGTCGCCAGCTGGGAAGCTCTCTGGGTCCTGTCAGGATTTTTTCATAACCCACTCTCAGTCCCCCTGGAGGTGTAATTTCCCACACCCCGTTCACACGTGGTTCTTTCTGGTGACCAGCCTGAAGCTATCTAGGGGCCCAGCTTGAGTCACTGCATTCACATAAACACAGGTGTGGGCAGAGGGACTCATTATGAATAACAAAGGCACGCCTTTCACTCAGGAAGTTCTAAAGGTTTTAGCAACTCCATGCCACAAACCCAGGACAAAGATCCAAAAAAAAAAAAACCTTTAAAAATTATACCACAACTAGCCACATTCCTGTGCTACTATGCTAGGCAAGGCAGATTTAGAGCAAGTAACCTGCTCATAGCAGAGCCAAAGTGGGAGGTGAGAGATCTCGGTGCTGCATCTAATTCATGATAAGACCTTGAACTATGTCTTAACTTTAAGCCTTTGGCCTATAAAATGAAGGACCCTGATCTGTGAATTTGTGATTCCAAGGGTTCACCTTTGCAATGAATGAGGCTCCAAACTCTGATGAAAAGGATTTGTTGAAAGAGACCAAATCATCTAAATCAGCGCTTCACAAATTGTAGCGTGTGTATGAATCATCTTGCTAAAAATGCAGATCCTGACTCAGTAGGATTGGGAGGGGACTTGACATTCCGTATTCCTAATATGCTCGCAGGTGACGCGGAGGTTGCTGGTCCAAGAATCCTGTTTTGAGTGGTGCTAACAGACGTGTTCGTCCCAGTCCTCTGAGAAGCAGGCGCCAGATGGGCAAGAAAGTAGGGGAGGCTGGGAGAGTCAGGAGACCAACGTGTAGGCATGACCTTGTCAAAGACCCAGGGAAGGGAGGGAGGAGGAAAAGCTGGGTGGGAGACTCAGACTGTGGAATAACTCTAAGGAAGTTTGGCAAAGCAGATGAGAAGTCCTCAGGACATCACAAATCATCAGAGCAACCCCACACTTCCCCAGGGTAGCCTGCCTGAGACCCCCACCCCGCTCAGCCATCAGCATGCCGCAGCCAGGGAAACAAACACAGCAGTGGATTCCAGAATGCAGCACCAGCTGGGGCCCACAGTCACGCACAGGCTGTGCACTCAGAGACCCAGGGGAGTCTTCTCACCATGGTCGCCGAGCACCTCACCAGCTTCCAGAGAAGTTCCTCCCAGTTGCCCCTGGGCCTCTCTTCCTAGCGAAACTCAGAGGTGAGTCAAAGGCCTGATACAGCGCCCTTGAGGCAGTTCATCTCACGCCCTCCCTCTTCCCACTCTCCATTCTGAGCTCCCCCCACACTCAGCCACCTCAGGGCAGGCTGAGGGCTCTCCTGGAGATGTGATCCAAGCCACCATTGAAGGAGGTTGTTGTTGTTTAGTTGCTAAGTCGTTTCTGACTCTGTGACCCCATGGACTGTAGCCCAATAGGCTCCTCTGTCCATGGGATTTCCCAGGCAAGAATACTGGAGTGGGTTGCCGTTTCTTTCTCCAGGAGGTCTTCCCAGCACCGAGGGAGGACCAGTGTAATCAAACCTGTCTCGGGTCAGGACTGCTGCACAGGTCTCCTTCGGTTACGGTGGGGACTGCTTGGGTGGCTAGAGGGTCACCCTCCTTCCTGCCCCCATCATATAGAAGCAGCCCTGTCTTCTGCTGATCAGGGTCAAGGACCCCTGCTGGCTGCTGGACACAGGAGTCGTCAGCGCCTTGGTGACAGCCATGAGCCGTAGTTCAGCAGGACCCTCCCTGTGTCCCTGGTCAAACGCTAAGCTGTGTGGAATCCATGTCTTTGGATCAGTCCCCGGGCAGTGGTGCTGACTGAGGCTCTCTGGTCAGGAAAGAAAAACTCAAAGGAGATTTCCATCCCTGTGAAGATGAACCCCTGGCCCTTCCAGGATGGAACGTGCCTGAGGTAGCTGACCTCCCCCAGGCAGGAGGAGTGCCACATGCGGGCTCAGCATAGGTCTCTGCTGCTGGCAGGCTGGGCACGGAGAGGGAACAGCACCTAGAGCGGCCTTGGAGTGTGGAAGTCTGTGCTGGTGGCCCAAGTCAGCCCTCGCCTGGCTCAGCTCTTGCCACTGTGGCCACTCCACCGAGGCTCATCCTGCTGGTCCCACGAAGCCAACGACAAGGACCAGCTAGCGTCCACTAGCCAGGCCATTTTGTTTGCTTATGTATTCACTGCCTCCAGTGTGCTGGGTGCTTTCTAATGGGCTTATGTATTCACTGCCTCCAGTGTGCCGGGTGCTTTCTGATGGGCTTGTGTATTCACTGCCTCCAGTGAGCCGGGCACTTTCTGATGGGCATTAACATGTGACACTGAAATCTTGCCTGATGACTTCCCTGGTGGTCCAGGGATTAGGAATTTGCCCTCCAGTGCAGGGGATGTAGGTTCGATACCTGGTCAGGGAACTAAGATCCCACATGCCGAGGGGCAACTAAGCCTGTGTAGGGCAACAAGAAATATCTACATGCCACAACAAAGAGCCTACATAGCCAAAATAAATTTAAAAATAAAATCTTCATGTTTCCCCCATATGTCCATCCATTTGTCTCTACCCTACACCTCCTCGTCCCTAATCTTCCCGTTCTTCTCCTTCCAGGCCCCTGACCAAACAGGCAGTTGGCCATTGCCCAGGAGGGTGTGTATCTGCTCACTACCTTGGGCCACTTTTTGTATACGAAGTACATGACCAGGTACTCTGCTCACAGCCCTACCCAGCAGGAATATTTTCCGTTTCCCTTTACATCTCTGTCATACAGCTACTGCCCACCTTCAGCTCGTAGGCACGTACCAAACCAACTCATCCCTAAACCAAGCTCAGGCTTGTCCCTCCTCTCCCAGCTGGTTACGCAGGACCGCCATGTAGCCGTGGGTGCAAGTCAGGGGCGGGCCCGGCTGCGTCCTCATGCGGTCTACTGGTGCCTCCGGCCCCACTCAGGCTCAGCTACAGAGGGAGCATTCTCATCTTACGATGGTCTACTGTCAGGCCCATCCGACTCAATGAACTGGCACATCCAACAAACCCCAACTCAGGCTGGGCAGTTTGACAAGCCCTCTGTGGTCTGACGTTCTGTCTCTACCAGAGTCTAGTAACAGGCCAGAAACTGTTTCTCAAAAGGTTTAAAATCGGGGACTTCCCTGGTGGCCCAGGGGTTAAGAATCCTGCTTGCAATGCAAGTGACACTGGTTTGATCCCTGGGCTAGGAAGATCCCACATGCCACAGAGCAAGTAGGCGCATGCGTCTCAACTATTGAGACAGTGCTCTACAACAAGAGAAACCACCGCAACGAGAAGCCGGGGCACCGCAACAAAGCAGCCGCCACTCAGCGCAGCTAGAGAAAGCTCACTCTTCTAAAATTTATTTTTTAAAGGTGTGCAATCCTCTGTCCCTGATAGTGCCGCCCTGCTGCAGGATCCCTGGACTCTCCATAAGCCCCATACCACATCTTTTCCCTTTCCCACTACTGACGCTTCCAACACCAGAGAGTCTGCCAAATGGTATGACCCAATGGCGGGACTACACTGCGGCCTGGACCTTCTGCAGTGCCTGGTCCTGTCAGGGGACCCACCAGCAGCCGGCAGCCTTCCATCTCTCTCAGAGTAAGGTGCTGTCTCTAACCAAGAGCAACCCTCCACCAAGGGTAGCCAGGCTCTGTGCTGTCTTCACCATTGTAAAAGATACGAGATACACCTGTTTCTTTTACTTGGGAGGGGATATCCTCGCATACCCCTGGCTGCTGAGCCCCTTACAAACTTCACTGGAGTCTCAGGTCCCTGACTCTTCGCAGGTTTATATGCCTTGCTCTGCACAGCATGTGACCTCGCCACAGCCTCCAGCACAGAGGCACCTCTTGCTCATCCTGTCTCACCACCGCGGTGTCACTGATGTAATGGATCACTGTGATACTCACGTGGCTCTGATCTCTGGGGATTATATTATGACAAAGGGCAAGACAGTTAATGTAGCCCCGAGGTGAAACTGTAAATGAATACTGTTGTTCATCCCATGTGAATGTGAACTGTTTCTGATCCTCTTTTCAAATTGGAATGGAAAAGAAGGCATTTGCCAAATGACCGCAAAGTGCATACCTAAACCCTTATGAATCTGCTCTAGGAATGATTCCACAGGCACAGCAGCTGCAAACAGCTATCACTCGGTGAAGCCTGCAGTCTTCCTCCAGGATCTGTCAACTTCTGCAAAGGTCAGACTGGTGAACTAAATGGAGCGATGGTAGGACCACCACCCATTCGTCCTTTAAGTTGTTAACGGTGGCATTTGTTTCTGCCATCACCCCTGGGATGAGAGGTTGTTTTTTTTATCTATTACCTTGAGCAGGATGAGGGAGCAAGGAGTAGGCAATTTTGGAAGTTTCCACTTAGCTTTCTCGGCTGAGACAGCCCCTGCCCACTAGGCCAGGTACCCAGCGTGGTCCCTCCTACTGTCAGAGCACGTGAATTCTCATTAAACACTGCATGGATCGTGGACCCAGTGCAAGCCCAGCCGTAGCCAGGATTCCACTTGCTTCCTGACCTCCATGGGCCCCACTCTGACAAATAGCCTGCGATGATGCCTGGAGCCTCCAAGTGTTAATAGGACTCAAAACCTGCCTGGTGGTCCCCTTTCTCTAGTGAACAGTCACTCAGATAAATGGCTATGGATCTTTGGGGGAAACTGAAGGAATCATGATGATACATACCCTGTTTCGCAGGGTCCTTCCTCCTAGAGCCCTGGCCGCCTCTCCAGGAGATGGCTTCCATGTCTGAAAACAGGCTCGGGTCTGGGAACTGAGCGGGGACCCCGTCTTTCTGCTGCCCCGCTCCTGCCCCTCCATTCCTGTCTGCTTCCCCGGCTGCTGACGTTAAGCAGAACCTATTGGCTGCCCACCCATTTTGCCCCTGGGGACACCATGCTCGATACACCATGTCCGCTTGCCTGGCCCTCTGGCCTTGCCTGTCCATACCGGCCTTACATAACACATCACTCCAAGTGGCCACTTTCTTCAGCTGTCATGAATTTCTTCTTTACCGCCTGCCAGGGAAACTTGGGTATTTCCACTCTATTGAGTGCTGGCCGTGACTTTTTCCAAAAGACTTCTAGGAGCATCTGCTCCACCCCCTGGCATCCTAGCTAGGGTATTAAATTCTGTGTCTGAAGAACGTGCCCTCAACGTCAATGGATTCTGGCTGATCCAGTCTTCCGTTCCATCTGCCTCAATCAAACACTCGCAAATCCAATCCCAGGAAATCCCCCTGCCTCCTGCCAGCACCCACCGTAGTTCTTATTCTTTCCTAGGGTAGTTTCCTTCCCCCTTATCAGGCCCAGCATGTCCCCAGCCAGATTCTTCTGGAATTCCACCCTTATCATTGTCCTTAGCAGACAGGAGAGGAAGCAGGTGCTGCTCCTGGGAGGGGACCTGCTGCCCTGTGGGGGCGAGGTCTCAGTGGCATCTTTCAGTGCAGGAGAGGTGGGAGTTCTCCCAAGGGAAGTGTGGGCCACCCCTGCCAGCCCAGAGGGTCATGGAGGCTGCAGCTTCAATGACCTCAGGGTGCCATATTTACCCAGTACAGCCTAACCCCCATACAACTCCCCTGGTCGAGTGCTCAGACCCATCCAGAGCTCTGCAACTTTCCTGTCCTTACCTGCCACTCCACCACAGCTGCCCCCCACTGCTAGAGGCAAGGGCCTCTTTGTAGCCCCCCAACCTAGGCTGCGTGCTCTCCCCCTCACCCATGAGTGGCTTGTTGGAGGCTCACAGTCCCTCTTCCTCCCTTTGCGGGGCATCAGGACAAGTGAGCAGCAAGCAGCCCATCTTTTGAAGGCACTGTTCCCCCCATGTTTCTCAAGATCCTGAATTATCACACCTGCCACAGAATTCATCTCCCTAGGGTTCATCCTTCTTCCCTGGGTTCTCACCAGTAAAATATCTAGCATTTGAGCTACTACGTGCTCCAGGGACCATGCGGGGTCCCCACCAACCAGGACGGCATCCTCCTCCCCATCTCTGCGTGAGACATCTCCAGTGAGAAGCAGGTAGGGAGTCAGGGGAGCTGGGAGAGACACCAGACTGATGGAGGTCTGACCGCTACAAGGGAGAGATGGGAGGACAGAGGGAGAGTAGAAGAGTCTAAGGCTGCAGTTTAGATCTAAGACAGCAGCAAGTCCCGTGGGGAATCCTCATGCCAGGACTGCCTGTCAAGGGCAGCCCGCAGGCCTGAGACCAAACAGTGCTGGGTGTGAGCACAGCGGCAGAGGCCAGCCTGAAACTCAAGAGGTGCATTTTCATGGCCACCATCAAAGGTCCAGGACTGGTCTCTCTCAGCACCCCAGACTCAAAGGAACTAAGGTGTCAGCCTTGTTGACCCAAGGTCGGGGTACACCGAGCTTCTGCTCTGTCACTTACTAGCTCTTTGGCCTTGGGTGGTTCCTAACTTCTCTGAGCTTTATCTTCCTTACCTATCAACTGGGAGGAAAAACTGTGATGTAAAAGTGCCCAACACAAAACGGATTCTCCATAAGTTGTTGGCCAAATCAGATTTATTCAACAAATACGTAATAAGCACCTAGGGCGGGCTGGCCAGTGTCCTGCTCCCGAGGGGCACGCAGATGATCAGACCCAGCACAGGCCCAAAGGGCTCACTAGTGACAGAAGGGGCAGAGCACATCTGGCGCACAGAACAGCGCCGCCCCTGCCCCCAGGGCATCTGCGTCCTCACCCCAGGACTCGCCAACACGCTATCCAGCGTGGCACAGGAGAAGTACAGCTGCAGATGGAATTAAGGCTGCCCATCAACTGACCTCCAGAGACCAGCCCAGATGGGCCTCATGTCATCACGAGTCCTTACATGCAGAAGAGGGAGGCAGAAGCGAACGTCAGAGTGAGGTGGTCTGAGAAAGGCTCAATCAGCAGCCATCGCTGGCTTCAAAGATGGAAGGGGCCACGAGCCACGGAACGTGGGCAGCCCCCAAAAGCTGGGAGTACCTCCAGAAAGGGACACAGCCCTGCTGACGCCTTCATTTTCGCCCAGTGAGACCCACTCTGGACTCTGACCTCCAGAAGTGTAAGACAGTAAGGCTGCTGTTTTAAGCCACTAAGTTTGTAGTAATTTGTTACAACAGCAACAGAAAACTAACACAGCATCACACAGATAAGGTACCGTGATACAAGTCACGACAGGTATGTGCAAGGCACCAGCACAGGCTAGGCTGGGGAGGGAGTCGCTGTAAGGCGAGCTCTTACACACCGACGCAGCCCCTCACACACAGACGACAGGCGACGGCGGCATGTTCGTACGTGTACACTTGCACGAGTACACACCCTAATGACACAGGCGCCTCCGCATGCAGATGCTGTCTGGCACGGGCCCACCCATTGCCTCTGCCAACATCTGAATTTCCTGGTGGCAGCTGAGCTTAGCAGGTGAGGCTGGAGGTTCCTCCCATGACCACATTGCTTGAGCCTCACCAGAAAGAGGTGGCCAGAAGTCATGTCTCTGCCCAGGGCCTTGGTACGTGAGGTACCAGAGTCAGTCCTGATAAGGGGCACAGTCCCCCATACCTCCAGACGTACGATGGAGCCGACTACGAGTAGACCCATCACCCCAAAGCACGGCGTGCCCGCCTTTCAGGCATTCCTCCGGCATTCATTCGCCCCACAAACACTCATGGATGCGTGCCGTGATTACTCTAGACTCCAAGTAAAAGAATCCATTCCCCAGACCGGCAAGGTTTGATGTCTAGTGTGATCAGAGTTGTGATGGGGTGGGGACAGCTAGGGGCCCGGAGACAGACGGGAGGGGAGCCCAGTCCAGCCCTGGGGACCTGAGAAGACGTCCCTGAATAAGTGACATTTATGCCGAGTCCAGGGATGCACAGGTGCGCAGAGGAGGGAGGGAAGGCAGTTAGGCCCAGGCTGGGATGTATATTTAGAAAGATCTCTCTGGTGAAGAGTGCATGGGGGAGAGTGAGCAGGGAGGGCGGCTGGAGGCCACTGTGGTCGTTCAGACTTGAGAAGTCAGCGCGACTGCATAGATGCGGAAGCCGCGGAGACAGGCCTGAGGTGGCATCTGTAGAACTTGGGGCCTTTCTGGTGGACAGAGGGGATGGAGGGACAGTCTGGTTGAGTGGATGCCTGGGACACCGTAAAAGGTCCCCAGTCTCACCGTTGAGTGCTGAGAGCTGGGAAAGGACGGCTAGGCGGACAGCGGAGGCCTTGGCCTAGCCTCCCCAGATACTCCTTGGGGGCAGAGGGCGACGTGGAGAGAGGGCACGGGCAACACTTCCAAGCTCTGGGAGGGGGTGTGTGCCACAGCATGCGGCAGGAGACCCTCTGTCCAAGTCACAGACCCACCATACAAGCTGATGGGAAGAAAGAAAGGCCGTGGTCCCTCTCTGTTTTGCAGTTTAGAAAGGTTGCCTGACCTGCTTGAGGTCACACGGTGGCATCCGACGGGCCAGGTTTGCACCCGGGCTCGTGTGACCGTGTCCGGGGCCTGTCCTCCCTGGACATCGTACTTCAGCTGGGCCAGGACCTGTGACCTCTGCCTCCCTCTGGGCCTGGTCAGGCCACTTAAAGGCCACTCAAGGCCAGGAACATGGCTTCATCCTCCTGGGGCTGGGCCAGGGCGTAGAGTCCCATCCGTGGTGGGGGTGGGCTGGGGTCCTCCACGGGGAGGAGAGGTGGGCCCTCAGCTGACGCAGGGCCCCCGGCCTGCTCCACACGGGCCACCCAGCCCCAGCAAGACTATCTGAGAAGCAAGCCTCCCGTGTGGAAGCGAGGGTTCCTGCCTCCCTCCAAGAGGAGCACAGACCAAGGCCGCTCGCCTGCCCACCCCCCTCCGTCACAGACTCAGCAACGCAGGGCCTTCCAGGAAACTGGTGGGCCTGGCCAGAGAAAACAGCACCAGGGCTTAGAATCAGGATGCTCCTGCGATCCTGCTGAGACCGGGTCCTGTCTGAGCCTCTGTTTCCTCGTCTGAAACGTGAGGTTGGGCTCCTTCCCCTGCAGCTCCAGCAGCTGCGCTGGCCTCCCGCCGCTGCTCTCCCGCCCCTGGCCCCAGCCCAGTCTAAGGCTCGGACGGCAGAGGCCTGGTCCCTGCAGACGGCCCCCGCCTGGCCTCAGCACGTCCACCTCCTCACTCCCCGCGGGCCCCCCAAGGTTCGGCGTGGGCCCCCGCCAGAGGAATGTGAGCCATTCCCGGCATCTCCTCCCCTGTGGCCAGCTCGGAGAGAGGCTGGGGCCTCTGGGCCACTCTGACAGGAAATTAGCTGGGCCTGGCCTTCCCCACCACCAGCTGCTCCGCTGACCCTGACCCTGTGTTTTCCGAAACCTGATACTGCAAATTTCACAGCCTTTTCTCCTGGCGGGGCTCTGGGGCTAACGGGCCTCCAGCCTACACTCGGGCCTGCCTTCCTGCCCAGGGCCAGGGCCTCCTGGACTCCAGCCCCTGCTGTGACCCAGGCCAGCCCCACCCTCCCCAGGAGAGGCCTCTCCCCTCTCTGCGTGGGG
>SJYT01069421.1:110829-181681 GCA_006410635.1 Cephalophus harveyi
GAAAGGAAACCAATAAAACTCACCTAAACCATCAAAAAAAAAAAAGGCAGGTTGGAGGCTGGTAAGAGAGGATGTGGAGAGCCACTCTGGAGGCTGCTGTGGTCCAGGGAAGGGTGACGGCGGCCGAAAAAGACAACTTCCTACTTTAGAAGCAGCAACGCCATCTTCAGTCACCCTGGCCAAAAAGTCTAGGTTCGTCCTTAAAAGAATTTTCTTCTCTCTCACACCTACAGCCCATCCATCAGCAAATCTTGACTACTCTGCCTTCAAAATACGTCCTCAACTGGACAACCTGCCACCACCTTTGCCACTGCCGTGCCGGGCAAGCTCCCCCTGGATTTCTGCAGGAGCCTCCTAACTGGCCTCCCTGCCTCCACCTTGGACCCCGTTAGTCTGTTCTCAACACAGAAGCCAGAGCGGCCTTTGAAACCACACAGGAGCATTGCTTCTCTGTCGAACGCCCTCCCGCCGTCTCCTCTTGAAGTGAAAGCTTAAGTCCTAACCACGGCTTGCAAAACCCTTGCTGATCTGTCCCTCTGACCCCATCTCCTACCTCCGTACCCCTGTTCACCCTGCATCGGCCACACTGGCCTCACCGATGCTGCTCAGACATGCAGAGAAGTCCTGCCTCCGGGCCACCACACTCGCCATTCCCTCTTCCTAGAAGCACTCTTGCCCCAGCGATCTTCAGGGCTCACCCTCACTCTGTTCACATCTCCGCTCAAACACTCCCTGACCGGAGACTTCCTGAGCCCCCCCAGTCCCTCTGCAGGCAGCCCAAGCCCCTCGCCCTCACGGTCATCCCACAGCATTAACCACCTTGCACGTAACTGCTTCGCGTCTGTCTCTCCCTTCAGAAAGCACACTTCCAGAGGGCAGTAACTTTTTGTTCCCTGTCTATTTTTCAGCACATAGAAGCTTTGCTGAGTACAAACAGGCACATAACCAGTCACTTGATAAAAACACCTGTGGGGACTTCCCTCACAGCCCAGTGGTTAAGACTTAGCCTTCCAATGCAGGGGGTGCAGGTTCAGTCTCTGGTGAGAGCCCACATGCCTCAAGGCCCAGAAACCAAAAGCGAAACAGAAGCAATATTGTACCATATTCAATAAAGACTTTAAAAATAGTTCACATCAAAAAAGCACACAAAGCAAACATCTTGTGGAAGGAAGGAAGGCTCAAGGACGGCTGAGGACAACTGCTGGGCTATGAGGCAGAAAACCACGCCAGGCAGGAGAAGGCAGAGGGAGGGGCCGCAGGGCAGGCGCGGCCAGACCTGAGAGCTGCCCAGGACAGGGGAGGAGCCACCTTCCCGAGGCCCGGCGCCCCCAGCGAAGTGTGTCCAGGTGGCCTTGCATTCACCCTTACCCCCTTCCTGATGACATGTGGCGGGGGGTGGGGCTGTCCTTTACAACCAATACAGCCTTGACTTCAACCCCCCACCCATCCACGTCTCCACCCCTAATGCTAGCCCCGTGAGCATCCCAACCTCTAAGCATTTGTCTACAAATCAAACAGTCCCCGGGCCCCTCCATTCCTGCAAGCATCCATCAGCCTAGCATCCGTGAATCCACCCTTCAGCACAGAACCAATGCCCTCGTCCTACGTCAGCCTTTCAAAACACACATGGCAAAGCGGGAGCCGGTTAGGAAGGGGTCTTGAGCACCAGGCTGAGGCAATCCACCTTTATTGCTAAATAGCAGGAAGATATGGAAGGCTTCTGAGCAGAGGAGTTACAGAATCACATCTATGTTTCAGACAAAGAAAGCTGGCGGCTATGAACAAGATGGACTTGAGGGGGTGGTCAAGGCAGAAAGACCAGTCGGGATAATATTGCAATTCCCTAGATGATGAAATAGGGCAGAGGCACAGGCACTAGGGAAGCAAGAGTCAAGCTGCAGATGGGAACCGCCCTGCAAGCAGGCCTGTCCAGACGGGGGACCATCTAAGAGGCCTTGGCTTGGCACCACCAACGGACCTGGGCACTGTGCTTCCCCATCCTCAAGTCGGGCTGTGCCTTCTGCACATCTGGCCCAAGACACCCCAGATAGGTGGTCCCCAGGGGCCTGCCTCAGAAGTTGTCCTTTCTGGGCCCACTGCACAGTCCTCAGCCCTACAGCTCAAGCCGCTGACACTTCGAGTACGCAGTCACCCACCAGCTCTAGTCTCACACTTCAGCCCTGGCTGTGGAAAGCTTGGGCCTCTTCTCTGTTAATTTTCTCCAACTCCTCAGAGGCTGGGCCCCAGGCCCAGTGAAGTCACAGTCTGGGAGGCAGCCCTGGCTCCCAGCCCGCCCACGGAGGCTATATTTGGAGCAGGACAACTCCCAGCAGACACACTTGGGACCCACCCTGCAGCGCAGCCTCAACTGATGGTACCAAGTTTCCAAGCAGTGTGAGTGTTGCTCACGTTTTCACTTGTTTGTTCATTCATTCATTCATTTGCTCACTCGTTTATCCATTCCACAAGTATTTATTGACCACCCCCCCAGCAGGTTGTAACAGGATAGAGGGTGGGCACGTACACGTGCATGCATATATATGGGCACCCGGCTCTAAACAGGGAAGACAGCACACACTCTGGGCACCCTCCCTCAGGGTCCAATGGCCCTGGTGACTCAGAATCAAATGCACGTGGTGTCTGCGGGCACCTATGTGCGCGTGCATTCAGGCACGTGCTCTCTGAGGAGGCACCTATGACTCAGTCGCACCACATCTGTGCATACCTGTGCGTACCTGCGCAGATGTGTCTATGTGTGCAGGCGGGGCAGAGGCCCTGGCCCCCAGGGGATGGGGGAAATGGTTGTGACTGACTCAGCTGCATATGGTGACTGGGGTGCCCACAGGCCAACTGTGACTGTATGCCCTTGCTCACTTGTCAAGTCAAATCACCAGTGTTAGGTACAAATATTCCATAGGGAGGAAGAAGAGGCCCTGAGCAGGAGACACTTCGCTGTCTGGGTACAGCCCCATCTGTCCGAGGGGTGCCCCACCTGCCCCTCCACCACAGGTACAGGGCCCCGCATCTCAACCCCTTTGGCCTGCCCTCCAGGATGCTCGGTGGCCATGCCCCACATGGACTCTGCCAGCACCCTCATCCACCAGGCCCAGAGAGGCAGGACTGCCAGCCTAATCCGTCTTCCAACCACACAAAAGCTCTTCTGTTTCCACCACGTTGGCATCTTTCTCCAACACCCGAGCCCAGGCAGGGCTCAGCAAGAGAAACTGGGAACCTCTTCTGACCTCCGGGGCTCCAGACCCACCGCCTGGGGCACTGCCCTGCCCCCGCCCCCACCTCCTCATCTGCGCCCCTCGCCCTCTCTCTGCCTGGCTGTCTCTCCTTATCTGTCCCCGGGTCTATCTTTGTCTCTTCTCCAGGCAGGCTGTCTGCAGTGGAGGCTCCCCAACAACAGAGGTGCTGACAGCGAGGGGGTGTGCGGAGGACACTCCGGGTCCTTTCTTGAGCCTTATCAGAAAAGTGAAGTGACTGCTCAGGGCTCAGGCTGGAATTTCGCCCTGGATGACCTTACTCGGCTTGCTGGGGCCTCCCTGGGGACAGCTGGGGTCAGGCCAGGCAGGAAACAGGCCCTTGCTTGTTGGCTGCTCCGCCTCCCTCCTCACCCACTCTCACCCAGGCCAGACGGCCGGCAGATTCCAGCCAAGCATGTCCACAGAGGGCAGAGGTCTGCCCCTTCCAGAGAGGCCTACAGCAACCGGGCCCAGGGCTGTGTGCCCCAGGGTGGGAGGGGAGAAGGGGAGAGCAGGCATGACTAACGTGCCTCCAGGCGCCAACAGGGCCCTCCTTAGGCCCCCCCAGGAGGAAATCCCCAGGGGCTGAGCCAGAAGCGGGGGTGCTCTCACCCGAGCCCCACGACGGCCCCCAGCGGCCAGCACTTGCCCGCACATGCACGTGCCAGGAATGACTAGGAGCGGCCCCGGAGCGTGGGCACCTGGATTTTGTGTCCCCTTGGGCAACTGCTTAACTCTGAGCCTCACCTCCCTCATCAGTAAACTAGGAGAGCAGCGCTGAGTTCCGGAGTGTTGAAGATAACACGAGCTTGCGGCGGGGCTTGCTCCCTTGGGCCGCGACACTGCGGGCTACCTCCAGCCCGGGCCCTCGCCCCGCCCGCGGGAGCCGGGGAGCAGCGCGCCTGGTCCGGCCGGGACGGTCCGCAGCGCACGCCTGCCCCCTGGCGGCCATGCGGGTCCTCGCGGCCGGCACTAGGGCATTTCCCCGGCCCGCGGGTTCTGGGTGTGGGACTTTGCGGGGCAAGTTAGAGGGCAGGCTTTTGTCTCTTTGTATCCCTGCTTTTCCACATTGGGTGGGTATTTCTTTGTGATAAGAAAACTTACAAACATTACTACTTAAAAAAAAAAAAAAATCACATGGAGCCTGTCCCCCAAGGGAATTCTGGAAGTTGGGGGTTTTCTAGCGTCTCCGTTCACGTGAAGTTTCCCAGGGTTGACTGGAAGAGAGAGGCCAGGACTGGCAGCACTGGCGTGGATGGTCCAGATTCCATGTATGCTGGTGTTAACTTTAAGAAGAAAGAAAGGGAAACGAGTCCCTAACCTCAGAATTGTTTAGTCGCTCAGCAGTAGCCGATTCCTTGCAATCTCATAGACCGCAGCCCACCAGGCTCATCTGTCTGTGGGATTCTCCAGGCAAGAATGCTGGAGTGGGTTCCCATTTCCTTCTCCAGGGGATCTTCCTGACCCAGGGATTGAACCCGAGTCTCCTGCAGTGGCAGGTAGGTTCTTTCCCACTAAGCCACCGAGGAAGCCCAGCCTCAAGACAGGGTTAGGTGAAAGCCACCAATGGGAGGAGAATTGTGTGGTCAGTCAGATCTGATGGAGCCCAGGTGAAGTCGCTCAGCCGCGTCTGACTCTTTGCCACCCCATGGACTGTAGCCCACCAGGCTCCTCCATCCATGGGATTTTCCAGGCAAGAGTACTGGAGTGGGGTGCCAGATGGAGCCCAGGGGGACTGTATTGGTGATGCATTTGAGAACAAGGATTTCTTTCAGAAAAAGGCTATTTACATGCCAGCTTTTATGAGGAGGACACCCGCCCTTCCCCAGCACTGGACTGGACTTTGGGAGGGTTCGGGGCTGAAGTGCTGGAGGGAGCCGTACCCCACTGCTGTTGAGGGGGCACCAGGAAGAACATCCAGGGTGGTGATGGGCCTGCAGTCCTGGGTGAGTCCCCAGAAGGACATGGAGAACAGCTGTGGCCACCACAGCAAAAAGCTTAATGACCACCAGGGAAGGCACACAGCCCTGAAGGGAGAGCAGAGCCGGGGGGGTCCCTGAGATCCACCTCACAGCCTGCTGGGGCCATCCGAGTGGCTGGTGTGGTGGGACGGGGGAGCCAGGCTGGGGGGCTCCTTCACCGGAGGCCTTCACTCGTTCACTCAGAAGTGACGCTGGCCTGGGGAGGGGCAGCCATGCAGGACTGACCTCCTCAGTCACCTGCGGGCTTTCCAGAGCGTGCCCCTGTCAACAAAATCCCACGAGGGGGAGCGGCTCTGGCCAAGATGGAAAGCCCCTCACCACAAGCCTGTAACCAGACGCAGAGAGACAACATGCCAGTCAGAGCATGAAGTTTCTCAGTGAAGTTTCTCAGTGAAGCTGAGAAACCCGAGAGGGCTGTGCATTGCCTCACCAATGAGAGGCGGCGCTGCGTGCGTCCAGGTGTGACACCCTCAGGCACATCCCCTGTGAGACCGCAGACCCCCAGTCCAGCTCACCCGAGGTGACTCCGCAGGGAGCCACAGGCAGGACCCCGGTCTGTATCACGCTGAAATTCAGGTCCTTTCCAACCCAGTACTTTTTTTTTTAAACATTGAAAAATCCTGCCCATTCTTCAAAATCGTTAACATTCCACTTATTGATCTACCAGCCTCATCAAATCTCATCATGATGGAATTTTCCTTCCCTTTTATTTTGTAAATTTATTTTCAATTTATTTTCAATTTAAATTTATTTTCATTGCTTTACAATGTTATGTTAGTATCTGCTGTACAACAACATGAATCAGCCATCAGTTCAGTTCAGTTGCTAAGTCGTGTCTGACTCCTTGCGACCCCATGAATCGCAGCACGCCAGGCCTCCCTGGCCATCACCAGCTCCCGGAGTTTACTCAGACTCACGTCCATCGAGTCGGTGATGCCATCCAGCCATCTCATCCTCTGTCATCCCCTTCTTCTGCCCCCAATCCCTCCCAGCATCAGAATCTTTTCCAATGAGTCAACTTTTCGCATGAGGTGGCCAAAGTACTGGAGTTTCAGCTTTAGCATCCTTCCTTCCAAAGAAATCCCAGGGCTGATCTTCAGAATGGACTGGTTGGATCTCCTTGCAGTCCAAGGGACTCTCAAGAGTCTTCTCCAACACCACAGTTCAAAAGCATCGATTCTTCGGCGCTCAGTTTTCTTCACAGTCCAACTCTCACATCCATACATGACCACTGGAAAAACCATAGCCTTGACTAGACGGACCTTAGTCAGCAAAGTAATGTCTCTGCTTTTGAATATGCTATCTAGGTTGGTCATAACCTTCCTTCCAAGGAGTAAGCGTCTTTTAATTTCATGGCCATAAGTATACATATATTCCCCTCCCTCTTGAGCCTCCAGTATTTAATTTTACAAATCTTAATAGGGTTATTCCTAGCAATACATTGTATTTAATATCTACCAAACTATGGATGAATCATTTGATATTTATATGCAAATGAACCTTTCCTGGTCTTTCTTTGCTTATTTATCCATGTAAGAAAGGGCCTGTATTATGGATCTTACACCTTCCTAGAAATATGAAATGTCAGAATTATCCTATTTAAGGTAATAGCCACAGCATATATAGGTTGTATCTTACCATGAGGTTACAAATCCTTTTGAGGGGCAACAGTCATCACAAATCTCCTTTTCAGGAATTCCTTACATTGGCATTAACCAAGCCAAACGAATCTTGGGAGGATTCTCAGTTGATAAAAGCCACTCACCCTATTCATCACCTTCCACTTTATCCTCCCACTCATTATTGCAGCTTTAACAGTTCTTCACCCATTACTGCTACATAAAACAGGCTCTAGTAGTCCAACAGGGATCTCATCCTATATGGACAAAATGCCACTTCAGCTACACTAGACAATTAAAAATACCTTGAGTCTCTTGTAATCTTAGCTTCTAATCTTCAGTACTTGCCTCCTTACTAGTGTTGAATTATCACAGGGATAAAAATTGGTTAATTTTTAAATTTCTAATTCTTCTAGCAAACTCCTCTTGCCCAGTATTTCCTACCTGGGTAGTACCTGAGATGCGGACCATGAGCTCATTCAAGCTGCCATGATTTATCTATGGACTATCGCAGTACATGAACTGTACTGTAGCAGGGGTTATCAAGATGCTCTGGGGATGTATTGTATACCTTCCAGTTTTCTTCATTTCTGAATCGAATTTTCTTTTCTTGATGTTGATCTCCTTCATAGCACGTCAGGGTTTCGACTTGTGAAGGAACAAGTATGATGGGGACAGCAGTCTTGAAAGGAGATACTGTA
Organism: Cephalophus harveyi; assembly: GCA_006410635.1. Taxonomy (NCBI): domain Eukaryota; kingdom Metazoa; phylum Chordata; class Mammalia; order Artiodactyla; family Bovidae; genus Cephalophus; species Cephalophus harveyi. Next base: position 118,380 of record SJYT01069421.1, read on the forward strand.
TATAAGCAGAAGGAAGAGGAAAGGACCTGCCCATTTAGATACTCCGCTGTAAGCGTCCAGGTTTGTTTCTCATAGGGAAACCTGACCCGCCCGGCACGTTGGCTCCTAAGGGTCTGCTGTTGTATGCAGCTCATCATGCGTTGAACTTTATGTAGCCTTGTTGGGAACACGGGAAAGAAGAAAGCCACAGTGTTGTCCCTACAGTCTGGGGAAGATCTGGATGATTCTACGCAAGGGGAAACGACTTGAGATTTCTGTGTGGACACACCGCTACCAGTCAGTCCATCTTCAGCTGACTGAATGCTGTCTAGTAGCCCTTCTCCAAGGCACGGGTGTGGTGTTCCGGTTTCACCACAGATTGTCTGCTCTTTTCATTTTTGGAATCTGCTTGTAGACTCTAGGTTCCTTTAGTATATATATAACCTTTGTTTCTTTAAAAACAATTTTGTTTCATATTTAAAGCCCTGTATTAGTCAATGATTCATATTTGAACCATTTGCCATTATGGAAAGATAAATACTTATTAGTGCTTTAAATGGGCTTCCCTGGTGGCTCAGAGGTTAAAGCATTTGCCTCCGATGTGGGAGACCCGGGTTCGATCCCTGGGTCGGGAAGATCCCCTGAAGAAGGAAATGGTAACCCACTCCAGTATTCTTGCCTAGAGAATCCCATGGACAGAGAAGCCTGGCAGGCTACAGTCCACGGGGTCGCAAAGAGTCGGACACGACTGAGCGACATCACTGTCACTGTGCTTTAAATAAAATTCATGTAGGAAAGTCTTGGGGGAAAAAAAACAGTAACATGAATAGAAAGACAAATCATTGATCACCCATGTAGTATCACTGGACAAAGGAAATCTACTGTCTTAGAACTATAGTCCTTATACCAGTAACTAGCATTATTAAAAATAACCTCCTAAAATAAAGAGTCTTTGTAGTATGTATATCTGTTATTTTGTTCTTCTAAATCAGGGAAAGAGAACATATCTCCCTGTGATGCAAGTAAGAAGCTCCAGCTCTACCGTCAGCACCCAAAACTGAAATTCTCTTAAATGAACAACTTGAACAACTTGTTTATGAGACAATAACAGTATTTTTAAGTACTTTTAGTATTACAAAATGATATCTTAAAAACTAATATTCCTATATACATTGTGCATTATGTGACCTTCCATGTATATAAGTACATATGCTTTTTCATATGTAACACATATGTAACACATGTATAATCACGAATTATCTACCACATGTTCATGAGCATGTACATCAGCTTATTATTACAGAACACATTAAACAGTTCAATTCCCATTAGATTTCAGTCCCTACAAATATTCACGGGGTAATTAAATGATGATTATATAGGGCATAGATTTGTGTGTCTGTGTTTTTATGTTGGAGTACAGTCAATTAACAATGTTGTAATAATTCCAGGTGGACAGCAAAGGGATTCAGTCATACATATAAGTGTATCCATCCTCCCCCAAACTCCCCTCCCATCCAGGCTGCCATGTAACTTTGAGCAGAGTTCCCTGGGCTACACAGCAAGTCCAGCTTGGTACTTATGAAAGCCAAGCATTGACCAGTGAGAACCTCAGGCTGTGAGGGCAGCCACTGTAGAAAGCAGCCATTCACGCAGACTCTGTATCTTACCGCTAACAGTGCTGTGGGAACAGGGCCTTGGGACTCGGGGATGAAATCTACTTCTACACCTTCCCTGCATGCTCCCTGAGAAGAGGTATATCAGAGGCATATGCCCTCCGTGGGGGAACAGACAGCCGAGGCTGGCAGCACCGTGCAGCTGCTAGGAGGAGGGGGTGGGCCTGGGCTTCGGAGCAGGCGGGCGGACAGGTGAGCACGGGGCTGGCATCAGTCCTGGCGCCCCTGAAGCCAGACCGTGGGCTCCAGTCCAGGGTGGCCCTGGCTGACGCAGGGAGGGCGGCGACCTTGAGAACAGGGGAGGAAACAGAAACTGGGGCGCCCAGAAAACTGCTCCCAGAGATCCATGTGGGCGAGACTGGCCAAGACGGTGGCGAAGAAAAGCCCTACGCTCACCTCTCCCGGGCACACCAAAATCACAACGATCCACAGGACAACCGTCAATGGGAAAGACCAGAACCTACCAGGAAAGACCTTCTACAACCAAAGACATAAAGGAGAGCTGCTGGAGCTGCTCCAAGTCTTTGCTCAAAACCCATGAATCACCACCCTTTAGCAGGAGTGTCCTTGCTCACAACTCCCACCTCCCCCACCGTTAGCAGGAGGGGACATGAATCTAAGTTAAAGGGTCCAGAGATAAGAAATGAAACGACACACACACAAGAAGAAAACCCCACAAAAATGGATATTTAAGTTTATAAGCTAAAAGCTCTCCTCCAATAATCCTACTCTTCCAGAATCTGGTAGAAAACCATGGTACTAGCTTACACCATCGGTTCAATTCACTCTAACTTCTGGGTTTCGACAATGAAACATTGACAGCAAATTTCAAACATGACTAGCTCCCAATTTACTGCCTCCATAGAGCTTCTGTGTTTTCAACCAGTGCTCTGACTATAGGCTTTTATTCTGTTAAGAATATATTTTAGTGATAGACCAACTTGGGTTGTATATTAAGATTTTATTTCAGTGACATTTCAAAGATTGTTTTTTTAATCAGCCTTCTGGTAAAACTCTGCATTACTGAATAAGAAAAGCAGATGTTTAAAAAAAGAAAGAGAAAAACCTAGATGGAACCAGCTAGCACAAGGATGGTGCCGAGTCTGACCTCCAGCAGACCCTGAGTCTCATTATATGTTGAATTTACTACATCGGCATATTAAATAACCCACCTACCAGTGGCCAAAACCAGACACCGAGGACCAAAAAGGGAGGGTCAGGGGATGGCACCCCCACTGCCCCAAAAGTGCTCTGCCCCTTCCCCACAGACTAAAGCACAGGCCTCCCCAGAGTTAGTCACACTCCTCCTAATTGAATCCCTCTTGCCAGGTGGGCAAGAAGTTGATTTGTGAACTTAGTTCCTGCTTCTTCATTTTTTTGGCCACCGAGTAAAGCTTATGCTGTGTCAATTTCAACTTTGGTTTCATTACTGGCTGCTTGAATCCCGACAGAAAAAGAACCCTACCCTGCCAAAGTCAAGAGCCTCAGCCAGGCTAGGCCCGAGTAGGGTCCATAGAACTTAATTCAACCAAAACAAGTAGGAGCAACAAACACAATATAATCAAACCCCATCAACCCGGGGTGGGGGCGACCCACAAACTAGAGAATAATTACACACTGCAAAGATTCTCCCACAGGAGCAAGAATTCTGAGTCCCAAACCAGGCCCCACAGCCCCAGGGGTCCAGCACTGGGAACAGGAGCCCCCCAAATATTTGGCTTTTGAAAAACCAGCGGGGCTTAACTGCAGGAGCCTCTTGGGACCAGGGAAACAGAGACTCCGCACTCAGAGGGCTCACAAAATCCCCCGTGAACCTGGGCCGAAGCAGTAATGTGATAGGCGCTGGGCCAGACCTACCTGCTGGTCTCTGACGGTCTCCTGGAAAGGCTGGGGCACAGCTGCAGCTCACCTTGAGGACAGACACTGGCAGCAGCCCTTAGGAGCTGTGTGGACGCTGGCGCTGGCCGAGGCTAAGGCCAGGGGGCCGCATTTTGAAAATCTCCCCCCAGCTCATTAGCCTAACAACCTGCAGGTGCTAAGACTCCTCAAGCCAAGCAACTAGGTGGGCGGAGGCACGGCTCAGCAAATAGGCTGCTTAAAGACCAAAGAGCCCAAAGCTGCCTCCAGACTCAGCCCTGCCCACCATCGGGGCAGACACCAGAAGCAGAAAGCTGCAATGCCCCATCTGGGCCCTGGCTGGCCCTGTCCACTAGCAGACCACTGCAACCTTCAGGACACGCCAAGCCCCTTACCCAAGTGAGTCAGGAACTGCTTCCACCCCCTGCAAATGATCTAAAATGAACTCCAGGATCCCTGGCCCTCCAGGCAGACTCCAGGGACCAGCTCTGCCTGCCAGTAGTCCTGCACTAAACTGGCTTCACCTGCCAGTGGGTGGGCAGCAGCCCCAGAACCTTCGGGACCCTGACTCCGTCCTTCAGTGAGTCAGCACTAGCCTGGGCCTCCTAGGAAAGAAGGAACAAGACAAAGCCCCAGAAGAACAACTAAGTGAGGTGGAGACAGGCAGAGTTACGCGATCTCTGGGACAACATCAGGGGGCACCAATACTCATAGCGGTCCCAGAAGGAGAAAGGGCCTGAGAAAATATTTGAAGAGATAATAGCTGAAAACTTCCCGAACCTGGGAAAGGAGTCACCCAAGTCCAGGAAGTGCAGAGAGGCCCACACAGGATGAACTCAAAGAGGAACACCTAAGACACCCTGTAATCAAGAGACCCATCATGGGCTGCTACTCAAAGGAGAGTGTTGACTGTGGGCAAGAGGCTGGGGGACCTGGGACAGGAAATGAGAGATTTAGATGGGGAAGAAGGGCAGGATGTGGGGCTCAGGGCTGACTGGAGTCAGGGCTTTTAGACAAAGCTTCCATCTCCCACTCATCACGTCCTCCGGCCCTCATCCAGGCCCTGAGGACAGCTGTTGAGGAGGTGGACATAAACAGGGAGAAAGGGCTTCATTCCTGTGGGTGAACGACTCTCAGAATCAGTATGCTGCGTCTACGCAGTAGACGTGGAAGAGGAATCTGAGGCTAGCCCTGGATGGAACTCAGTGTCCACCACAGATCTACCCACTCCCCAAGGGCAAAGACTCAGCAACCTCAGAAAGGTCAATGGACACTAGGGACCGGACAAGAAGGGGTCAGGGCCCACTCCTCCAGAGGGGTGAAGCAGGGACACGGAACCAGCTATGTGGTGGGAGACAGAAACACACTGTGACAAACCCGTGTGACATCAAATGTATTTAAAGAACCCAGAGGAGGCAGGTGGCGTCATGAACCACATCCTAGAAGATGGTCAGTTGTTCCTGGGTAGATGTGGTTGGTCCCCTTCCAGGTCCTTCTCTGCAAAGGGAGGGCTTTGGACCAGCTGACCCCAGGGACTAGCCAGCCCAGCATTCTAGAGGTACTAGTTACAAAAGAGCAAACTACAAATCTTGAGTATAAAGCTGATATATTTTACTTATGTAACCACTACCCATTTCCAGCATCCCAGAAAGTTCACTTGTTTCCAGTCAATAACTTTTCTTTCCACCCCCAGGTAACCACAATCCTGACTTCAAAATCCGCAAATTAGCTCTGCTGGCTCTAGAAATTAATATAAATGGGGTCAAACAGTATTTTCTGAGTTTGGCTTCTTCGTTCAACAGAACGTCTGTGAAATTCATCCACGTTGCTGTGAAGTTCATCTTTCAGGAACGCTACTTTTAAATGAAGTATAGGATTCTGGTCTGGACACGCCACATCCACAGATCTGTTTCAGCTGATGGGCCCTGGGGTCGCTGCTGCTTTGCGTCATCCTGAATGAAGCTGCTGTGAACATCCTGCGGGGCTCCTTGTGGACACCTGCCTCATTTCCCTTGGGGGACCACTGGCCTGTGGGCAGGTGTTGTCTCTAGCATGAGTAGATATCACCATTTTGCTTCCTAAGTTGAGGTCTCAAAATGAATATAAAAATACAGAAGGAAGTAGAGGGAAGAGCAAGAGGGAAGAAACAGATGGACCTTAAAGTGCTCCTAATACTGATTCTTGCAGTCAATGCTGAGTCCCTACTATGAACTGGTAAAAGCTGGGCCACGCCTCTTTCCCACTCCCCGCGGCCTGACGTCACCCTATCCCTGCTCTGCCAGGACAGCTGTGACTTGCTGGCACGGCTGTGGAGGCACGACGGAGGCTGTGCCAAGTGGAACAGGCACCGGTGCTCTGCTGGGGCCATAAATCTGCACTCAGTCCTCCCCAGCCGCTGAAACGGTTCTGACAGCCCCTCCCCACCCTCAAGGTCATGGCAGCTTTACATTTCCCGCCTCAGCAGCCTGGATCCCAGGAAGACTTTAAAGCATATACAAAGCAACTCCCTGGGCACGTAAGCGTAAAGGGCCTTTACAGAGTCTCTGAAGCACAGTGGCCCACAAGTGGCGAGCCTCGTCTCCTGCCCTCTGCCCGCTCACCGAGCACCCGGCCGCTGTCCTCCACATGCACTCCATTTACACCAAAGAGGTTAACTCCTGACACCCCTCCTAGGGAAACCCTGACGCCAAGAGCTGTTCTGTTCTGGACCAGAACGTGCCTTTCTGCAGAGAATGTTTATTAGGCCAGGTAATTCTCTGTTACAAGGACAGTCCCGTGAATTGCAGGGTATATAGCAACATCTCTGGCTTCTACCCTCTAGATGCCAGTAACACTCCCAGTAGTGACCACCAAAAATGTCTCCAGACACTGCCCCTCCACATTTCAGCTTTCCAAGACACAATCAGGCTGGACTGAGTGGGCCTGCTTAATCCACAAAAGGCATTTTTTAATCTTGGCAACCGTGTAAAACAAAAACAAAAAAAACCCACACTGTTTACTCTGGTAAAAACTGAAAGAAAAACAGGAGAGGCAGAAAAGAAAATTCGGGAAAGCAGAGGTAAGAGGATTAGGAGGGAATAGCAAGGACGAGGGAGAAATCATCCGTGTAAGTTCCCGCTTGTAAGCTGATGCATCCACCATGGTTTCCCACATCAGTGACTCAAACGGCAAACTCGAGGCCATAGCTAACTTCGTGACAGTGTTGGTTTGGGGGTACAAACTGCAAATCCAGTATTTCAGGAAGTGTCCCTAAATCCAAGTTCACCTCATTATATGGAACCACGCACACATACACACAACCTTACCCTCCTGTTCTGTTAGATGAGACAGCTTAAAATGTATGCTCTTCCATATTTTTTTATTTTCTTACGACTCCATTTGACTAAAACAAACAAGAACCATACAAAACATTTTTAACATATCTTAGAAAATTAGCCAAAAAATTAAGAAAGTTCAGCATATTACATTGTACAATATTTAGGTAAGAATGTTTGAAAATTATAAATATTTTGTTCCCTCTCAACATAGCACATCACAAAAATACATTTTAAAAACTTTTTTTCACGTGTAATTTCTAGGAATGATCGTATTGCTGTTTATTAAGGCAAAGGTCTGATTAGGACAAGCATTCACACACACCAGAGATGTTCTGTACAATAACTACAAATGTAAAACCGAGGGGTCTGCCAGCACGTGGATGGTTGAAACCATTTTAAATATTAGGAAGAATTCAGTTAGTATCAAAACATCATTCTGAATGGGATTCACTTAGTTCATCTCTGTGTTATCTTTGATTCTTAAGTATCTATCTCAGCCAAAGCATTATTTAAAAGACTTCTGCCCCCTTGAGACAGTGCCTCTGGAGCTAGATGCCAGTCGCTCACACGGCATTAAACCTGCACAACCAAAGACACGAATGGCAACCCCTCGGTCCGAGCGAGGACCATGTCCAAGAGAAGGGCCTTTTCCAGCTGAGCAGCCGTGGTCAGAGGCAGTCCACGTCTACCGCGGACCATGGTAAGCAGAGTGGCCCACTTAGTTTAGAAACAAGCACTCGGAGGAGGAAATACGCTGCTGGAAAAACAACAGCCCCAGCCCACAGAGGTTCCGATACCCAGTGACCTGAGGGCCTCCCGGCTCCTGGTCACACGCCACCGGGCTGTCTGTGCACCGCCTCCTCTGAAAAGGATCTGAGGGAGCTGAAGGGAATTTTCAGAAGCTGAGGTTTTCAAAGAAAGAGTAAATAAAGAGTTGACTTTTTTTTTTTCTTTTCAGTTAAGCCCTTCCTTATTGGCAGATAAATAAGGCTTCTTTAGTATACTGACCCCATAGGAGGTGCTGGAAGTTAGAAGCAGAAAAGCCAGGTCCTTCTGTCTTTAGCATAAAGTTTTGCAGCTACGCTTGCAACCTACACAGCTGACATAACTGTGGCTCACTCTGTGGTCTTCTTTTCTTTCCAGCTCTTCTCTCGTTCCTCAAGTTCTGCCTGGGTGAAAGCTGCCGGGCCCCAGTTAGTGATCAGGTGAGCGTTTTTTGAACCTAAGAGAGAAACGTGCATCAAACATACAAGGTCATATATTCTTCAATTAACATTATCATTTTTCTATAGACAAGAGAGTACATTTTTCTACTTTATTTTCTTCTCTGAGGAATATCTATAAAGGTCATAGGAGGCAAAACCATCAGAAGATGTATACAAAGGGAATTAAGCAGGCCTTCTCATCTATCAGAAGGCAAAAGAAATTCAAGAGAAATTTATTGCAAAGAGCTGGGTTCCTGTATATTTGGGCTAAGAAAGTTTTTCTTAGCACAATTCAAGTACACAAATAAAACAGAAAAATTGACTAAATATCTGATTACTTCAGAGAAAGTGTTACCTGGTTCTATCAATCGAATTAATCCTTCATGTTGGGCCACTTTGTCCTTCCAGCTCTTGGTCGTCTTAGCTGCCATCTCTAGCTTCTTTTTAACTCCCTGGAACAAGAGCAGACTTTAGACTCTGCAAACACACAGGTAGTTTAAGAGCCAAATAATAATGATTGGGCACTTGCTCCATGCCTGTGGATTATCTCATTAAGTCATTCCAGCCACAGAAACACGGGCTATTATTACCCCCATGGTATACAGGTGGAGACTAGGATTCGGTGCAGTTAAATAACCTGCCCTAGGTCCCCCAAGGACCTAATTCACACTAATTACAGATGATGTGTAAGATACTCCTGTGCCAGTGACGCCTTACTGCCTCTCGACTGCAAATCGACCCTTCACTGTCCTGCCTGTGACCCTCGCCAGCGGGCCCCACTTAAGCTTCGTCAGTGGAGGAGCTGGCAGGACACTGGAAAAGGTGGGGGCTTTGCCTCCAGGCTCCACTGTGCTCATCTCAGCAGCCCTCGTGGCACGTGGGACACCCACGGTGTCCACTCCAGTGGGTTTCAGTGGCACCGCCCCTGTGGGCAGCGGCCACCAGTGCCCCAGAGGGTAGCTTCCCCGTCCCAGTGCCTCGTCCAGGGGCCAAGGCCATGCCCTCTCCAAGGAGGACTGGATCCCAGCACTGGGCTTACAGAGCAAAGAGTGTGTGTCCCTTCCCTGCGTGCTCTGTCTCAGCCGGGGCGGGGCCAGTGGCTGCTTCCTGGGTCTGCTCTTCCTGAACCCTTAGAGTTTTTTGGCTTCTCAGTAGGTAATCCCCTGTTGTAGTTAACAGCTAATTATATTAAACCTTCCTTGTTCAAATTACTGTGTGGTTTCAGGCTCTCAATTGAATTCCAACTGTTATACCTCATCGCCTGTGAAAAACCCTTACAGCTAAGCAACATTCTCACACAGCTTTTTATGGCACAGCAAATATCCTCTTGCTTTTAAATGTTTAAGAATCTAAATGCATGTATTTGCAGGGATGGGCGTAATGACCTCGTACTGCTCAAGTGCCTGTTTCCGCTCGAGCTCGAGCTGCTGCAGCTGCTCCAAGGCTTCCTGGAGGGCCTGCTCTTTGATGACGCGCTGGTTCTCCAGCTCCTGCTTCTCCGCTTCTGTGGTCTGAATGGCCTGCTGCTGCTCCAGATGCCACTTCTCCAGCTCGGCCCTCTTGGACGACTCTTCCTCCAGCAGCCTGCAATACAGGGAGCTCAGGGTGACCGCACCCGACCCAGAAGATGACAAAGCACAGCAGAGCCTCCGAGGAGCCTGGAGGTCATCTAACCACCTCTCTTCTCACAAGAAGGAAACTAGGAGCCAGAGAGGCCCAGATTTGTGGGTAAGGTGACCCATGGGTCTGCTCCAAGCTCTGTTTCACCCTTTTATGAAAAAAAAAAAAAAAATTAAAAATAACATGTACTAAAGGCTTAATGGGCCAAGAAAGAAGTGCATTTTTTCAACTGATCCTCACAATAGGCTTATGTACTATTATTATTCAGTTCAGAGATAAAGAAAGTGAGGCACAAAGGGTAAGTGACCTGGCCCAGGTCATTCACCTGACAGGCGGTGGCAGTGCTGAGTTTTGAAATCTGCCTGGTTGCTACAACATTGAAACACTTTTTTATCGAGCAGAAACCTATTACCAAGGGAAAAGCTGACACACCAGCAAAGGCAGAGGAGGAGGAGCTGACAAAAGGTAGAGGAAGCAGACACCATCTACTGACCGAGAGCTAAACGCCAGGCTCTTTACCTTCGTTCCTGTGATCCCCCCAGAATTCTGCAAGGTGTTATTGTCCCTGCAGATGAAGTCAAAGGGTTGACGCACAGGTAAGCAATGGATTTCAACCCAGGCCCGCGTGACTTCAAAATGTTATCTTTTAATAACAGGCTACCTATCGGAGGATATCCCAGGTTAAGCAGGTATTAAATAAATAAACTAACTTGTACCCCAAGTATAGACAATGTGGTTAGACGCCAGCCCAGGACAGGACGCACGTCTACTGGCTTGATCGTCAGCATTACGGCAACAAACCTCACAGCAGGCCTGTTACTGCTGCCTAAGAGTATTTGCATGTCTAGGGCCAACAGCAGCAGAAATAAAGTGACAAACTCTACAGCCACCATCTGACCATCCCAACCCTGCACCACTGTAAGAATCCCCTCAATGACATCCTACAAGGTGGTCTCCAACCGTGTGTGGTGGGCCACTGCTTCACAACCCAGGTCAGTTTATTTCTGGGCAGGCTTGATCCTTAAAAGTTCTTTCTCAACTAGGATGCGCTCTCCTATCCCCTCCCCCGGGTTCCACAAAGGGCCAGTGTGCTCCCTCTGAGTCGTCTCTTGGATGTGACATCGCAGTGAACCTACCCTGCCACCAGGGGCTGACCAGAGTGTGTATGCTATACACCATCCATGTGCTTTCCCAGACATGGGAGATATACCAGCGAATGAGACTGGAAGATCTGCTTCTTCATCCTGGTGGTCAAAGTCTGGAGGGCAAGGGACATTGCAGGAGGTGAGGCTGCCCAGCACTGAATCCCCTTCACGTGTCCAGGGATGTCTTGATGAAAAATGGGGTCCATCTCCCAACACAGAAGCCACAGCCCCTGCCCTTCTGCCCCGGGAAGCTGGAGTGCAGTGGAAGCTGGGCTTGGCTAAGCAGCTGTCACTCCTAGAACTTCGTGAAACCACTGACTCACGAGAGCAGAGACAGTGGAGAGTTTATCGTGCTGGTGGTGGCAACGTGTAGTGTTGAGTGAAGGCAGAAGCAACGGGGACAACGGACCGACAAACCCACGGTGCCAACGTCTGCATCAGTGGCATCCTCACTGGGCTCGTCCCCTGGCCTTGGGTGGTCTGCCCAGCCTCCCTTGGTTCCCGCCTGTGTTCAGGGCCTGGCCACCTGCCTTTCTGAGGAATTGGTGAATTTCTCAAGAACCTCCCAAAAAACACTTTGATTGCTTTAGCTAACCCAAGTTGGTTTTTCTGGTTTGCAAACAGGACTCCTGACTAAAGACGAACCTCTCTGTACCTCAATTTCTTCATTTATGAAAAAAGGAATAGGAACTACGTGTGTGTGTGTGTGTGTTCAGTCGTGTCTGACTCTTTGCAAGTATGTGTGTGTGTGTGTTCAGTCGTGTCTGACTCTTTGCAACCCCATGGACTGCAGCCCGCCAGGCTCCCCTGTACACGGGTTCTTCTTCTCTCAGGGAAGAATACTGGAGTGGGTTGCCATTTCCTACTCCAGGGGATCTCCCCAACCCAGGAATTGAACCCAAATCTCCTGCATCTCTTGCACTGACAGGCAGATTCTATACCACCAGCGCCACCTGGGAAACCCCACTAGGAATTACTCCCACCATCAAAGGCTTGCTGATCCATTAAATGTGATAATGCAGGTAAGCTTCTTAGAACAGTGCCTACCGCATCATAAGTATTGAATAAATGTCAGCTCATATTGCTATGATGGGACTATTAGCTCATTTGCTCTGAATGCTCATGAAGACTGCCTGAGAGTATATGAGTATATGAGGTTTCTGGCAATCAATTATACCAGAGAAGTAAAACCCTGAACCTTTTCAAATGAACTGCTTTTAAGCCAAGTCTCCTGGATCCTGTACTTGTTCTGTTGATACTTTAAATTATCTTCTTGCTCTAAAACCAGCATTCCAGCCTGTCAACATCTTTTTTGAATGCTTATTTTGACATTCTATACATTACATTTCTTCTCCATCTGCAAATGAGATATAAAGGAACAGAAAGCAACAAACTCCGATGACTACCAAATCCAGACATTAAACTCTGTGCAAGCACCACCCTCTTCAGCCTTCACAACAACCCTATGAGCTTATCACAGATAAGGAACTGAAGGCTGAAAGTAGTGAAGTAACTTTTCTAAAAATTACACAGCTAGACAGTACAATGGCTGGGAATCAAACCCAGATCCTCAGTCCGGGGCTATCTATTATTGTGTGGACTGTTGTTCCATATGGCCCCAAGGGTAGAACTTGGATCCACCCATTCCAAACAGACTCCGTTGGTACTTACCATGTGCCAGACAATGCACCTGTTGGTGGGGACACAGACCTGACCAAAGTGTGCTCCCAGGCCTTACAAACATAAAAATTTAGTGGGTGGAAGTTATAATGGGACAGACTATGGCTCAGTCTCAAGAAGTTTCCAGTAATTGAGTTGTCCAAATGGTAAATGAACAGTTTCCTTCTGAGTTCCACTCAGAAGAGGCTAGATAACCTTAAGGATTACACATTAAAAAACACCACCACCACTTCAATTTTAATGGAAAAACAACAAACCCAAAACAAGAAGACCCAGATGGTTCAAGTCAAAGTTCTTGTAGTTAAACAATTCGCGATTAAAAGTATCTGGGGAAACTTAAGACACTGACAGAGAGGGGACCGTCCACTGGAAGAACAATGAGATGCCAAATGTTCCAAGAGGGACTTGCTATTGCTTAGAGCTAGGACAGAGGTTAACTACAAAGCCCTCTCTATCAGCGAAGATTATGTTACAGTTCACTGAAGTGCGTGTGTGCTCAGTCATGAAACATGATCTTAGCTGTAGGGTGTATATAGAGCGCTCTGTAGTAAACCTCTGTCCTAGCTCTAAGCAATAGCAAGTCACTCTTGGAACATTTGGCATCTCATTGTTCTTCCCGTGGACGGTCCCCCCTCTGCCAGTGTCTTAAGTTTCCATAGAGATAATTTTTAACAGCAAATCGTTTAAATACAAGAACTTTGACTTGAGCCATCTGGGTCTTCTTGTTCCAGGTTTTTTGTTTTTCCATTAAAATGGCAGTTTTTTCAGCTTTTCAGTTCATTTGTGCTAGACTTAAACGTTTCTATCCCAATTCCATGATGATTTCCTTTGAACTTTTACCCACAAAGGGTACCCTGAGGAGTGGGAGCAAGGAGAAAGCCCCCTTTGTCAGTCTGACAAAATGTCCCTCTGAATCAGGCCCAGCCTCTGGTGACTTTGGGAAAGATATGGACTCACCACACTTTAAAAAATGACCACTAGAGGGTGCTAGTCTGTCCATTTCAAGTTCCAAAATCGAAGTTAAAAGAAAAACAGAAGAGTAAAATGACCAAAATAGCCTCTAAACACCAAGAAAAAGCAGTTAGTTTTTGTGTAGTAATTTCAGCTTATTGGTACTGAGCTGAATGTGGTAGTTATATTTGCATTTACCAAGTTGAAACCATTTTTGCATTTACTGAGATTAGAGTGTTCGAAATAATTAAGTCAGCTTTTTCTTTTTTTGGCCATGCCATGAGACATGCAAGATCTTAGTTCCCTGACCAAGGATCAAACTTGTGCCCCCTGCGGTGGAAGCGCAGAGTCCTCACCACTGGATCACAGGAAATTCCCTTGTTGTCGTTCAGTCACTAAGTCGTGTCTGACTCTTTGTGACCCCAGGGACTACAGCCCGCCGGGCTCCTCTGTCCATGGGGTTTTCCAGGCAAGAATAAGGAGTGCATTGCCATTTCTTTCTCCAGGTGATTCCTGGACCAGGGATCAAATCTGAATCTCTTGCTATGGCAGGCAGATTCTTTACCACTGAGCCATCTCGGAAGCCCAGGGAATTCCCTAGCCAGAACTTTTTAAATACAATACTCATGCCTGGGCTCCTATCTACAGATATTTTGATATGGTAAATCTGGAACAGTCCCTACATGTGCATTTTTCAAAGCTTTCTATAAATGATTCTGATTACTATTGATTAAAAATTACTGCCGTTAATTATCCAAAACTGTCTTATTCAAAACATCATTCTACAAACGTGAAATAACTAATACTTTAATAAATTTCTAGAGTTACCTAGTTCCCTTTATGATCTGATCTCTGCCGTGTCGTTTAATCTCCCTCACAGCTTCAGAGAAGTAAATATATATGGCATATCTCATCTGTGAATTCTCTATACAAGGGCAATCTATAAACTCAAAACATCACAAATGATGAGGGTCAAAAATATCTAACGTCCCTTAGAGTGTCTCTCTTTGGAAGTCACATGGGACCAAACCATCCCATGCAGTAGATGGTGTGTTAACGTCACAATCGTACAATGCCATTGCCACTGCCCAATGGCAAGTGGGTGAAGGTCCCTAAACCCTGGCTAATACCATGAACATGCACTTGTGGGACCCATATGTGCCAAGCAATGTGCAAAGCATTCAATTTTCTATTAGAAGATAATTTTTCCTTAGCAGAATCAAAAATTTCAATACCTAATTTGTTTTTAAAGTCATTTTTGGCAACGTACGTAACAAAGAAGACTTTCTTTCTCTCTTCCCACCTGAAGATTAAACAAACACCTCTGGCAGCGCCATGTGTAAATGCAGCCATGGAAAATCTATCCCAGCTCATTCCACACCCGCGCCTACACTGGCGTGAGGTGTGCCCGCACTAGCCAGCTGCAGCTACGGGGAAGCAGTGGTTAAGTGCTGCACGCCCTGACGCAACATCTCATAGAGCTAATGGGGAAGCAAGTTAGAAACTGGGAGATGGCAGCTGACATTTGCTTGTTGGGGGTCTTCATTCTACTTCGTCCCTCCTACTGCTACTGAAGTCAAAAGTCAGACTTCTCCTCTGAGATCATGACTATCATACATAGTAAACCTGACTTTAAAAGGTCTAAGGGAAAAAAAAAAAAAATCTGTTTCAAGAACTTCTAAAACTAAGAATTATGTAAGGAATGTCACCAATCCTGAAAGACCAAATGGAAACTGCTCAGCTCCTCACTCTCCCCCAAAGTGGCTGCAGCTCTGGCCTAATAGGCCCCTGCCTCCACACGAGGGCCTTCTCAGGCCTGGAACACGTGGAAGAAACCAGATTCCCATCAGGGCTGATGCTGGCTCCACGGACATTCTAGAATCTGACTAAGGGAACCACACTAAACACATCCAACTGACTACTCTGAAATAGATACACGGCCTGTCATTAGCCACAGAAGCAAGGGTTTCCCAGGGGAGATCGGGAATAAAGAGCCCAGCCAACCAAGCCTCCAGGGTCCCTCCCATCTGGCAGAGACTCTTCCCTCTCCAGCAGAGTCAGTGCTTCCTAGAAAGTGTATGAGCCCAGGCAGGGCACACAAAGCGCAGAGGACGAGTCGATCCGCACCTGGCCTGTAGCTTCCGCACCGTCTCTTCATCTTGCCGGGCCTGTCTCTCATCCTCGAGAGCCTCCTGCAGCTTTAGGTACATGTCTTCCAGCTCCCGGACCCGCTGCAAATACTGTTCCAGTTCAGAGGATTTCTGGGCAACCTGTTCTTCCATCTGCTGCCTGATCTGAGGGTATAAAAGTCGTGTTTAAACCAGGCTGACTTCGCCCTCAGGAAAGCCTCTTGCTCCAACATCACCCTGAGCAGGGCCACAGCCACAGCCACAGCCCTTCAGGGCGGGCAGGGCCCTGTCCTTCACTCCTTGATGATGGAGGAAGCAAGAGCATCACACCCATCCCCAAGACCACAGTTTAAGAGTCTAGGCACACAAACTAGACCCAAATGCTGTTCTCCTGCCCTGGTATATTTCTCGTCGCTTTCACACTGCCTTTCCTGCATTTCAAACTCAAGAAAAAAATACTTCCCAGTATAATTCCTCTTTAAATTCCTTTCTATCTTAAAGCCACATCCATCTAAAAGGAATGAACCTTTCCCACTCAGAACACCCAAAGGCTTAAAATAAGGGGGAAAGGAAAGATGGTCTCCTGCACTTACCTGGCTGCCCAGCACCCTCTACTTTCTCTCTCCCTAGGGCACCTCCAGACCTGGGGGACCCTCAAGCATCTAATTAGCATTCTAACACATTTATGGTTTCTCCATTCTGGATTAAACAGCCTTGAATCTCTGCCTTAAAGTAAGACAAGGACATCATAAATGTAATATCAAACATATTAGCATATGTCTCTGCAGTTTGTATTTTCACTTGCATTAGCTTACTTCATCCTCATAGGGGTCATGAGAGATCATGTGACATCCCCCTAATATGAAGAAGAGAAACTAACATTCATAAGCAAAAGCAGAGGACACGAACCCAGATCTGGCTGTGGTGCAGCACCCCCTCAGATCTCGGGTGCCTTCCTCCACTTCAAGTCTAAGCAACAGAAAGTTGCTGAAGGAAATGTCACAGCACCTACTTAGCAGGCCCTGGGCCCAGCCCTCTCCCACACACTGTAACCCAATGTGAGGAGACCTGTGTTCCAGTTAACCAGCTCACTGCCTGAAGCAACTGGACCGTGGGGATGAGAACCCCTAAGATGGGTCAGAGCTGCCAAGAGTGACAGACCAGCATTCACATATTCTCATGACTCCAGAACCCTCGCTCTTGCTCATTATAGAGGGGAAATATCATGGAACCTGTGCTTACTTTTTTCCATAGTTACTTGTTTTCCAAGCCAAAACTCTAAAGGATGAAAGGGATGCTAGCAATAATACCAGGATGGCGGGGACTGTCCCAGGCAAGCCAGGATGCAGAGTCCCCCTCCCACAGCACTTAGCACCCCATTCCATAAATTTCTATTGGTGGTCTTGAGACCAAGATTTACCTTTACATCCTTGGCATGATACCTGCCACACAGAGTGCTCAATAAATTTGGGTGCCTTCCTCCCGATAATGAGTTAATAACAAACACAAAACCTCCCCAACAGCCAGCCCACCGTGAGTCAGCGGCAGAGACAGCTGGCAAGATGATCTCACTCTAGCCTCCAAGGTCGTCCCCCTTCACCAAGCCAGGCCGCTCCTGCCCCTCCACCCACACAGGTTGGCCTCTGTCCTTCTGCTGACCAGGACGGGATCGGGGGTGGGCTCTTCAAGTTAAAGCAGCAGCACCCCGGGGAGTGCGGCACTTACAAGCTTCTCCCGCTCCAGCTCCGTGCTGAACCTGGCCTGGAGCTCCATTTGAGTCTGAAGGCGCTTCTTTTCCTCTTCTGCTGCCCGAGATGCTGCTTCTTCCAGTTTCTACCCAAAAACCATTCATAGAAAAGCAGAGAACGTTACAGTGGAAGTGCATTTGGAGAGAAAGGGTCACATTTAAACATTATAGGGGAAGCCAGTCATTCTCAGTGTTCAATAAAGACAGAATAAGCCTTGTAGATCCACTGCAGTTCCATTCCAACAATTTCCCCAGTCAACACACAGAACTAATTGGGTAAACGAGTGACTCCTAGTAAGCTGTAACATTTTGCAAAGAAAATTTCAGTGTCGTCATTAAATTCATTTGCAAATGCATCTGTGAAGTTCAAATCTGTTTCTTGCGCTCACTGCAGTTCTGTCATCTTAACACTGTTCCTTAAAACTCTGTTGTTGTTACGTTGGTCGCTCAGTCATGTCCGGCTCTTTGCAGCCCCATGAACTGTAGGCTCCTGTGTTCACGGAACTCTCCAAGCAAGCATACTGGAGTGGGTAGACATTCCCTTCTCCAGGGGATCTTCCCAGTCCAGGATGGAACCTGGGTCTCCTGCATTGCAGGCAGACTCTTTACCGTCTGAGTCACTAGGGAAGCCCAACTTCCCAAAGCGTGGTTCTCTAGTGAAACTAGGGAAAAACCAAAAGCAATCATTTAAAGTCTCTGGGAATTATCCTAAGAGCATACAGCAAACAGAGAGCATTTATCCAAGAAAATCAACTAAATCTCAGCAAGAACTGTGAAAGTCTATGGCAGTTGAACTACAGCACGGCCTTGTCTCCACCCTACCCTTGGCTTGGCAGTAGAAGGAGGGCCCATGGCCATGGCCAAGACCACAAGGCTCCCTCTCAGTTTCCAGTCTAAGGATACGGTATCCCACAGGAGGATGCAGACAAACAAAAAAAAGTTGTCTGCCATTCTAATAAACAAAGGATGAAGTCTGCTATCAAGCCATCAGCCACTGCAGCCATCCCAAAAATGACCCATCAGGGAAATTCAGGGTGGAGAGAAACAGGACGCTGGCCCTCGAGAGTTAAAATGCATACCTACAAAATCATTTTAATGAGCTAAAATCTGTATCTTCCTATATATAGAAAAGCACTAAAATCATTAACTTGAAATATCTGGTTTTCTCTGATAAGCACTAACTACAAGGTTTTGTTTTGTTTCCAACAAAAACTCCTATAAATCTTGGCTCCCCACGTATCTCTTTGAAACAGCTCTTCATAGCTGAGAAGCTTTCTCCCAGGCCAGAGTTCTCAGTAAAGGCACCAGATAAAACATAACTCTCAACTTTTAGGTTGTGTGTTTTTTTCAGTCAATAAGATCAACAAACTAAATCACAGGCCAGCTAGAAGTCTGACGGGGGACACAGGGGAAGACAGCAAAGAGCCCTCATGTATTGGGAACAAGTTTCAAAGTCAGGCCTCAAAGATCAAATGTGGGCCAGAATTTAAATATCAGACTATGGGGCAACTTAGGCCCCAGGGCATTGTTGAAAACAACAGAGAAACCTGTGAGATGAACACCTGAGAACGCGATGCCAACTGAGGCAGCCAACTTAACAGAGATCAGAGGTGGAGGCGGAACCCTGCTGCCACATACAAAAATAAACTCAAAAGGGATTAAAGACCTAAATGTGAGACCAGATACTACAAAACTCCTACAGGAAAACACAGGCAGAACACTCTTTGACATAAATTACAGCAATATATTTTTAATCTGTCTTCTAAAGGAAAAGAAACACAAGCAAAAACAAATGGGACCTAATTAAACTTCAAAGCTTACGCACAGCAAAGGAAACCATCAAGAAAATGAAAAGACAACCTACTGAATGGGAGAAAATATTTGCAAATAATATGACCAATAAGGGGACTAATACCCAACATACATAAACAGCTCATACAACTTAACATTAAAAAAAACCAAACAGGACTTCCCTGGTGGTCCAATGGTTAGGAATTCACCTGCCAAGGCAGA
Organism: Cephalophus harveyi; assembly: GCA_006410635.1. Classification (NCBI taxonomy): domain Eukaryota; kingdom Metazoa; phylum Chordata; class Mammalia; order Artiodactyla; family Bovidae; genus Cephalophus; species Cephalophus harveyi. The sequence continues at coordinate 137,699 of SJYT01069421.1, forward strand.
GGACAGAGGTTTGATCCCTGGTCTGGGAAGATCCCACACGCCACAGGGCAACTAAGCCCGTGTGTCACAACCACTGAACCTTTGCGCTAGAGCCTGTGTTCCGCAATAAGAGAGGCCACCACAATGAGAAGCCCACACATTACAACTGGAGAAAAGCCCTTCAGTTCAATCAGTTCAGTTCAGTTCAGTCGCTCAGTCGTGTCCGACTCTTTGCGACCCCATGAATCGCAGCACGCCAGGCCTCCCTGTCCATCACCAACTCCCAGAGTTCATTCAGACTCGCGTCCATCGAGTCAGTGATGCCATCCAGCCATCTCATCCTCGGTCGTCCCCTTCTCCTCCTGCCCCCAATCCCTCCCAGCATCAGAGTCTCTTCCAATGAGTCAACTCTTCGCATGAGGTGGTCAAAGTACTGGAGTTTCAGCTTCAGCATCAGTCCTTCCAAAGAAATCCCAGGGCGGATCTCCTTCAGAATGGACTGGGTGGATCTCCTTGCAGTCCAAGGGACTCTCAAGAGTCTTCTCCAACACCACAGTTCAAAAGCATCAATTCTTCGGTGCTCAGCCTTCTTCACAGTCCAACTCTCACATCTATATATGACCACAGGAAAAACCATACCCTTGACTAGCCGGATCTTTGTTGGCAAAGTAATGTCTCTGCTTTTGAATATGCTATCTAGGTTGGTCATAACTGTTCTTCCAAGGAGTAAGCATCTTACACAGCAACAAAGACCCAGTGCAGCCAAAAATAATAAGTAAATAAATAAAAGATTTAGGGGAAAAAAAGCCAAACCCTGTACATTGTTGGTGGGAATGTAAATTGGCACAGCCACTGTGGAAAACACTATGGAGTGTTCTCAAAAAAACTAAAAACTAAACTATCACATGACCCAGCAATTCCACTCCTGGGTGACAAGGTAGGAGCTTCAAGACAAAAACACTCATTTGGAGATATACGCATCCCATTATTTATTATTGTCAAGATAGGGAAGCAATCTAAGTGTCTTATCAACAGATGAATGAATAAAGAAGATGTGGTCACACAAATATAAAACGGAATACTACTAAGCTGTAAAAAATAACAAAACGTTGCCATTTGCAACAACATGTATGGACTTGGAGGGTGTTATGCTAAGTGAAGTCAGTCAGACAGAAAAAGACAAATACTGTATGAGATCACTTACAGGTGGAATCGAAAACATAACAAACTAGTGAATATAACAAAAAAGAGGCAGACTCACAGATACAGAGAATAAACTAGAGGTTACCAGTGAGGAGAGAAGGGGAGGGGCTAGATACAGGAGTGAGGGGTGGGAGACACAAACCACTGGGTAAAGGCAGGCTCCAGGATGCGTCGGACAGCATGGGGAAGACAGCCAGTATTCTGTAATAACTATAAATGCAGCGTAACCTTTACAAATTATTTTTTTAAAAATACAGAAAAAAAAAGCTCTGTTGATACCCTGGTTACTCCAGGACACTGTACCCATACCCAAGGTTGTGCCTTGACAGAGGACAGACAGTCAGAGGCTGCATATCATGAGGAAAATGGACTCACTGTAATTGTCCGGCCAAGGCACTATGCAAATAAATGAGCAAACAACAGTAAGTCCTTGGGAGAAGGGCGGAAGCCACATCGCGAGTTGCTTACAAATATCATCTAAAACATCCAGTTTTCAACAAAAAATTACGAGATATGTCAAGAAAGAGTGTGACTGATACACTGGAAAAAAGCAAGTAATAGCAACTACCTTTGAAGGAGCCCAGACTCTGGATTTAGCAAAGACTTCAAAGAAGTTATTATATGTTCAAAGAACTAAGAAAACCTTATTTAAGGAAAGTATAGATGGTATGATGATATCCCCTCAAACAGACATCAATAAAGAGACAGAAATTATAAAAAGAATCAAACGGAAATCCTGCAGTTGAAAACTACAATAACTGAACTAAAAAATTCACTAGAAGGTCTCACCCATACAAGAAGAATCTATCAAAGATAGACTGATAGAAATTATCCAATCTGAACAACAGTAGAAAATAGCCTCAAAGAAATGTGAGACACCATTAAATACACCAATATTCACAAAATGGGAATATCTGAAGGAGAGGAAAAAAGAGAAAGGAGTAGAAAAATATCGGAAGAAATAATAACTGAAAACTTCCCCAATTTGATGGAAAACATTAATACACCCATCCAAGAAAGTAAGATAAATACTAAGAGTTTAACACATACATCATACCATGCACACATATAACACATACATCATACCATGCACACGTATAACACATACATCATACCATGCACACGTATAACACATACATCATACCATGCACGCATATAACACATACATCATACCATGCACACATATAACACATACATCATATCATGCACACGTATGTATCACAGTAAAACTGTGGAAAACCAAAAGACAGAAAATGCCAAAAGTGACAAGAGAAAAATGACTCATCTTACACAAGGAAACACCAGTAAGACTGGCAACCAACTTCAGAAACATGTGACTAGTTCTGACCAAAATACTGTAAATAAACAGAAGTGAAGTGTGAAATTTCTGGGCTGGAGTAGCTAACTGGCAGATTCTAGAACACTTTTTTGTCTGACCCGGTGAACAGCAGTATTTGACATGGTGGCTGTTCCTTCTGCCTGTATGTCATGATTATAGATGTATATACACTCTGATCCAGCAATCCCACCTCTAAGAATTCATTCTACAGATATATCAGACATGTATAAGTAAGTGTTAGTCACTCAGTCGTGTCTGACTCTTTGCAACCTCATGGACTATAGCTCGCCAGGCTCCTCTGTCCATGGAATTCTCCAGGCAATACTGGAGTGGGTAGCTAGTCCTTTCTCCAGATCTTTCTGACCCAAAGATTGAAGCCAGGTCTCCTGCATAGCAAGTGTGTTTTCTACTGTCTGAGCCACCAGGGAAGCCCTTTAGAAGTGTATGAACATTTATAAAATGATATAATACAAAATAATTCCCTGCAGCACTTCTTATTAAAACAAAAGACTAAAACCACCCAAAAGTTCATCAACAGGAGGAACTGGTTAAATAAGTAATAATATAGTCAAATAATAGAATATTTTATAGCTATCAGAAAGAATGAGAAAGCTCTTTATACTATACTGACACAGAAAAAAAAATATATATATACATAAAATAGATGCAGAATCATAAATATGTACTTTTTGTGTTTTAAAATGGGTAAATAATATATATTCATATTCTCTAGAATATACATTCATGAATCTAGAAAGATTCATAAGAAATGAAAATAATAGTTGTCTTAGGCAGGCATAGGAACCAAGCAGAGGGAAGAGACAGTATGAGGAAATTTTTTCACTGAATCCCTTTTTATATTTAAAGATTTTTGAACCATATGATTTTATTACTTATACAAATGATTATATTTTTTAAAAGAAACAAAAGTAGAAATAAAAATTTTGTGCTGGGGTAGGGGATAAGTAGGTGGAACACAAAGGATTTTTAAGGCAACGTAAGTGAAAAAATACCCTGAATGGTATTATAATGTAGATACATGTCGTTATACATTTGTCTGAACCCAAAGAACATACACCACCAAGAGTGGACCCTAAGATAAAACTATGGACTTTGGGTGACTAGGAGTGTCAATGTAGACTCATCAATTGAAATAAATGTGCCAATCTGGCTGGGGACGTTGATTCTGGGGGAGGATATGCATATATTGACACCGGAGGTATGTACGAAACCTGTGTACCTTCCTCTTAGTTTCACTGTGAACCTAAAACATCTCTAAAAAAATTAAGTCTTTTAATAAAATTACTTGAGTAACACTTTAAAGGAATCTGTTAATTTATTAAAGAAAAATACCATGGAATTTCCTGGCAGTCCAGTGGTTAGGACCCCACACTCTCACTGCCAAGGGCCCAGGTTCAATCCTTGGTCAAGGAACTAAAATCCCACAAGCTGCACAGTGCAGCCAAAAAGAAAACACACAAAAAAACAACCTACCACGATTTCTTATTCCTCCTTCTGAATTAAATGAGCCCTTATATCAAATCTCACAAAATGTAATCTCCTTCCAGGTGATTCAAGTATTCATTTAAGTAGTATTTTTCTAAAAATGCTTCAATGAAAAACTGGAGAATTTTTTTTTTTACAAGAAAAGAAATTTAACAATTATTAAAGGATCCATAATAACTGCTTTCCAATATTTACCCATCAAACCCCAAATCAGCTGCTTTAATGATGTGGTAGAACTAGAATGTGGCAAGGTAGTCAAGGTCAGCTGAGGTCTGACCAATTCTGAGTCGCATTCATGTAGCACAGAACAGACCTACATGCTCCTAGAGGTTGAGTTAAAAGTCGACGAGTTTAAAAGGGTCCCAGATGGATGAATCTCAAATACATGACGCTAAATGAAAAAACCCACATACTGAAAACATACATACTCTATGATTCTGTTTATATGATAATTTGGAAAGACAAGAATATAGGAACAGAAAACAGATCAGTGGTTTCCAGAGGCCAGGGGTAAGGAGAGAGTCTTACCCTCAAGGGGCAGCATGAGGGAATTCTCTGGGGCATTGGCATTGTTCTAAATACTGTCTGTGATGGTTTCAAGAATCTAGCCACCTGTAAAAACTCATAAACCTATACCATGGTATTGTGATTTATAGTAAGAAATACATAATATTTGGTCTTCGTCCCAGTTTCTGGCACAGATCTCTCCAAAGTCTTGGAATTTCCTAAGTGTTGAGAGTGATAATAAAGTGACTTTAAGAAAACACATGGATAGGGGCTGGTTGCCAATGAAACCTACCATGTGATTAGAGGGTTGGAACTTTCAGTATGACCTCTGAGGAAGGGAGAGGGGCTGGGGGTTGAGTCAATCACCAATGTCCAATGATGTAATCAATCATGCCTGTGTAATGAATCTTCCATAACAACCCAAAAGCACAGGGTTGAAAAAGATTCCAGGTTAGTAGACATACGAAGATTTGGGGAGAGCGACACGCCTAGCGAGGGCATGGAAGCTCCGTGCTCTTTCCCCATGTGCTGCCCTCTGCATCTGTCTATTCCTGAGTTACAGTCTTTTATAAGAAACCAGTGACTAGTAGGGGAAACAGTTCTTCCAGTTATGTAAGCTGTTCTAGCAAATTAATCAAACCTAAGTTGGGGCAGGGGGCACTTCCCTGGTAGCTCAGCTGGTAAAGAATCCACCTGCAAAGCAGGAGACCTGGGTTTGATTCCTGGGTTGGGAAGATCCCCTGGAAGCAGGCATGGAAACCCACTCCAGTATTCTTACCTGGAGAATCCCCACAGACAGTGGAGACTGGCAGGCTACAGAGCATGGGGTCAAAAGAGTCAGACGTGACTGAGTGACTAGGCACAGTACAGCTCAAGAGAAGGGGTTGTGGGAACCTCTGACTTATGGCCAGTTGCTCAGAAGCACAGGTAACAACCTGGACTTGGAACTGGCATCTGAAGAGGGAGTTGATGGTGGTGGTGGCGTCCAGACTGTATCTTTGACTCTAAACAATAAGCAAAATCCACAATTCTAATACTAAGCGTCTTCCAAGATCCTCACGAGTGAAGATGAGAGCTAAGGGGGAAAACCTAAAAAAGCAATGGGTCCTATCCATTCACCAAAAGTGACCCTGACATCCTCAGGAGAAACTTCTCATTTTTCTCTGAACAAACTCAACTGTGCTCACTGTTCTTACAAATGTTCTTTTCTGGTCAATGAAGTATCCCTGTTGTCCTGAGACCCTCATACTCTCAAGGGCTGGGAAAACAGTGTCTCACTCAATGGTCTAGATACACTTCCTGGAAGCGCAGTTCACCAAATAATCTCCCTACAGTCACGTTCACCTAGTCCTGGTAGAACTGAAGCTCATAAGCAAGGTCACAGAGGCTCCTACAGAGAAACAGGAGCCCGCCCCCAGCCCAGCGTCCACTCTCACCTTCCTCACGGCCTCCAGCTCCTGCTGTTTGTTTTCGTTCGCTACCTGGAGCTCCTTCATCTGTCGCTCCAGCTCCCCCTGCTCGGCCAGCAGCTTCTTCCGCAGTTCCTTCCGACGCTGGCGGGCTTCTTTGTGTGGTGGGGGGCTGCCCAGCTTCAGGAGATGGATGGTAGAATGGATGGCTGTGAAAGGCATGAGATAAAAGACAGGAAATATCTTTTATTCTCTGTGAGCCTAACCTGAGTGGCATGCTGCTAAGTCGCTTCAGTCGTGTCCGACTCTGTGCGACCCCATAGACGGCAGCCCAACAGGCTCCCCCGTCCCTGGGACTCTCCAGGCAAGAACACTGGAGTGGGTTGCCATTTCCTTCTCCATTGTGTGAAAGCGAAAAGTGAAAGTGAAGTCGCTCAGTCACAACCGACTCCTAGCGACCCCATGGACTGCAGCCTACCAGGCTCCTCCATCCATGGGATTTTCTAGGCAAGAGTACTGGAGTGGCTTGCTATTGCCTTCTCCGAACCTGAGTGGCATAGTGGGAGGAAAATCAGAAACCCAGGGTAATTCTGATCCTGCCACTGAGCAGCATTGTGACCGTGAGCCAGTCACAGAACCACTTACGCGTGGGTTTCTCATCTCTAACCAGAGAGAGATGATCTCTTGAGTCCCTTCCAGCTCCAAAGTCCCATAACTGCCTATCTGTGCTTAAATAGACTTGATTTGGGAACATAACATGCATTTGAGGAACTCGCAACACTTGCAACTCCCTTCCTTAACTTCCCAAAAAGGCCAAATAAGAATAAGACATTACAAGGGCTGAGATTCAAAATTCCTGGTATCTGATTTGCTACCTGCTGTAGGTAGTCCACCCTAAAGGAAATCAGTCCTGAATATTCATTGGAAGGACTGACGCTGAAACGGAAGCGCCAATACACTTTGACCACCTGATGTGAAGAACTGACTCATTGGAAAAGACCCTGATGCTGGGAAAGACTGACGGCAGGAGGAGAAGGGGATGACCGAAGACGAGATGGTTGCATGGCATCACCGACTCAATGGACATGAGTTTGAGCAAGCTCTGGGAGCTGGTGATGGACAGGGAGGCCTGGCATGCTGCAGTCCATGGAGTCGCAAAGAGTCAGACACGACTGAGCGACTGAACTGTAGGTAGTCTGCCCCTCATCTATGCCTTATGAAACCATCTCCCTATATACTCCCTTCCCGAGGTGATAACAGCCAATACCATGTATTCAATATTTGCTATATATAAATATTATGTGTATATATATATATACACACACACACATACACTCTTTACACGCATTTATCTAATTTTTGTATGAAATCTGATTTCTTTCCATTATCAGGGGGGGGGGGGGGGGGGGGGGGGGGGCGGTGGGAAGGAGGCTCAAGAAGGAGGGGATAAATGCATACTTATAGTTGATTCACATTGTTGTACAGAAGAAACCAATGCACATTGTAAAGTAATTATCCTCCAATTTAAATAAATAAATAGCCAGTACTTTCACACTGTTCAAATTCAAAAGCCTGAAAGGACAGAGCTGAAATCTCCCTCCTACTCCTATTCCCAAGCACAGAGCTCTTCACTCCACTACCAACTAACACCAACTGTTTCTGTGCATCTTTCCTGAGATACTTTAAAAGCAAATACAAATAAATATATATACACATCTTCCACCTTCCACAGACACAGTGGTGGCGTAACACTCTCTTCAGAGCCTGAGTCTGTCCTCTTACTTCCCCCTGGAGAGCTTTTCATATCAGTACACACTGCGCAGTACTGATCAGTCCTCCAGCGTGCAGCTGTGCCATCATCTATTCAACCACGCCCCAATGAATGGACATTTGTTTATAAATCTATCACAAACAATCCTGCAACGATGTGTCACTTTAAAAATGTGCAACTATATCTTCACTATCTAATTATTAACCTTCACAACAACTCTTGAGCGGTAGATACTATCATTAGCCCCATTCCAGAGAAGAAAGCTGCTCCAGAATTCCTAGTGACCCAGGAGAGAGGATCCAGACCCATGTACACCTGCTTCAAACTCTGAAGCTACATCAAAATGACAATTCTCAATAAACAATTTTACCTAGATTCAAGAATATAACATTGAGAATCCCCTTTCATGATTAAAGAGAAAATCTCACTTTAATCTTTACTAATGCTGGAGTGATATTTTAGTTTAAAAGTTATTAAATCAGGAGTTTTCACTCTTGAGATATCTGAAACTAGTGATTTCCTGTGAAAGTAACAAACCTTGAAAATTACTTGAAGTATTCAAAACCTATTGCACAATTCCTCTTTTACATATTTCTAAATACTCAAAATCGCCACTTTAAAATTCTTCATGGTCCTTAAAGGGGGAAATTCCATATTCTTGAAATAGTTTAAGAGTAAATAAATAAAACCAAAAAGGTCCAGTTTGTACTTTTCCCACAAGTTCATCAGGCAAATGAAACCGATGAACATTTTGGGAACTCCTCTCAGCTTGTTTTTCTTTTAGCTACTGTGCTTCACACAGAAATAACTACAGGCAATGGGGAACAATGCCGAGTATCTCTGTTGCTGTTCAGTCGCTCAGCTGTTTCCAACTCTGAGATCCCATGGACTGCAGTATGCCAGGTATCCCTGTCTTTCACTATCTTCCAGAGTTTGCTCAAACTCATGTCTATTGAGTCAGTGATGCCATCCAACCATCTCATCCTCTGTTGCCCCCTTCTCCTCCTGCCCTCAATCTTTCCCAGCATCAAGGTCTTTTCCGATGAGTTGGCTGTTTGCATCAGTCACAAAAGTATTGGAGCTTCAGCTTGAGCACCAGTCCTTCCAATGAATATTCAGGGTTGATTTCCTTTAGGATTGACTGGNAGTGATGCCATCCAACCATCTCATCCTCTGTTGCCCCCTTCTCCTCCTGCCCTCAATCTTTCCCAGCATCAAGGTCTTTTCCGATGAGTTGGCTGTTTGCATCAGTCACAAAAGTATTGGAGCTTCAGCTTGAGCACCAGTCCTTCCAATGAATATTCAGGGTTGATTTCCTTTAGGATTGACTGGTTTGATCTCCCTGCCATCTAAGGGACTCTCAATGAAAAACAGAAAGTGCTCTCAAGTTATATAATGACAAGTAATAAAAATTATCTTACCCTGAATCCACTCTTGTTTCTTCTTCTTATCTGAAGCACTGATTTCAAAGGTCTTATCGAAACATTTTATGAGAAAAAGGCATTTCTTTCCATCTTTGTCAGGCAAGGACTAAGACAGAAAGCAAAATTAGTCTTTCAAATTTTACTTTCAAGTATTTAAATTCAAACTTAATTACTTATACAAGAAGTACCTATAAATGAATGCTACTGATTTATTTATGCTGCCCTCTAGGCAACAATACTTGTGGTAAAAATCACCCCCGATTAGTATACGACATCTAGACTGGGAGAACCAACATCACTTGATGGGCCATGCCATGGCCTTTCCTGAGCACAGCAACCCTTGTACATTGCACCTTATACCTGAACACATCTCTCACAGGAATCCTGGAAAATATGCCCATGGAACTGTTCCAATAGGTACAGACACCCAGGGTGATTCCCACACCCTGCAGATGTGTCTCTCCCTTCCTTGCACCAAGGGTGTTGTCGCTAGCAAGCTGTGGTTCTTGTCCTATATCCTTATAAGTAGACTGGCACAGTCTATCATAATCCTGTGAGTCTCCATGTTTAACTGAATCTAAGAAGACCCCTTACTGGGCACTGCACATCCTTAATATTAATACATACCATTTCATCCATCAAGACACATTATCATTTATGAATGAGATCTTAGGTATTTTAAATGTTCTTTAACAAATACAGATGTGGTAATAATTCAGATACAAATTAAAAATTCAAAACATTATGTTCTTGAGACTTCACCTATTTACAGAATTAGCAGTGATAAAGCGTTCTGAAAAGTCATACCAATTATTCAAAGACATGTTCTTTTGGTTTATTTATTACAGTCAAAAATGGCCCAGGTTCTCAGACACACTCATGATTTCAAACACTGTCTTACTGATTTTTTTGGCTTTGTTTTCTTATTTATGACTCCATTTTACTCAAGAAATGATTCCTTAAATATACAAATAAGTGAAATTTAATCCCTATACTTTATTCTCGAATACAAGACAGAAAATAAATTCACATTAGAAAAAAATTTTTTGTCAGGTATCTGTAATTTTTTGGTTCAGAAACTATGGTTACTGTATGCCTATATTATTTTAGAAATGTGAATTTTAAGATTATTTTTAAGGCTCTAGAGTCTAGAAGGAAGATAAACTACTTGAACAGCAGGCGGCAGCACTGGAAAGGAGTAACCATTGACTCTTACCTCCACACAGCAGTTCTCATCCAAGAGAATGTCTCCTTTCTTATCTTTCAGATCCTCGCTCACATAATAAGAAATTATGTTGGGTTTTAATACAAACCAGCGTTCAGTCCAGTTTTTCCGTCTATGGCCTTTTTTTATCATGTAACCCTAGGTAAGATTAAATCTGATATAAATGCTGGGGCTTTTCCTTGTAAGAGCTGGTATCTCCTCCTTTTAACACACACACACACACACACACACACAACTCTTCCCTGCCCCCCCCCCACACCTCTTCCTTTTAACACACACATCCTAACTGTGATGCTCAATAAATCTGCTGCTGCTGCGAAGTCACTTCAGTCGTGTCCGACTCTGTGCAACCCCATAGACGGCAGCCCACCAGGCTCCCACGTCCCTGGGATTCTCCAGGCAAGAATACTGGAGTGGGTTGCCATTTCCTTCTCCAATGCATGAAAGTGAAAAGTGTAAGTGAAGTCGCTCAGTCGTGCCCGACTCTTAGCGACCCCACGGACCGCAGCCCACCAGGCTCCTCCATCCACGGGAGTTTCCAGGCAAGAGTACTGGAGTGAGTTGCCATTGCCTTCTCCGCTCAGTAAATCTAGACCTCCATTATTGAAAATGCTAAAAGGTGTCAGTAAACCTGGCCAAGCATGCCTTCTCAGACAATCACCCTCTGGCAGCAGTGTACCTCTCTTCCTGACCTCTCAGGATTCTGGAGGATGAAATCTGCTCCAAAGGAGCAGATGATGAACTGGACCAGTAGTTAGGATCCTGGCTTCTAAGTATAGCTTTTAGGCTCACACTTACTAGGCTTGTACTTTCTTCCCATATGTCAGCCTCAAAGATGTGTGATCCAAAATTTTATTTCAGCAAGACTACACATTACTACAGGCCAAAACACTTGAGGATTGTTCAAGAATAGCTAACATTTTACATAGTAAATCTATAGGTGCTGATAGCGTGTGGCAGACTATACACATCATCAAATATATAATCATATTTTGGCTGTATCATGTGATCATTATATTAAGTTCTAATCACATTACTCGTTCAGTTTGCTAGCTCTTGACATTTAAACCAAGGCTATCTCATACTGCCATTCATCTGCAGTTCTATGTTCTGCCATCCTAATGGGCCTGGAAATCCTCCTCAGAGACCATGTTTCCTAACCTCTTACAGCACCAAAAACCTACACAAATTAAGCCTCAATTAAAGTTTATTGATAGGCTACAACTGAAGAAAAGAGAAAAACATCATTACCTAAGAGAGCAAAATGAAGACCAACCAAGAAGAGTTATTATTCAATAGAATAATGTAAGACATCTGAAAGACCCATTCAAAATATATAAATTCTATTTACTAAGCATTAAGTTTATTAAACAGACTATGTATATCAGCATATATATACCATAAATATTATCAGATGCTATGCAGGTACTGAGAATACAAACTTTATAACCTAATATGGTAAACACAACTTTATTACATAAAGGCACTTTTCCCCAAAAGGAAGGGTATTTTTCTGATTTCATAAAAATTATACATATCACATAGAGAGGTTAACATATATAAACATTATAGTAGTAAGTCCAATAATAAGAAAAGAAAAAGAATAAAATAAAATTCATAGAAATCCCACAACCCAGCAGTGATCACTTCTAACATTTTGGCCCCATCCCTCCAGACAGCTCTACACACACATATCACATTGCATGAAAGGGATTACAAGACACCTGCTGGTCCACAACCTGTTTTCTTCACCGAAGAGTGTGCCATGGGATCTTTCAGAAGAGTGAGTATAGATGTACACATGACACGAAAGTACTATGTTCAGAAATGTGATCATTTAAACAGTGCTTTCAAAATAGTAACTTCCCAGTGTTTAACTGTGATCATTTACAATGTACGCCTAACACAAGACTGAGAAAATAAGAAATTTTATTCCTGTTCTAAATTAGCATAAAAATATAAGTGACTTAGGCTCATCTTTGTGATAAAAATGTTTTATTTCAAACATGTCAAATTCTAAAGGTGAGGAGAAACAGTGTTACAGGATGCTTACCTGTTTCAGCACATCTAATATTAGCTCATTGAAGACCTCGTTAATTGCCATGGACACAGTCTGTCGATCCATGCCTTTGCTGAACTGTCCATTTCCAACAAGTTCAATCAGTTCCCACACAGAAAGGCCATCTTTACTGTCATCAAAGTTGATTTTATAATTTTCAAATTGTTCTTGTTGCCAACTTACTCCCATAGCTTCTGTAAGTTTCTTAAGCAGATATTCAATCTAGAAAAATAATTTTAAAAGCGTAATTGCATAGCAAAAAAAAAAAAAAAGACTTTTAAACTTAAGTATGTATCTATGTTATTACACTAAATAATAAATTAAAAGGTCAATTTAGGAAATACTCTTTTAATACTTCCAAGTGTATCTTTAAAGAATCTTGACACCATCAAGGAGAAGGGCCTGGATAAAATGCCACTGAGTCTATGCTAACTTAGAATAAAGTAATAAAAAACTGGAACCCTTAACAGTGTATTTGTATAAAGAACAAAAGCAAACTGCATCCAGACACTATCATACATAAACTAACTGATGGGATCTGTTTACTCTGTTGGATTTCAATATATGAGAATACTAATTTTGCTGAACCAACATGCAAGCACTAAATAATCATCTCAAAGTATGTACAAGTTAGTCAACAATTTATAAATTTTCCACATAAGCCAATTATTTGAAATTAATGCAGCTGCTTCTCATTAGAATTCTGACAGTGTTGTAAACGATGCTGAACTCCTAGACTGGGCCAGAAAAGTTTATTAAATTCTGAAACACATAGCTTTGTAGATAAAAATAGTAGAAAATACTGTGCTCATCCCTCCAAACAGCTCTACACACGCACAACACTGGCATGAAAGGGATCACAAGACACCTGCTGTCCCATAGCCATTTTTTTCTGATGAATGAGCGCACAATGAATGGATGTGCACATGACATGAAAGTGCTTTAAAAATGTAAATGAAAAAGTAACAGTTCAAAAGAAAAAAAAAAAACCACTGTGAGGCAGTAATACTGAATTAGAATTGATGTCTCTTATCTTCTGGAAAGCCTGGGTACCCTACAGTGCTCTCTCAAACTCAAGATATCCAAATATGGATGAATCACCTCTACCTTTCAAATGGCTTCTCCTCCAATCATGGATTTCAGTTGTGAACACCACCATTCACCCATGCCAGGATGACCAACCACGCCCTACTCCTTCACATCAAGATCAGTGACAAAGTACTACTGTTTTCATTTCCCCTCTCTAAACTCTGCCTGGCTCCATATCACCTCAAAGATAAAGGCAAGCTCCTCTGTGTCCCCCTGTGGTCACTCACCCCCCAAGTACTGTCTCTAACATTTTCTCCACCATGCCTCACTGCAGATTTTACACCCCACCAACACCACCGTCAACAGTGATCCCAGGCAAGCTCTATAAAGGGCTAGCTAGTTAATATTTAAGACTTTATACATCTCTGCTATATGTTTTTCTTTGTTTTGGGTTTTCCTTTTTAACAACCCTTTAAAAATGTAAAAACTTTCTTAGCACAGGGGCTATATAAAAACAGGCTGTGCACTGAATTCAGCCAGTAAGCTGTAGTCAGCCAACACCTGCGAGAGATTATAAGTAGTGTATCCATGTAACACACTTTTTCATGCTTCTATGCCTTGCCCCATGCTGTCCTGTTGAGATTACCTTTCCCCATTTCTCTACTCAGTCACATCCCACCAAAGACCCACAAATCAGGACCTGCGTTTTTAACAAGAACCCCAAGTAATTCCCTATGCACATTAAAGTCTGAAAAGCACTGCCCTGGTAAAAGAGCTCTGACCCAGGTCAGGCGTTCCTCTTCTGCACAGAAGTTATCTCTATATTCAAATGGTGCCCCTTGCTGATTTTTTGAACTCCTTATAGGAGGGACAATGTCCCACTCATCTTTGAGTCTCCAGAATTCAGCATCGTACACAGATGTAGTAGAGCTCAGTTAATGAAATGGAAGTAAACCAAGCTAAACCTCAATTTTCTCATCACAGAAATGGGTATAATAAAACTCATCATATAGGACTCCCATGGGGATAAAATGGGACAAAAATAGAACATTGTGCACAGTGTCTGGCATAACAGGTACTCAATCAATGCTACTTCCTTCTGCACTGCACCATTTCAAATTACATTTAAGAAAGCATTCATGAAATAACATAGAATGAGGAAGAATGCAAAATTAAATTTACCTATGATTTCCATTGCATAAAGATTATATAAATATTCTGACAAATACTAGAGGAAAATATTACACAGATAGGATTATGAATTAATTTCTTTCTCTTCTTTGCAATTCCAATTGGTTATAATGCTGTTTGTGAAATAACATACTTTACTAGGAAAAGAATGTGAACAATAGGAAAAACATGTTTGCAAAGAAATACATACTCACAAAACATCAACAGGTCAAAAAATATCAGGAGCTCTATTGATGCAATTTGATGAGATATTATAAGCTCCTTCAGTATGCAGATTATCTAATACCCTAAATCTAGCATACAGTGGGGTGTTCAACAAATGTTTACTCGCTGGAGAAAAACACATTCAGGTCTTTCCTTTCTCTTGTTGGAGATTTACCTGTTAAGCTTGTGCATCTGCTGTTAAGTTGAACAGATACTATTTTCTTGGTTTTTTAAAAAAATTGTTTTTGCCTGTGCCGAGTCTTTGTTGCCACACATGGGCTTTCTCCACTTGCAGCAAGCAGGAGCTACTCTCCAGTTGCAGTGTGACGGCTTCTCACTGTGGTGGCTCCTCATGCTACAGAGCACAAGCTCTAGGGCACATGGCCTTCAGCAGTTATGCCATGCAGGTTGTGACACATGGGCTTAGTTCCCTTCAGCATGTGCGATCTTCCCAGACTAGGGATCGAACCCATATCCCCTGCACTGGCAGGAGAATTCTTAACCACCTGACCACCAGGTAAGTTCATGGCTTTTAAAAAGAAGTAACAGGGACAGGAAGTGGAAAAAGAGAAAAAAGGAAATCAAGAAGAAAAAAGGGAAGAGGGACAGAGAGAACAGGATACAAAAGAGAAGGGGAAAAAAATGTAAAGCAATAATGCACAAGAAAGAAAAACTTAATTATATAAACAATTGACCAAAGTAAAGTAACTCAGAGGTGTTCTCATGCACAGAAATTCAATCTCCCTAAGGCAGCAGAAAGAGGGCCCATGCTGCCTGATCACAACTTGGGATAAAAGCTGTAAAGGCACTTTTAGAAGTTTTAGCAGTGAGGCTATGGGCGCGGCCACATGTATGGACAGGATGACAGAAAGTGGGTATGACAAGACAGTGGATCTGACTGACCATTAGTACAATTCAGGAAACAGCTGCGAACGACCCTGTGCCCCTCAGTTCCTCTTGTATATTGGAGCTTCAATTCCCCTAGTATATTGGAATGTCTTTTACGATGTTTCCTGTCTGTAGCAAACTGAGCTCTTCTAGAGGCAGCTCTCCAGGTTCCTCCTGAACCTTTCTGAACACGCCCTCCCCAGCCCTTCAGAGTCTGTCATCAGGGCCCAGTTTCTGCTCTGCATTCTCAGTGCCTGTGCCAGGTAACTAATCTAGATTCATTTCCTGTTGACTTTGAACACAATCACATACTTATCACAACCAAATAACTTAAGAACCTCTTAGTTCATTATACTGGGCTAAGGAGAGACAAACATTCCCATTCTCAACTATTCGATCATACTAAATAATAAATCACGTGTTGCGGTGTTAGTCTGAGTGGCCTGCACCAATTCTAAGAGCTCATTCAATTTCAGGAAGCAGCTTACTTCCTCCTCCCAAGGCAAGTTACACCAAAAATAACAAAGAATAAACTTTCAAGCTGCATGTGATTTTTCAGGCCTCTGGCTCTGAAATTTCTTTGTTAAAAGTTCTTTCCCTGTAATCATTAAGGAGGGTCTTTATTGACTTAATTCAGATTTTATTTCACTGAGGATCTCTTAAAACTCTTTCAGGTTTGAGATTTAACTGCATGAAAGCAATTCTTCCAAATAAGCAACAGACACATCCTGTTTTGTTCTTGGCTGAGTGGGAAGTTAATACTAATGTAAAAACTATACTTCACACACACACATTTCCAGGAAAACCATTCGACAAAAATTTCAGAACCATCTCAAATGGGGACACGCTAGTTCTGGACTTTGGTGAAGTAAGTCACTTATTTATTCAATGTTCTTGATACTACTTTCTGGGTGATGGGAAACTGAATCAAAAGCAAATTTATCTATACCACTTATGTTAGTTATATAACTACCACTGTTACTTATGTCTAATACAGTATTAATCAAAGGCGGAGAATAAAATCTCACTTAAAAACATTTTGGACTTAAAATGCAAATGATCATTATGATAAATGACTTATTAGAAACATAAAGATTACTTTAAATTTATAAAGCATAAAATCAACTGGTAATATTACAAATCAAACTCATACGTGACAAGACATTATACTTCAATTTTATTTTAAATGTGTATGTTTTCACACTTAATTTTATTAAATCTGTAAGCCTAAAACTAGTTCCAAATATAGTTTTTTTAATACTTAGTACATGGGGTCGCAGAGAGTCGGACACGACTGAGCGACTGAACTGAACTGAACCGAACCATAAAAGTACTTTAATAAGTACTTAGGAAGGAAGCAAAATCTAACAGAGAATGGAACCTTAAGAAATAACTCCACTGTTTTTCATAAAATGTGCAACCTTGAATTTGCACTGCTTGAGCCAGGAGATGTGATAAGAGCTTAATAAACACAAGACCAATTTTAAACCTTAGGAAGCTGGTTCAGCAGTTAGACAAAGCTATTTCACGTAAGTCTGTTTTAATGATCCTTTCTTTCCCCACACAAGTACTCCTGGCCACAGAGGAGTAATCTGTAGAATTAACTCTAATTCTACTTCTAATCAGAAGAAGGCTGAGGGAGCTAAGGACATCAAAACAGTAGAGTAAGTCCAAACAGTGACATGACAAGGTATGCTGCCTGGGGTTCCCTTCTCAAATGAGATTAACTTGTTTAGAAGAGGAGCAAGACACTCTTGTCAGCTGGCAAAGAGGAAAGCAAGCAAGCTGTGGAGTCTTGGCTGGGCTCTGGGTGCAGAAAAATAAACCTCATGGCCCACCTCAAGTCTTCTGTGAGTCCCAGTTTTTCAGGCCACCTAAAGCAGAAATCTTTTGAGTGTCTTAGGCAGGGCAGTCAGGAGGCTGGTGCTGAGAGGCTCCCTCCACAGCCTATGACTCAGTGATGACTTAAAGCCAAAGACAAGTCCCCCACATCAAGTCAGAGCTGCTTCAAGGAATACGGTAAATCTCCCTACAAAGTAATTTCTAATTCTAAGGTCACTTTCAAGTCCACCATGTATATTTTGGTGATGGAAAGAATCAAAAGATCATGGGTAAGAGACCCACTACATCTCCAGTTTCAAAGAAAATGCAGAGTGAAACTATAAAATGTCTTAAAAAATAATAATGGAGATTTTATTAGCATAATTCTTCCAAGCAGCAGCTAGGTTTAAAAATACCATTGGCAAATCTACATCTACCAACATTCTATCCCCTTCTATATGTTTCTGTATTAAGCAAGGTAATTTTCATGGACAAAAATTCCATAACATGTTTTAATTTCCCCTTTAACATATGTGCACAATTACATTATTATTATTAAACACTGAGAAACTATTCCCACCACTACAGTGAACTTGCTTTCTCCTTGCTTACCAATGACAACCTAATTGTTAAATCCAAGGACAACTTCTCATTCATCACCCTCTAATTTTTCTATAGCACCTAATGCTAGGAACTACTTTTCTGCTTCTTAGAACTTTTTTTTTCTTTGGCACCCATGACTCAATACTCTCCCAGTTCTCCTACCTGACAGACTATTAAACTTCCTTTACCAAATCTACTTCCTCCCCAGGCTACAGAAACGGCCCCGTGGTTCCATCCTCGGAACCTCGCTTCTCCCACCACCGTCTCTTTCTTCCTGACCTGACTGACTCCCACGGCTTCCCTGTCTCTGTCTCCAGCCCTGGCCTCTCACAGCTCTGAACGTACTCTTCCAGTTGAAACGAGGCAGTTCCACAAGGATGATCCACTCACAATGCCAACTGTACCAAACTGTCACCATACATCACACCCCAAACAGTTCATCACCAATGCTTCACATACATAACTATGTCAGTCCTCACAAGTGCCCAGTGAAGGAAGCTATGATCCCCATTTTCCAGATGGGGAAACCCAAACCAGGAGACTAAGTAATCTGTTCACAGTCACAGAGCCAAAAGGTGGTCAAGCAGGGATTTAAATCAGGCAGTCTGATCTGAAAGACCACGCTTTAAACAACTGCACTATATTTCCTCCCAGTTGCCCAGACCTGAAAGTTGTCTGTCCCTGCACAGCCATCATGCTCCAATTAAAAAGGACGTGTCATTCATTTTTACTGCATAGCACCTAGTCCCTCCCTTTTTACAGTTATTAAAATTACATTTATTAATTTTCAATAACATGTTTACAGCATAATGTTAACTGAAAAAAAAAGAGCAGGGAAAACTGTATATATTGTACAATCACACTGTATTTTTTTTTTAAGTCATGAATAGAAAAAATATAAAAAGAAGTATCTCCAAATGCTAACCTTGTTCTATTTCAGTGGCAGAACTACAGAGCTATAGAAAGAAATTTCTTTATACTTATTTGTAGAAATAAGTAGAATAAGAATCTAATGTTTCTGTAATTAACAGATATTTTATAGGGAAAGTGAAAGTGTTAGTCACTTAGTCATGTCCAACTCTCTGTGAGCCCATGGACTATAGCCCACCAGGCTCCTTTATCCATGGAATTCTCCAGGCAAGAATACTGGAGTGGGTTGCCATTCATTTCTCCAGGAGCTCTTCCCAACCTAGGGATCAAACCCAGGTCTCCTGCATTGCAGGCAGATTCTTTACTGTCTGAGCGACCAGGGGAAAGATGCTATTTATAGGGAAAGTTCAGTTCAGTCACTCAGTCGTATCTGACTCTTTGTGACCCCATGGAGTACAGCACGCCAGGCTTTCCTGTCCATCACCAACTTGATCAAACTCATGTCCATTGAGTTGGTGATACCATCCAACCATTTTATCCTCTGTCATCCCCTTCTCCTCCTGCCTTCAATCTTTCCCAGCACCAGGGTCTTAATCCAATGAGTCAGTTCCTCACATCAGTTGGCCAAAGTATTGGAGCTTCAGCTTCAGGATCAGTCTTTCCAATGAATATTCAGGACTGATTTCCTTTAGGATTGACTGGTTGTATTTCCCTGTTGTCCAAGGGACTCTCAAGAGTCTTCTCTAACACTACAGTTCAAAAGCATCAGTTCTTTGGCACTCAGCTTTATGGTCCAACTCTCACATGCTTACATGACTATTGGAAAAACCATAGAATTGACTAGATGGACCTTTGTTGGCAAAGTAATGTCTTTGCTGTTTAATATGCTGTCTAGGTTGGTCATATCTTTTCTTCCAAGGAGCAAGCATCTTTTAATTTCATGGCTGCAGTCACCATCTGCAGTATTTTGGAGCCTAAGAAAATAAAGTCTGTCACTGTTTCCATTGTTTCCTTATTGACTTGCCATGAAGTGATAGGACTGGATGCCATGATCTTAGTTTTCTGAATGTTCAGTTTTAAGCCAGCTTTTTCACTCTCCTCTTTCACTTTCATCAATAGGCTCTTTAGTTCCTCTTTGCTTTCTCCCATAAGGGAGGTGGTGTCTGCGTATCTGAGGTTTATTGATATTCCTCCCTGCAATCTTGATTCTAGCTTGTGATTCATTCAGCCCATCACTTTGCATGACATACTGTACATATAAGTTAAATGAGAAGGGTGACAACATACAGCCTTAACATACCTCCTTTACCAATTTTGAACCAGTCTTTTTGTTCCATGTCCCATTCTAACCATTGCTTCTTGACCTGCATACAGACTTCTTAAGAGGCAAGTAAGGTGGTCTGGTTTTATAGGGAAAGGAAGCTATTCATTTTTTTAAATAACTCTTTCTACCAGCTCCCTGACAGAAGCCAGTAAAACTTGGCTTACATATAGCAGGCCTGCCTCTTTCTGACCATGAAGACTAGTGAAGGCACACAAAAGATCAGAGTGACAGCCACCAAACCCTCACATAATTAAGCTCTGGGCATGAATCAGTCATTCATTCATTCTATGAACTAAAAATAATGCATAAAAGCTCTTATCACTGATCTACTTTTATCTCTACAGGGGCTTAGTAGCAATAGTCGTTGGGAGTATCATTTCATTATTAACCTTATTAGTGAGGAAAGTTCAAAGTAAAACCCTAAATGAGTAGTCTTCAAAATGACATGTTTCAGGTACTTCTGTTCTCCAGGGTCACAAATGGAGAATCCCAAGGACAGGGGAGCCTGGTGGGCTGCAGTCTTTGGGGTCGCACAGAGTCGGACATGACTGAAGCGACTTAGCAGCAGTAGCAGCAGCAGGGTTTACTGAAATTCCAAATCTCAGAACTCTCACTTTTTGGGAAAAACCAGTAGGCTGGGCACTGAGGTGACTGACCCGAGTCTGATCTTGACCATGACTGAAGAATAACTAGGTAAACAGACCAGTCCGGAGTGGGAGAAGCTAGTGAGCACACTGATGAAATCAATGCTAACCCCCTTATGTCTGGGGAATTCCCAATGTGGAAGCTAAACACAAACGGACCCTTTCCGAGCCTTCTCTGCAGCTAGTTCATGACACCTGACCTAGATCCTAACAATCAGATGCATCATGCCCTGTGACTGGGAAGTAGGCATAGAAAGCTCTCCGTGGTAGCAAGAACAGTTGCAGGAAGATCTGAGTTCCTGGGCAGCAGCAGGCAGGGCCAGAGATATTCCACGGCACAATACAGTTTCCCTGTGGTTCCTCACTGCACAGCCTCCACATCTGGTTTTCAGCCATAATAGCCATTCTATAAGCTACCCAACATTTTTAATATTACCTTTTTGGCTTAAATCAGTAAGTCCAGCTGCTTCAAAGACTGGCAATTTGGCCAAGTGACATACCTCACTCATCTCAGACATGCTCTTCCTTTGCTTTCCTGCCTCACATGACTTTGCCCTCTGTCCCTTCCATCCAGAAGTACTCTCCTTTGCTTTTTCCATTAGTCAAAACTCTTCCATCTTCTACGACCCAGCATAGGTGCTATTTCCCACCTAAATATAACAGCTAACACTTAATGAGCACTTCCTAAGAGCCAGGCATTCTTTCATTTCATCATCACAAAAACAGCAGGAGGTAGACAGTAGCATTAGTCTTAGTTTACAGTGGTGGAAACTGTAGCAAAAATTAAATAAATTGCCCAAGGTAGCACAGCTAGTAAGCAGTGATGAAGCTAGAATTCAAATCCAAGACATCTGACTCCAGATTTCTGCCCTTAACCAGGGAACACCAAATTACAGCCCATGAGTCAAATCTACCCTACCAGCCAAATCTGACTCTCAGCCTGCTTTTATACACCCTTGCTCTAAGAACAGTTTTCACATTTTTAAGTGGTTGGGGTGGGGGGAGGGAGGAATCAAAAGTATAATAATACTTCATGGTCCATGAAAATTACATGAAATTTAAATTTCAACATCCACAAATAAAAGTTTTATTGAAGCAACATACAGTCTTGTGGCTGCTTTCATGCTATTAACAGCAGAGTTGAGTAGCTACAACACAGACAATACAGCTGGAAAGCCCACAAAGTCTCAAATATTTTCTGTCTGGCCTTCACTGAAAAAGTTTAAGATGCTGCTTTTAACCACTACATTCTATTGCCTCTCTTAAAAAGACTTCCCCAATCCCTGACTTCTCCCAAACTGGAATAAATCTTTCCCTTCCCTGTATTTACATGGTATTTGTTCTCCCTTATAACAGGTTGTCTATTTTGCTTTGAATTACACTTGACTTTCTTTTCCTTGAGCAGACTGCAAATTTCTTGAAGGCAAGAACTCATCTTTTTCACTTCAGATTCCTCTTATTGCCTCATTTATTGTTGCCAGTCAATAAATACTGGCTGATTTGAAAAAAATATTGCAGTGTAAACTTTTAAACAGATTTTCCTAACATGAACAAGAATCACAGAAATAAATCACAGACCAGACTCCATGCTGGCAGAGTGGATAATAATGGGCACACTTGATCACTAGTGGTGGGTATATAAATTGGTATAGCCTTTCTGAAGGGGCAGTTCTACCTCGTTTATCTAATACCCTGAAAGTATGCATTTTTTAGGAATTAGAATTCCACTGCTGAAACTGTGGAAAGAAAGAAGCAGACTAGTGTGCAAAAATGTATGCAATAACATTAGTCACAGGAGCTAACATATTTCCTGAATACATATCACGTGCTAGGCACGGAGCTAACTCCTTTATTTATTTTTTCCCCTAGTCACAATTATTATTTTTTTTAATTTTAGATTTTTCGATTGAGGTAACACTGGTTTATAACATCACATAAGTTTCTTATATACAACATTGTATTTCTACGTCTAAATGCACTACAGTGTTCTCACCATCAGAAGTTTAGTTTCCATCCATCACAGTACAGTTGACCCTCTTTATTCATCCTACCAGCCCCACGCCCACTACCCCTCTGATAACCACTACTCTCTTCCATGCATGTTTTTGTTTGGCTTGGTTAATTATTTTGTTTGTTTATATTCCACATATGCATGAAATCATATGTATTCATCTTTCTCTGACTTGTTTCACTTACTGAACTAAGTTCTTTAAATATGAAGCCTCAGAACCCTTAGAATAAACATTCTTAAGAGCTCTATTTTATAGATGCTGCTCCTGCTGCTAAGTCGCTTCAGTCGTCTCCGACTCTGTGTGACCCCACAGACGACAGCCCACCAGGCTCCACCATCCCTGGGATTCTCCAGGCAAGAACACTGGAGTGGGTTGCCATTTCCTTCTCCAATGCATGAAAGTGAAAATGAAGTCACTCAGTTGTGTCCGACTCTTTGCAACCCCATGGACTGCAGCCTAGCAGGCTCCTCTGTCCATGGGATTTTCCAGGCAAGAGTACTGGAGTGGGTTGTCATTGCCTTCTCCGATTTTATAGATGAGGAAATTAAAATTCAAGAGGTTAAGTAACATTGTCCAATGTTAGAGGATTACAGATGACTCTTTTTTTAAGGGGAAGACTACAGTTGATTAATCTGATATTATTAGTCTTTTCTAAATTTACAACTGTAATAAGCATATATTATATGTATCATTTTTAGGGCAATAAGACAGCACAGAGCCTTACTCCTGCATTCCCTGCTCCTCTCCCAACCTTTGGAAGCTCAGGGAAAATAATCCACAACAGAACAAGCAAATGTCTTTTTAAATTTACTTTGTAAAGTATGGTTTAAAAAAGTCTCCATCCTTGACTTTGACACAGGAGTAGTATTCCCTCACATAAATGAGCCTTGGGAATAACTTTCTGGATCCTATGTGTTTCCCATATAGTATCCTTCAGCTAGTTCTTATGGTTTGTCAACATGTAAGTAGACAGAAAATTATGTTGTGACTTATACTGAATAAAAGACTCCTTGAATGTGAGAATGGATTTGTCTATAATTAGAACAGCTTAAAGAGGAAGAGCCCCACCCTGTCTGTAAATATCCAGAGTTACTGCATGACCTCAAATTACTAAGTCTGGGACTTTTTTGGATCCACACTTTTTTTGCCTCTGATCCAAAAACACTAGCACAGGATCTCCTTCCATATCTACAGTTAATTAACAGAGATACTTCCAAATTAGATCTATTAGATGCTAACATAGTCACATAAAACTTCCCAGAGCCACACCTTACCTCTTCTGGCACAATAATTAGTGGGTACTTGTCCTCAGATAAAAAGTTGAAAATAACCCATATTTTAAATGCATCTTCTTCTGTAATGAACAGGGGATTCTTTGTGAGATTTTTTTTGACACAGAGGGTCCAACACATCCTATTGAACTCAATCTTGTCAAAGTTGTCTTGGACCTAAAAAGAAATGAGGAAAAATTCCAATGAATCAGTCCAAAATAAGTAGCATGTAAACCAAGTAAAACAGAAAGACAAAGCCTACTACAGGCTTCCATTTTAATCAGTCCAGGTAACCAATAGCCATTTCCTAAGTAGTTGCTTAGGTAGCACACTTTCAAAGGTTCAATTAAGAATGTTATATTGAGCCTGACACTGAAGTAACACCTGCTCATGTGACTCACTTGGCACATGAAATACTAGCTTGTCAAGTAATTTTTTCACGTATAAATATTATCTTCTAAACAGACTAGAAATCTTGGTATAGGAGTTGAGAATGTCAGTTATTCAATATGAGCCGCATGCAGATATCATTTTTATCTACATGGTCAAAGAAGATACTTTCTCATGGGAAAAACTATTTAACTGAAATTCTAAAAAGACAGCTCTGCCACTCAGTCATTCAATCACGCACTCAACATTCCCTCAGGGTCTACTGGTACGCTTCCCTGGTGGCTCAGACGGTAAAGAATCTGCCTGCAATGCAGGAGACCTGGGTTCGGTCTCCAGGTTAGGAAGCTCCCCTGGAAAAGGGAATGGTAACCCACTCCAGTACTCTTGCTTGGAGAATTCCATGGACAGAGGAACCTGGTGGGCTACAGTCCATGGGATCGAAAAGAACTGGACATGACTGAAGTGTCTTGGAACACATGCACAAATAAGCCAACTACTAAGCTACACAAGGATAAAAAGGAACTATTCTAGTGGTCGAGTGGTAAGACTCTGTGCTCCCAATGCAAGGGGCCTGGGTTTGAGCCCTGGTCAGGGAATTACATCCCATATGTCGCAACTAAAGATCCAGCACAGCCAAATAAAGAAATAAACAGTTTTTTTTTAAATTAAGGATATAAAGATGAAGAATAACTTGGTTCCTGCTCTTAGAACAGTTTATTCTGAAAAACAGACAAATCTTAACATAACATAGTGTATGATTCAACAGTTTTTACTCATTCAACCACTAAAATTTAGACAGCACTCATTATCTGCCAGGGCATCATAGAGATACTGAATATACTGGGTTGGACAAAATGTTTGAGTTTTCCCGTAGAGCTTGAAGAAAAACCCTAATGAACTTTTTGGCCAACTCAATACTGCTAATCCTTGTCTCCAAGGAATGTCAAGACAATTACAATATAGTGTGTTAAGTATTACACAGATGTAAACAGAGGCTTCTGTGGGAACACTGAGGAGCTAGCAACCCAATCTTAAGAACTGGGGAAAGATTTCCAGAAAAGGTGACAGAGCTGAGTCCCAAAGAACCATCAAGAGTCAAACAGTTTGAAAATGGGGTAAAGACTGTAACAGGTAGAACAGAACAGGTGAGAAAGCCCAGCGGTGGAAACAACCATGGTCAGTTTGGAAGAACTGCAGAAGATTAATGTGAATGGGCTTCTTGGTACTGAGGGTGGTATAAGCCAGGCTGTTCATAAGTGCAAATCACAGAAACCATCTTGAGTTCCTTTAAACAGATAAGGAATGTATTGGAAAAGCAATGGGTAACCTCAAAGATCTAACACAAAGGCCAAAAAATCTAGACTCTGAAACTAAGCCATTAACAATGCAGGCTAGGCAGTCAGAACTGCAGGTGCAACTACGCGTGGCAGCAGCAGGTGGAGACACCAGGGTCAGTATAACATGAGGCCATCGCTGTTGCCACTGATCCAGTCCTTGATCCTCCATGTCACCCACTGCAGATTCAGAGTCACACTGGGTCACATTTCTATGCCCGAGCTGCCAGGAAACTGGGAAAATGAGTATCTAAACTTCTCAATATGTGATATATGAGACAGGTCCTGTCCTCCTTCCAGACACAAGAAAAGAATTCGGATATTGGACAGCCAGGAAAAAAAAAAAAGCCCACTGTATGTGGCATGGTGAAAGACTAGGCTAGAGAGAGAGTGAAGACCAGATCATGAAGAGCAGTATATATATAATTCAGGGTAAAGAATTAAGAATTAGGATTTATCTGTACTGGAGGAGTGGGAGGGAGCAACATACACAACCTGCATTTTAAAGCCAGGGACAGTATGGAGAATGGGAGGAGGCAGAGAGGGTAACAGGACAACATGAGCAAAGCAATTCTGTTCAGAGAGAGAGATGAACAAAGTGTGTATAACATAAGGAAGAAGTCACTAGTTGGCTGCAGGAAGAAGTTTCTCTCTGTGGTTGGCAAACCAGTTTCCCAAGAGGAAGAAGATATTCTCCGTGCTCTGCCTTCAGCACCCAGTCTCGGTCTGAAACCGTTTCCCATGCCCCCAACATACACAAATGACCCCATGAAGGGAAAGTAGCAGCTGCTGCTTCTCTTTTTTCTTTCCTTTTCATTTTTTCTTTCTTTAACACCATTTATTGAGGACTTAGCATATACTTAGCATTTTATATGCAGTTTCTCATTTAAACTTTGTGTTGGCCCCATAAAGGTTAAATATCATCCTCATTTTACAGATCAGGAAACACGTTCAGGAAAACTGGGTACCAAGTTTACATGACTAGTAAATATCAAGACCGGAGTTTAAATCAAAGCTCACATTCTACCCCTTTTTTCTATGCCCAACTGCTTGTACAACTCAGTAGATGAAGGACTCTATTTATATGATGGACGACTTCTCTAAAGGACTAGTCTCAAAGGCCAGTTTATCAACTCTAAACACCCACAGCCCTAAAAAGCACTAAGTGGAAGATACGCCACCAGGGGAAATGACGTATGCATGGAAGCAAAAAGCTCTGCTCCGAGGAACAAGAAGTGATTCTATGTGGATCATGTGGTAAATTAAGACTTCCTGAGAGGGAGTGGACTGATTTATGGCTAGAAAAGCAAACACAGACAGAAATCACAAAGAACTTTATAATTTCAATAAATAAATAGCCTTAGGAAACCCCCCATTTTAGAGCAAAGAACAGCCAGGTCATCTGCAGGCCAGATCGGTACCTTGAAGAAAAGACAGTATTTGGGGCAGACCTCAAAGCATAGTGAAACAGTACAAGGAATAGTATTGTAAAGGATAGGAAAGGAGATTGCATGAGCAAAGGTGGAGCGGGAGCAGCACACCAACCATGTTTGGGGAATAGCCACAGGATGAAGAGGACAAAAACAAGGGAAAGAGAAAGATAAAGTGTTCAATCATGTGAATCTTCAACCTGCAGTTCTGGTAAGATATTTCTGTCGTCTGAAGACAATCATAGAAGGAACTGTAACCTAAGAGGAAAGGCAGGCTTGTGAATCAACTGCATGCCGACAAGGGCTGAAGCCGCAACGGTCAATGAGATCACCGAGAGGAAACACAGAGAGAAAAGAGATGGAATCAAAGCAGAACCTCAAAGGATTTGCACGTTTACAAAGCGAGAGAAGGACAGGAATTACGATGACTGGAAGAACAAGCAAAGTGACAGGAGAACCACAAAGACATAAAGACTGAGTGAGCAAACAAGAAGAAGAAGGTCTGACCAACCCAGCAGTCTCCCCAATTATCCACAAGGGGTAAGTTCCAAGCCCTCCAGGGGACATCTGAAACCACATGTGTTTTTTTCCTATACATATAAGTCTATGATACAGTTTAATTTACAAATTAGGCATAACAGAAGATTAACAACAATAATAATAAAAAGAAAAATCATAAACAACTTATTGTAATAAATGTTACATGAATGTGGTCTCTCTCAAAGTATCTCACTGTACAAATGTTAACGCCCTTTCCATCTTTAAGCACTTATTGTGTACTTGGCCATGACTTTTGCAGTTTTGAGATGCAACAGGAAAACTAGCAGAATCTCTTTTTCCGTCTTCATAATTTCACAGATAAAAGATTCATTCTTACCTAACATATTAGCAACGTCAGCATGTTTTCTTTCCGTATTAAGTAGAGAAGTTTCACCTTTTCACTTAAAGGAAGCACTTTAAAGCTTCTCTTTGGCCTATCTGACTTGCCAGCATCACCACTCTTGTGCTTTGGGTCCATTTTTAAGTAAATAAGAGTTACTTGGTAATTCTGTGGTCGTTCAGTGGTTAGGACTTGGAGCTTTCACTGCTGTGGCCCTGGTTCAGTCCCTAGTCAGGGAACTAAAATCCTGCAAGTTATGTGACATGGCCAAAAAAAAAAACAGGGGGGGGGATTACTTGAACACATTCTCATATGTTCACTGTAATACCATGACAGTCAATTTGATAACCCAGATGGATATTAACTAATAGGTGGCACACACAGGACAAAGGGAAGATTCATGTCCTGGGCAGGATGGAGCAAAAAGGTGCAATTTCATCGCACTACTCAGAAGAACATACAATGATTTATGAATTCTTTATTTCTGGAATTTTCTATTTAATATTTTCAGACCACAGTTGACAACAGGTAACTGAAACCACAGAAAGAGAAACTACAGATAAGGAGAGGTTACTGCAGTGCCAAATGCTACAGAGAAATTAAGAAAGAGTCATTAAGAAAAGACAGTTGCTGGTTTTGCAACTGACTGGTCACTAGTTAGTTATCTTCAAGACAGCCAAGAAAAGTCTATAAAGTGTATAAAGTCAGACTGCAGTGGGATCAGAAACCAAGCACATTCTCCATAAATTAGCTTTCCCAGGAAATAAATAGTGGCTTTTTGATGTAAGTGCAAGTGCTCAGGGTCTTACTTAATTTTTAATAATTTGCTTGTTTGGCTTATTACTTCTCTATATTCTAATCTGTCAATACTATTCTTTAGTTTAAGAACACTCAAAGGTAAAAGTGTATTAAGTGATGACATTTACACCTTTAAAAAAAAAGGCACAAAATCAGATCATACAGGAAAAGTCCACAACTAACATCATACTCAAAGGTGAAAAACTGAAAGCTTTTCCTCTAAGATCAAGCACAAGATAAGGATGTCCACTCTCACCACTTCTATTCAACACAGTTCTGAAAGTCCCAGGCACAGAGATTAGACAAGAAATGCAAATAAAAGGCATCCAAACTGAAAAGAAAGAAGCTTCTTTTCTTTCTGAAAAGAAAATTAAGAAAACAATCTGATTTGCAATAGCATCAAAAATACTCAGGAGTAAACTGAACCAAAGAGGTAAAAAGACTTGTATACAGAATATTACAAAACATTACTCAAAGAAATTAAAGATGACATAAATAAATGGAAAGACATCCTATGCTCGTGGACTGAAAGACTTAACACTATTAAAATGCCCACACTATCCAAAGCAATTTATCACAGATTCAACACAATCTCCATCAAAATTTCAATGGCATTTTTTTTTTTCTGCAGAAACAAACATTACTCTAAAATTCATATGGAATCTCAAAGGTCCATGATAGTTCAAACAATCTTGAGAAAACCAAAGGTGGAAGCCTTATACTTCTTGATTTCAAAACCTACTACAAAGACACAGTAATCAAAACAGTACGTACTAGGGAATTCCCTGGCATTCCAGTGATCAGGACTCCATGCTTCCACTGCAACGGCACCCCACTCCAGTACTCTTGCCTGGAAAATCCCATGGACGGGGAGCCTGGTGGGCTGCAGTCCATGGGGTCGCTGAAGAGTCGGTCACGACTGAATGACTTCACTTTCACTTTTCACTTTCATGCACTGGAGAAGGAAAGGGCAGCCCACTCCAGTATTCTTGCCTGGAGAATCCCAGGGATGGCGGAGCCTGGTGGGCTGCCGTCTATGGGGTCGCACAGAGTCGGACAGGACTGAAGTGACTTAGCAGCAGCAGCTTCCGCTGCAGGGGGCATGCGTTTGATTCCTGGTTGGGGAACTAAGGTTCTGCAAGTCATTCAGCATGACCAAAAAACAAGAAGAAGAAAGAAAAGAGAAACAGTATGGTACTGGCATAATGACAGACACACAGCCTAATAAAACAGAATAGAAAGCCCAGAAATAAACCCTCATTTATACTTAAAGGCCAGTCTCTTCAACAAAAGGCATTGGAAAATCTGAATGTCCACTTGCAACAGAATGAAGATGGACCCTTATCTTATACCATATTCATAAACTAAGTTCAAAATGGAGTAAAGATCTAAATGTAAGACCCAAAAGTATAAAACTCCTAGAAGAAACTATAGAGGAAAAACTTCGTGATACTGGAATGAGCAGTGATTTCTTAGACATGATGCTAAAAAAGCACAGGCAACAAAAGCAAAATTAGACAAAATAACATCAAACTTAACAGCTCCTGCACATACCAAAAAAAAAAAAAACACAACCCATCAACATGGGTGAAACAGTTCTTGCCATCCTAGAACTTACACTCTAGGGGAGTAATAAGATATCAAGCTATACAGCAATAACACAACCACCTATATGGTGAAAAGTGTGGTAAAAAAGAAAAGCACAGATAATGTCGCAAGTGTACATTACAGGAAAGCTGGTTAGGTCTAGAATGGGTGGGGTGCTACCTGGAGAAACCTCCCTGAGGAAGTGACAATCAAGCCGAGACCTCCACATGGTGGGGGAGGAAACCTCAGAGCAGAGGAAGCAGCGTGTCTGAAGGCTCTGTGGCAAGAAGGGGCTTAGCAATCTGAGGAAGGCCAAGGTGGCTGCCCTGAAGTGAGCGAGAGGGAGGGGAGAAAAGGCTAGACAGGTTGCAGAAGCCAACCTGAACATGGCCCTCTGTGTCATGATAAAGATGCTGGACTTACCTAAAAACAACAGCAAGCCACTGAAGGGTATGCATTCAATATCCAACGTCACCTCAATTAAAATAAATCCATCAATCGAAATGGTCTCTAGGCCCATTCAAACTATTGGAGAAGGAAATGGCAACCCACTCCAGTATTCAAACTATAAAAGGTCTAAAAATCTATGATTCCATACTCTAGCTCATCTATAAGAACAAACTGGCTCCAAAATTCTAGTTTGTATCACACATATTAAATCAATAGTCTCACATTTAATAATAATTGCTGCTAGTGGTTTCAAGGTATCCAAACCAAAGATAATTTCCAAGAAAGAAATATGTAGAGTGGTTCTTATTTTTACATAAAATTTTTACTTTACATCAAGATTCATACATATGAAGAATAAGATACCACCTCAATTCTGATTCAAGGTACTAAAAGTATTTACAAAACTAAACTCACATGTTCTCTAAACTAGAAACTTCATACAAACCCAGCTCAAGACTAAAGTTGCTGTGGAACAGAAAACAGTTCTCAAAAGACAGGGAAACTGATCAATTTAGTGCTTTAGAAACAGCAGAAATTTTTCTCAGAAAGCATTCATACTTTTTGATCAATAATTCTACTTTAATTACTTGTTGTTCAATCAATACTTATTGTTCAATCAATATTTGTTGATTATCCTAACAAGAGAACCAAAGTCAGATAAAGATTCACCTAGAATAGTCACTATTATTTAAGAGTGGGGAAAAAAAATAAAAAGTCCACCAAAAAAAGGCATGGTTATAAAGTACAAAACTATTATACAGTCACTGAATACCACTTAGTACTTGGGTGACCTTGAGCAAGCATTTAACCCAAGGCCCATCTCCTCATCTTTAAAATGGTGGTAATGATGGTACTTAACCTACAGAGTTGACATAAAGACTTTATTAGAACACCTGTTTAAAACATTTGGTATATGAAACACAATAGACTCTAAATAAGTCTTGGCATCTTTATACTCAAGGTTTTTTAAAAAATTCAATGACATGGGACAGGCAATATTAATGTTAAGTGTTCAATATGATCCCTTGAAAAACAATATATAAAAACATTTTAAAAAATAAAGACTTGGAAATTCCTTGGGAGTCCACACTTTAACTGCTGAGCATGCATGTGCAATCTCTGGTTGGGGAACTGTGATCCCACAAGCCAGACAGTGTGGCCACAAAAATAAAATAAAAATAAAAACTCAAAACAAACATATCAGAATGCTAACAGTGACTGCCTCTATATGTTAAAACTATGGATGATACATATTTTCTTAATAAGTTCTTTTTTTCTTAATTTCAATAATACCCTTGTATTACCTTTACAATAAAAAACAAATTTTAAAAACAGCATTTTAAACAGCATTAATTATCAGTGAGATGCAAATCAAAACACAGTAAGCTATGTATTTCATATCCACCGGAATGGCTATAATAAAAACAAAATGCTGATGAGGATATGAAGGAATTGGACCCCTCAGCTGCTGCTGGCAGAAAGTAAAAGGCATAGCTGCATTGGAAATCAACCTGACAGTTCCTCAAAAGGTTAAACACAGAGTTGCCACATAACCCAAATTTCATTCCTAGGTATATACCAAGAACTGAAAACATGCCTCCGCACAAAAATTGAACATGCATGCTCACAGCAGTAAATTCATGGTAACCAGAAAGTGGGAAGAAAACAAAACATCCATCATCCAATGAATGTGCCAACAAAATATGGTATATCCATAATGGAATATTTTTCGGACATGGAAAGAAAGGAAGTATTGTTAGGTGCTACAACGTGGATGAGCTTTGAAAGCATGATGCTAAACGAAAGAAGACAGACACAAAGGTCACATGGTCCCAGTCACATTGTATAAGTCCAGACAGAGGTAAATCCATAGAGGTAAAAAGTAGACTAGTGGTTGCCTATAGCTGAGGGGGAGGACAGTACGTGCGAATGGATATGGTTTTTACCACCAAAATGTACACTTTAAATATACTTGTATGGTATATGAATTATATCTCACTAAAGCCGCTATCTTAAAAAGCAATACTTCCGCAAATACCCTGGCACTCCAGTGGTTAGGACTCTGAGCTTCTGCAGGAGGCACAGGTCTGATCCCTAGTTGAGGAACTAAGGTCCCACGTGCCCCACACTGCAGGCATAAATAAGTAAGGTTACTCTCCCTCTTGATTACTGTAATAAAGAACTGACACTAAAAAACATAAGATTTCCTTAGACTACATCAGTTTTAGACATATTGTTGGCCACGGTGTTCAATGACATAAAGTCATTCACACTTCCCAGCATGGAACCTCTTCAATTACTCAGAAGTTTTTAGTCCTGTATAACTTTGCAAACATGATGAAAATGTAGAGTCCAACTTGGCCACTGTTCTAAATTAATACTATGTAACTTTCAAGCAACAATGAAAGAAAAAACAGCACAGGCTAAAGGACAGTAAGAATCATATAAAAGCCTGGTTTGGGGAATTTAAGAGCAGCACCCTTCCTATCGGGCTTCCCAGTGACACTAATGGTAAAAAACCCACCTGCCAACGCAGGAGACTTAAGAGAGGCAGGCTCTATCCCTGCGTCAGGAAGATCCCCTGGAGGAGGGCATGGCAACCCACTGCAGTATGTTTGCCTGGAGAATCCCACTGACAGGGGAGCCTGGCGGAATCAGTCCATGGGGTTGCAAAGAGTCGGACACAACTGAAGCAACTCGGCACACACGCACGCACCCTTTCCTATTAAATGATACTTGTTAGGTATACATTTGACAACATTTTGAGTGCTAAAGGTAAGAGAAATGTGAAAACTCATTATATGGTAGAACTATAACTAAGGGACAGTAAGCATTTGGAAAGAAAGTATAACGTCCAGCCTAAGAAAACAGAATGCAGACTGCTAGAAAGAAGAAACACATTGAAAAAAATATCTGTGTGTATTTTTCTTTTGTATGTGTGAGTGTTCCCAAAACAAAAACAACATCAAAAAAAGGATTACATTAGAAAGCAGTAAATCCCCCAATTAGGACGTGGCTTATTGACAAAGGATTACTGGCTTTTAGTCAAATAGCCCAGACCAACCTTTAATGTGTACAATCAGGGAAAAGAACTGACAATGATTTGGATGAAGCCAACTAGGCTACTAAAGCTCATGAAAGGTTTAGATTGCCTCATAACACGCTGAGGCAGAACTAGTTTTTTGTTGTTTTTTTAATTACGGTTGTGCTGGATTTCTGTTGCTGCACACAGGCTTTCTCTAGTTGTAGCCAGTGGGAGCTACTCTTCCTGGTGGTGCATGGGCTTCTCACTGCAGAGCACAGGCTCAGTGGTGAGTGGGCTTCACCAGTTGTGGTACACAGGCTTAGCTGCCCCTCAGTATGTGGGATCTTCCTGGACCACAAATTGAACCCATGTCCCCTGCACTGGCAGGCAGATTCTTATCCACTGTACTACCAGCGAAGTCTCAGAACTAGTTTCCAATGTAGTCTACTGGGGCTCAAAATGTAAAAAGTAACATTATACCACTTTCTTCAATTATTCATTGTCAGATAATCAAGGCACAGTGTTTTTTTGTCCCAAAAAGGTGGAGAGGAGCTCACAAAAATTCAAAAATTCTTCCTGGATGTTTACAGAATCCTATTCTTTACTTAAAAAAAAAAAAAAAGGAATTCAACAAACAAGAAAAAAGTTAACAATAAGCAGAAGCAAAATATTCAATACATGAACACACAAGATCATCATCTGAAGTCTCAGGAAAGCTGAAAATAAATTCTATCAATGTGAAGAACAACATGAATTATTCCCTCTGAAGAAGCAAATATAGAAACCAAATGGAAAAATTATTTTTTGCAAAGCAAGTTTCATTATAGTTTATCTGTTGGTCTCAACCCCTTCTGAGTAACTCTCCTAGGCAAAGGCAAAGAAACCTTTCAAATAATTGGGGGGGTGGGGGGCAGGGGAGAAATGACCAAACTGAACACTAAGGAACACCAGATACTGAAGAAGAAGAAGAAAAATTACATTAAAATAGTTGAGAAAGAACCTAAGGGAACTAAAAGCTGGATGAACAGAGTTTGAGATGATCAGAATGGTTTTTAAACCACTTTCCCCTGGCCCCTACTATATATCCAGTAACTGGAAAAGTATTAATTCTGCAAAGTAGTAATTAATCCCTCAATAGTACATACAGTTAAAAGTACTCTGGTCTAGAAGTAAAATGGCTTAGGTTCAAAATCTATCTACCCTTTATTAGCTATATTCTCTATTTCATCCTGAGTTAAATGGGGATAAGGCACCAATCTGCTCAATTTAAACCCACACCACGGAAACCTTGGCTGCTTTATTTGGACTGAAAGCCTGGCAAAATTCCACTCCAGGTGGCTAAGCAATAATAAACAAGGGCTCACTGTTTCATCACATCCTCACTTGCTCTATGAATAAGATTTTTCCCAAATTTAGTGGCTAATTTTGGACTTCTTAAATACTGCTATAGTTGCTCCGTTCAGTTCAGTTCAGTCTCTCAGTTGTGTCTGACTCTTTGCGACTCCATGGACTACAGCATGCCAAGCCTCCTAATCCATCACCAACTCCCAAAACCTGCTCAAACTCATGCCCATCGTGATGCTATCCAATCATCTCATCCTCCATTGTTCCATTCTCCTCCCTTCAGTCTTTCCCAGCATCAGGGTCCCTTCCAATGAGTCAGCTCTTTGCATAAGGTGGCCACAGTTTTGAAAGTTTCAGCTTCAGCATCCGTCCTTCCAATGAGTATTCAGGACCGATTTCCTTTATGATGGACTGGTTTGACCTCCATGCTGTCCAAGGGACTCTCAAGAGTCTTCTCCAACAGTTCAAAAGCATCAATTGTTCCACACAGCTTTCTTTAGAGTCCAACTCTCACATCCATACATGACTACAGGAAAAACCACAACTTTGACAATACAGACCTTTGTCAGTAATAAAATAATCTCTCTGCCTTTTAATATGTTGTCTAGGTTTGTCATATAGTTTCTCCCCCAGTTACAAAACTTTTAAATACCTGAATACTAAAACAAAGAACATTTTAAAACTTTAAAGCTCAGGATGTTTAAAGAAAGTTACATCAAGGAGAACAAAATGTGGTATCAGGGTACAGCACCTCAAGATATTCAGCCATGTCTCTCTATCCAGTCTTCCAGCTCACATAAATTCTAGCACTGAAAAACCACAATTTCCAGGTTTCTGAGACTTTCCCAGTATGTCCCATATATTCTAATAACAGACATAATTCTGCTTTTTTTTTTTTTAAGCTCAAACACATGCACACAGCAGATCATCAAACATTTGCCAAATATAAGACATATTTACTGTGTGAACGGTTTCTGGTTTTGATTTTGGTTTAAATAAACTGAATTTTTTTTAAAAGTAAAAATACAATGAGGTTGTAGCATGTTTTAAACACATTTTTATATAAAGTAAGGAAGACAACAGTTTTTGTCTATTTCTTTGCTATCATATATACTTTAGGGTTAAAA
Organism: Cephalophus harveyi; assembly: GCA_006410635.1. Classification (NCBI taxonomy): domain Eukaryota; kingdom Metazoa; phylum Chordata; class Mammalia; order Artiodactyla; family Bovidae; genus Cephalophus; species Cephalophus harveyi. The sequence goes on from SJYT01069421.1 coordinate 174,343, forward strand.
ATTAGGGAGCTAGGCATTGTTTGTCCTAGAGGTACAGAGAAAGGGGGTCCTTTGGGTTTGACGGTCCACTGCAGACTGTCTTGCTTCTAGTTCATACAGCCTACGCTTGACTGAAACAGGTACTGGTGGAAAAGAGGGGTAATATACCTAATCTGACCCCTTATGTGGGACCTGGGCAGCCTTCATATGCTAACCACTTGTCCTGTTGTCGTTCTTCAGTTGCTAAGTCAAGTCCAGCTCTTTGCAACCCCATGGACTGCAGCACGCCAGGTTTCCCTGTCCTTCACTGTCTCCTGCAGTTTGCTCAAATTCATGTCCACTGAGTCGGTAATACTATCTAACCATCTCACCCGCTGCTGCCCTCTTCTCCATTCGCCTTCAATCTTTCCCAACATCAGGGTCCCTTCCCATTAGTTGGCTCTTCGTACCAGATGGCCAAAGTATTGGAGCTTCAGCATCAGCCCTTCCAGTGAATATTTAGGGTTGATTTCATTAAGGACTGGTTTGACCTCCTTGCTGCCCAAGGGATTCTCAAGAGTCTTCTTCAACACCACAATTCAAAGCATCGATTTTTCGGCACTTGGCCTTCTTTATGGTCCAACTCTCACATCCATACATGACTACTGGAAAAACCATAGCTTTGACTATATGGACCTTTGTATGAAAAGTGATGTCTTTGCTTTTTAATATGCTGTCTAGATTTGTCACAGCTTTTCTTCCAAGGAGCAAGCTTCTTTTAATTTCATGGCTACAGTCATCATCAACAGTGATTTTAGAGCCCAAGAATGTAGAATCTGTCACTGCTTCCACTTTTTCCTCATCTATTTGCCTGGAAGTGATGGGACCGGATGCCATGATCTTAGTTTTTTGAATGTTGAGTTTTAATCTAGCTTTTTCATTCTCCTCTTTCACCCTCATCAACAGGCTCTCTTGTCTTAGGGGCTGTTAATAGAATATAAACGTTCTCATCACTACAGTTGTATTCAAAACCTCTTGACTTTTATTTAAATTAACACAGAAATATCTAATGGTAAATTCAGGATTCTGAAGCTGTTCTAACTAATCATGTCTAAGACAATCTAAGAGAAAGACAAATACTATATGTTCTCAGTTTTATGTAGAATATTTAAAACAATGAACTTAGAAACAAAGAAGAGAATAGGATGGCAGTGGTCAGGGGCTGGAGGAGGGAGTGGAAATGGGGTGATGCTGATCAAAGTGTACAAACTTCCAGCTTTAAGATGAAAAAGGTCTGGGATATACTGCACAGCATTGTGACAATAACTAACAATACTACTATATATTTAAAGTTGTTAAGAGACCAGATCTTAAAATTTATAGCCCCTCCACACACAAAAAGGTAACTATGGGAGGCAATGTTAACACAAGTCACTTTATTGTAGCAATCATTTCACAAACATGTATCAAATCATAATGCTATACACTTTAAATTTACATACATTAGGTATCAGTAATATCTCAATAAAGCTGAGGAAATATTTTCTAAATAAAAACAATTTCTTCACAAACCAAAAAAAAAAAAAAAAAATTCCTGACTTATAATACAACTATAAGCACAAATGAGCCCCAAAAGAAAATAGTATAGCCATCATACTATGAAGATTTGAAATGTCACACATAAGTTTCTATATAATTTGTTTAAAATTTTTTTATCACGATATAATTCACATACCAAAAAATTCACTCTTAAAGTGTACATTTTAGTAGTATTCAGTATAGTCACAGGTTTTACAATTATCATTACTATCTAACTCTAGAACATTTTTATCACCCCAAGAAGAAACTTCAAACCCATCAGTAGTCACTCACCATTCCCACTTCCCTCCACCTCTGGCAACCACTAATCTATTTTGTATCTTTATGTGTTTGCCTGTTTTGGACATTTCATATAAACTGGATCACACAATAGATGGTTTTTGCAAGTTTAAGTCTTACATTTAATTTTGGTGTGGTTTTTCCCTCTGCAGTTTCTAAGTCAAGCATGACCAAGGCAATGTTTTATATTTATATAAACATACACATACATACAAATAAAGAGCAAAAATTGTATTGTTGAGGCTTATATGAAATAATAGATACAGGTACAAAGAATACTACCTAAATGAACAGACTATAGTTTTGACAGTCTTTGCTGCAAAATTTCTAAAAACTAAAATGTGATTAAAAAAAAAAATGCTGACCAACATTTTGGCATTTTCCAAACCACTAACTTAAATCATTATTATACATTTTAGTTACTGTACTTTGCTATTATAAAAAGACACTAAATTATAAAAAGAATTTATACATATAAATAGCTATAAAAAATTTTTAAATCATAGGAAAAAATATGTCAGTAGTTACGGTATTTAGGTGATTGGAAAGTAGGCTTTTATAATGTATTTTATTTTTAATTTAAAGGAATTAACACTGTCAATTATAAATAAGCAAAAGTAGGAACTCCCAACCCTTAATGTGCATATATGATTACTTTTCATATCTAAACTAAATGTACATAATATGGAAAGACGACAGTAATATATTGCTTAGTTAAAAAAACAAACTGAACTTTATGTAGCATGATCCTATTGGTACAGAAATAAAACACTATGTATTGTACAGGTATGTGCCTGCATACATATAAAAAGGTCAGCAAATAATTAAAAGTGGTTACTCCTAAAGACTCAGACTAAAAAGGGAATTTACTTTTTATCTCATATATTTGTACTAATTGCCTATTTAATAACAAGCTAATTTATGTAATTTTTTAAGACTTTACTTAATTATTTTTTTGGCTGCATCTTGCAGTATATTAGTTCTCCAACCAGGGATTGAACACAGGCCACAGCAGTGAAAGTATGGAGTCCTAACCACTGGACTGCCAGGGAATTCCAACCTTTCATAACCTTTAAATTACAAATGTTTTTAATTAAATGTGCAATTAATTTATTTTCTTTAAAAAAAAAGAACATTAAATTTAACAATTTAATGTGTCAATTTTTAATTATCCAAACCAAAGGAGAACTCAAATGAGGCAGAAAATACCAGTAGGTTATATTTGGCTTCCAAACACCTAATAGTTTATAGCATCCTTAGTCATAACGTATCAGAGGAAACATCCACATGGTACCCAGAAAAGTCCAGGATAAAAACTTTGCTGTATAATATCTATAAAGTATAGATATTTTACCACATCATATCCATGCTTTAACAATTCTGGTACATGTGGAACCAGAATTCAAAACAAAAAATCATATCATGTCAAATCCATGCTTTAACAATTCTGGTACATGTGGAACCAGAATTTAAAAAGAAAAAAGAAAAGCTCCCAAAGAGAAGACAGGTACAGATTAACACAAAATACAGTTCTTAATTTCAAAAAAAGAGCCAACTGTAAAAATATAGAACCAAGGTTTAGAAGACACTGGAGAAGAGAGAGAAAGAGGAAGCACTGCCATCTCTTCTTTCATTCTGATTTATCTCAAGATGCTTCACAGCTAAACTCCTTAGGGAACTCACCAACAAGGGTGTGTGGGGCCGCCCTGAAATGTGTAACCTGAACACCGCTATAAGCAGGAAGAGGTTAGACTCATACCTTTTCCAAAATGAACTTGTTTAAATAAGGCATGTAGCCCTGATTGGAGACAGGTCCCTCGTCATCATCCCTGAAGTGCTCTTCAAGGGCAACCGGGTCGTGTGGAACCTTCAGCACCGTGCAGAGGTTATGGGAAAGGACCTGTAAGGGAGAGAGCGAGCAGTTTAGAGGCATCCACTGAGCAGCACGTGGCGCTTCACTGTTGGAGCACAAATGCTGCCCCTACCCCGGGGAGAGAAAGATGAAGAATAAACTGCCAGCTGCCAGGCTCCCCGCTTGTCATCGACAGGGTCTCATTCCCTCTTCAGTTTCGGTTCACGTCAAACGAGTCTCTCTTACTTGCCTACAATGAGCCAGGCTCCATGAAAGATCGGTGGCACTCCTGTGTGTGTGTGTTAGTCGCTCAGTCGTGTCCGACTCTTTGCGACCCCACGAACTACAGCCTGCCAGACTTCTCTGTCCATGGAATTCTCCAGGCAAGGATATTGGAGTGCACGTACTCCTTGTGGGCTTTTATAAATTGGCCCACATTAGAGCGAAAAAGGAGGGAAAGAGCAAGAGAATGTGTTCAGAATTGAACATCTCCCCAGGCAGAGCAGTGTCTGTCAATTAACGCTGTAAAAGAAAACACAAGGTACCGAAGAGCTGCAGCTGGGGGCTCTGGATAAGGTGGCCACGCCAGGCTGGCCCCAGCCTCTCTCCGCTTCACTTCTCTCTTTTGTTCAACAGAAAGGGCCAAGTTAATATACAAATGTATCAAATATTGATTAGTAATTTCTAGTCATCCAACCATCTCTATAACTCCATGATGCTAGGTTAAGTTTTCAGGATGAGTATAAAAGGGTATAAATATGAAAAGAGAAAGAAATCAAGTGCCTGGTTTAAAAATATATTAAAAAATCAAGAGCAAAAATATCTCAGGAGTCACCAAAATGGCTGAAAATATTTTGTAAAGAATTTGCGTTCTGGTCTTGCCATAGTCTAAATGCATACTTTAACATTCAGGTAGTTGGGTTAGCAGTTTGGGCTATTTGAGTTCTAGCTGTGTTTCATATTAAGTGAAAATTTAAAAATAAAACTTAAATTCCTTCCATTTCATTTGTGCACTCTAAACAGGTCAAATTATACAGCTAAGGCGGTACTTCCTCTAACACAGAATCTTATTAGATGTTAAATCCCAGGTTAAAATCTTCCCTATTTTTCTCAGCCCTACCCATTCAATTGCTGAAGGAGCCACATCCACCTCAATGAATACTTCCAATTCCATTAAGATAGTCACTTTTTTCCGCACACATATATTTCAGTTAGGAATTTTTTTAATTTAAAAAATTAATCTATAAAAATAACATTTGCATATCTTCTTTCTACATTTGTTTTGTTTCTCAAAGCTTCATTTATGTGGAGATCCTTTTCTACATGCTCTGCTGGTTTTAAGGAAGTAAGTAAAGTGAAGGAAGTACACAAATGGTTATAAATGAAGTAATTAAGACTTTTATCAGCCCTACAAAGCAGGCTGTGTTTCTCAAGTAAACTCTCTATTTGCTAGTAGTACAGCACATGAAAAGGGCACGGTGGAGCTTTTGTTGAATCTTGCACCACAGTCAGAAAATCCTAAATAGACATTTCCTCTCTTTATTTACCTTGTAACACCTACAGAGTAATTATCTACCTCCAAAGAGGTTTTCTGAGGATCTACTTCAAAAATATAAAGTGCTTAAAAACGGCAACACGCTGTGGAAATATAGAAAAATAAAGAACATAGTCCTCTTATAAGGCTCAACAGTCTTTCAGATTTTAAAATTATTTGGGACTTTACCCAAGTAAAAACTCCCAACCACAGGTTAACCTATGGTATATCCATAAAACATTAAGAACAATGAGGAACTTACTGTGTGTAGTGATATGAAACGATCTCCCAGGTGCCTTATGTGAAAAAAAAAAAAAAGTACCTAAGACTACATACAGTGTGCTTCTATGTAAAAGAAAAAGGAAGAAAAAAAATTAAAAACTCTACAAGAATATAAAAGAAACAAGTAACAGTGGAGGAAAAACTAGTTTGATTTCCCTCTTTACTAAGTTCTGGAAAAATGTTTACCTATTCAAAAAATGTAATAGCTATTTTAAAAATTAAGCATATATACATACACACACATTTTTCTTAATGGCCAGCTTAAGCTCACATTAAATCTTTTAATATTTATTAAAAAAAAATTTTTTTAAATTTATTTGACTACGCTGAGTCTTAGTTGCAGCACTGGGGATCTTCAGTCTTTACTGCAGCAGGCAGGATCTTTAGCTGCGGCATGCAGGATCTAGTTCCCAGACCAGGGATGGAACCTAGGCCCCCTGCATTGGGTCAGCCACTGGACCACCAGGGAAGTACCACACAGCTAAATTGACTTATCTTCGAACTCTACACTTTATCTTCTACATTAACTTACCCCCTAAGAATTAAGTATAAAAGGGAGACATATTCCACAGCAATGTACCATGACTAAGGGATGAATACGGTATAAGGGCAATAAATGCGTTCAGAAAGAATAGTGTGTGCTACAATGACTTCATACATTAAATGAAATGTAACCTAGGCCTTAAAATAAGGAGAGCTTTTTGGTAGGAAAAGGCTTCCCTGGTGGCTCAGATGGTAAAGAATCTGCCTGGAATGCAGGAGACCGGAATTCGATCCCTGGGGCAGGAAGATCCCCTGGAGAAGGAAATGCCAACCCACTCCAGTATTCTTGCCTGGAGAATCCTATGGACAGAGGAACCTGGCAGGCTACAATCCATGGTGTCGCAAAGAATCGGACACAACTGATCGTGACTACCACTTTCACTGTCACTTGGGGTAGGAAAAGGGCAACTGGAAGTTTTCCAGATGGAGGGATAATATGAGAAAAGTTACTGATTAATGCAAAATTCTCTGGGTACAGAAAGGAGACACCAATCTCTTCCACACCCATCCCTTTCTCTGCCTTTGGGTTTCACAGACCCTCCAACTAACGTACTGGTAGAGGCCTTAGATGCTATATTGTCACCCTTCCCATCTTACAGATGGTGAGTACTGGCTCAAAGAGATAAAATTTGTTTTTCTTGACTAAGGTGACTAGGAGAACTAAGTTAGGTTTTGTAAACCCTGGTCCAACACTCTCCAGTAATAAGGAACATAATTATGTTTCCAGTTTTCTAAAATCAACATCTTTGTGTAGGTGCTTTAGTTCAATCCAGTGATCTCACTGAAGATTTAGATTTAAACCCTAGACTCCAACCATGGATAATTAAACAGAACTTTTAAAAAATATAGGGATAACTGAATTCAAGGATAACTTTCTTAACCACCTTATTTTAGTTAAGCAAATTGTGAGAGAGGCATCAGATTATATTAAAGGACCCTGGAGGAGGAGACTTGAGTACCCACTGTACTCATGTGGTCTGTTCCTGGTCAGTGGTTTGCCATTTACCCTTTTAAAATATTAGAATATTTTGCTGCTTACTTGCTTAGTCTCAGTACCCTCACTGCAAAATGAAGAGTTGGTGACTTGTTTCTAAAACTAATGTTTTGAAAAATCCAATCCTTAACTGTCAACCAAAACTCATTTCATGAATTCAACAGAAAGAACTATAGTTTAAATCAGAAATTCAGCTTTTTTCATTGTTAGTAAGGTCTAGAACAGGGAAGTCCTCTTTAAACAAAGTAACAACAGTATCTCAAAGTTTTTAAGTAAAAGGTATTAAAAAAAAAAAAAA
>SJYT01069426.1:0-14525 GCA_006410635.1 Cephalophus harveyi
AGGGACAGAGCCTGGGGGAGAGGGGGAGTGGAATTCAACCTGTAGTGTTATGCGCGCGAGCGAGTGTGTGTGTGTGTGTGACTGTATGTGTCACATAGTTTTTTTCCTTGTACAGTTCTGCAACTTGCTTCTCTCACTTAAAGCAGTTTCAACATGTTTTCAAGTCAGAAGATGTATATCTTCCTGAGAAGGCTGAGATATTGAGTATTTTGCTTTTTCATCCCATGTATGTATAGAGTGATCCACACAATCAAAGGCTTTGGCATAGTCAATAAAGCAGAAATAGACATTTTTCTGGAACTCTCTTGCTTTTTCCATGATCCAGTGGATGTTGGCAATTTGATCTCTGGTTCCTCTGCCTTTTCTAAAGCCAGCTTGAACATCAGGGAGTTCACGGTTCACGTATTGCTGAAGCATAGCTTGGAGAATTTTGAGCATTACTTTACTAGCATGTGAGATGAGTGCAATTGTGCAGTAGTTGAAGCATTCTTTGGCATTGCCTTTCTTTGGGATGGGAAAGAAAACTGACCTTTTCCAGTCCTGTGGCCACTGCTGAGTTTTCCAAATGTGCTGGCATATTGAGTGCAGCACTTTCACAGCATCATCTTTTAGGATTTGAAATAGCTCAACTGGAATTCCGTCACCTCCACTAGCTTTCTTTGTAGTGATGCTTTCTAAGGCCCACTTGACTTCACATTCCAGGAAGTCTGGCTCTAGATGAGTAATCACACCATTGTGATTATCTGGGTCATGAAGCTCTTTTTTGTATAGTTCTTCTGTGTATTCTTGCCACCTCTTCCTAATATCTTCTGCTTCTGTTAAGTCCATAGCATTTCTGTCCTTTATCGAGCCCATCTTTGCATGAAATGTTCCCTTGGTGTCTCTAATTTTCTTGAAGAGATCTCTAGTCTTTCCCATTCTGTTCTTTTCCTCTATTTCTTTGCATTGATCGCTGAAGAAGGCTTTCTTATCTCTCCTTGCTATTCTTTGGAACTCTGCATTCAGACGCTTTTATCTAGAGTGAGGCAGAAGACGGATGAGAATCACCGTGGGGCCAACAACCACAGCATCAGTCAAAAGGATACTCTGGCTTTTTTCTTCCTTTGAATTGCTTTTACTTCTTTGTGTGTTAATGGCATGTGGGATCTTGGCTGCCTGACCAGAGACCAAACCCACTTTTCCACATTGGCAGCATGGAGTTTTAACCACTGGACCACCAGGGAAGTCCCTTCCTTGGGTTTTCTTCTAAAGTTTCTGTGATTTTCTTAAGCTTCTTCCTCACATCACACATAAAGTCAGCTACTGCATGCATTATGCTCTGTTTGCTATTTCTCTGATAAGGTATTCATTCTAACATGCTCGTCTGTCCTTGCTTTCTTTTCTTAGCTCTTCTAGTGTTCCTGTTTTATCTCAGTTGATTTATTACCACATCTTTTATCTTTTTTTTTTTTTCCACAGAGGTCGCATGCCCTTCCTTTTCTGTGAAAAGTTTAAGGCAGGCGTTGTCTCCCCTTCTGCTTGCTGGGGCATTTCCCCCAGCTCCTCTGTTTGATTCTCAATAGCAGAACTGGTTCTTCTTTACTCCCCTCCAGTGTCTTTGGGTTCCCTTTGTATTCTGGTTCTCCTTCTTCAAAACAGACAGTGATGTCCTAAGTTCACCCTTTCAGTGGTGTGTGTGTGCTCACATATACATGGAGGAGTCTTAAGGTGCTGGTTTGTGAATTTTGTCTCCACTCCCTCCCCCTGGAACCTGACCTTGTCGGGGCCCACCCGGTCCTGTGGTCATGACACCAGCCTTTACACTGTCCCCATACCTAGGTGAGGCTCCTGGGCAGGCTCAGTCAGGCCCCTTGAGGACGCAGCAGTCAAATCTATAACCTGGCTCCCTTCCCCAGCTCCTCAGAGCAATTCTCTCAGAGTAACTTGAGATGCTGCCGCCAGGGCTTGAAGTCTAGAAATTCCTACTGAATAAAACATAACTCTCAACTTTTAGCTTGTGAATATTTTGTAAGTCTACAGTGTCTAAGCCTATGTGTTATCATGGGATGGCCCATGATCGTAGAGCAGAGATAACCGTTAGTAGGTAGGTCCCCCAAAACACTTGCAAAAATGTGAAGAAGATCATTGCTTTCTGTAAGTTATGAGAATTTCAGATGACAATAAACCCTGTGAGCAGAGTGGCCCCAGCTGTCATCTTGCAATTCCCTAACACTCCACTGACTGTATCCATGTCTCTTTCAAAAGGACTGGTATCACTGATATTTTGGAAGACTTAAATCTGCATACTTCTCAGTTTACCTCCCAGAAACTACTGGGTAAAGAGAAGGAATAAACAAAATTTCAAAGTCTCTGTCAGTTTTTCTAAAGGCCCATTTTTAAGCAGAAGAAATTATATACAATTAGGTTTTTTAATCTATAAAATGCAGCTATTTTTACTAAGTTTGTTATGGGATTGTGGTGAAGATTAAACGATTAATCTTTAGAAGTGCCTGGCCTGTGAAAGTGAAAGTCTCTCAGTTGTGTCCGACTCTTAGCGACCCCATAGACTATACAGTCCATGGAATTCTCCAGGCCAGAATAGTGGAGGGGGTAGCCTTTCCCTTTGCCAGGGGATCTTCTCAATCCAGGGTTTGAATCTAGGTCTCCTGCGTGGCAGGCAGATTCTTTACCAGCTGAGCCACAAGGGAAGCCCAAAAATACTGGAATGGGTAGCCTATCCCTTCTCCAGAGGATCTTCCCGACCCAGGAATCAAACCGGGGTCTCCTGCATTGCAGGCGGATTCTTTACCAACTGAGCTATCAGTTATCAAGGAAGCCAGGCACATAGTCACTTCTCTTTATGCTTACTATTATGATTAGTAATATTATTGTCATTCTTATGCCTGGTAGGATAAAAGAATTGAGCTGAGAAGGGAATTCTAAGAGGAAAGAAGGTGAGCTCCCTGGTGGTGTGGTGGCTAAGACTCCACACTCCCAATGCAGGGTGCCTGGGTTTGATCCCTGGTCAGGGAACTAGATCCCACATGCTGCAAGTAAGACCCAGTGCAGCCAAATAAATAAATGAATATTTGGAAATAGTAATAAGAGGAAAGGACCCAGAACGTTCAGAAGTAGGACTGGGCCTGGGATGTTGACTACATAACTCTCACCCATCACCTCAGATCCTCAGATAAGTCAACCATATATTTTTAAAATCCTGTTGGAAGTCTTTTGTGGGCAGTTTCGGGGCAAAGAATCATAGAACAGGAGTTGAGTTTTGAAATAGAGAAGAGAGAATGGCTTCAGGAGGAAAGAGGCACATGAGAGCAAGCGGGCTTAGGGAGTGGGAACTTGAACTCAGAGTCATGAAGAACCAGGAGTCAATAAAATTCCCAGGAATCTGTGGGAAAGGACATCAGACCGACCACTGAATACGGGATTAAAGAAATCATACCAATTGGAAAAATACCACCACCACTCAGTAATGACCTCAGCTGACCTAAGATCACATTAAAAATAGAATGTACAATAAAGTTGATAAGTTAAAAATATACCAGATGATCACTTCTGGAAAAGGGAGTATCTTAAATGCACATTTACAAGATCCCTTCCAGCCTATACCCATTAAAATAAACAAAAAATCCAAATATAGAGAAGGTCCCAATCTCATACATATTAAGAAAATTGACCAGCTGTGGTCATTAATTTCCTAGTCACAGATGTCCTGGCTCTCCCCCATCTGTTTACCAGGAAATTACAACCTAGGACACCAGCTCTCCAAAAGATCCATGCCTGGATAAAGTGGCTCACAGATGGTTTAAGAAGTGGGATTTCTTAGGGTACTGGGGGGCAAGTGACATGGCGGTACTGAGTGCCCATTCCACCCAACTGGAGAAGATGGTGATCAGGATTTAGCCCTTTCCTGCAGACACGTGACCCACCAAGGTAGCCAACAGACACGAGAATATGAGCTCACAAATCTAAAAGAAGAGAGAGAGACATTTGAGGAGTGAAAACACTATAAAACAAAAATAATGAACTGAAGAGCCAACATTAGAGCAGAATTAAATGACTAGCAAGATAAATATACAAATTAAGTGTTATAGATGTTCTCAGATAGAGACCAGAGGTGGAATCAGGACTATGATGGCATTAAAAGACAAATGGGGAAGAAGCAATGCCATCTGAGGAATAAGGTAAGTAAATAACTTTATTGCTGCCTAAATAAATAATGACAAAACATTTAAAACCTCATGGGTGTCCATGACAACACATAACTAAAACAAGAGAATGCCAGCTGCTGAGAAAGAAGGCTGGACCACAGGGATGTGGAATATGTTGACATGTGACTTATTTGTAGAGAAGACATGGATAATTTTAAAAGATATAAAGAGAACGAAAATAAGATGACAAGGAGAGACACATCAGATAATCAGAGCCAAAAGAAAGCTGAAATGGCAATTTAATTTCAGGCAAAGTAGATTTTAAATTCTTCACACCCCACTCCCCAAAAATATAGTCTAAGGGGAAAAATAATGATGCCATATAATGGACATAACAATTGTGAAGATGTACACAACTGTTTAGCCATAAAATATATAAAGCCAGAACTGATGCAACTAGGGGAGAAGCAGATAAAACCATTTTTGAAAGAAGTTTTAGCACTTCCTTCTCAGAAACAGTTAGATCTACACAGATTTTTAAATTAAGTACCAGTATAAGAAGACTTAGGGCTTCCCAGGTGGCTCAGTGGGTAAAGAATCTGCCTACAGTGCTGGACATGCAGGAGATGTGGCTTCGATCCCTGGGAGAAGAAGATCCCCTGGAGGAGGGCAAGGCAGCCCACTCCAGTATTCTTGACTGGAGAATGCCATGATCAGAGGAGCTTGGCGGGCTACAGTCCACAGGGTCCCAAAGAGTCAGACGTGACTGAAGTGACGGAGCATGAACAAATGTACAGAAGATTTCATAAGTATTGGATTGGACATTTCAAAACTAGGACTTACCAACGTATTTTTTTTCTCAACACATGTAAAGAAAGAGGCTCATTACAAGAATGATTCCTCAAAAGTAAGAAGCGTTGTGAAAGAGACAGAATGCAAACTCTCAAAAAATAGTCACGATAAAGGGAAATTAACTATAGAATCAGAAAATGAAAACTGGGATAAACAGTTGTAAGAGCGCATTAAATGGGTGAAATTCTAGGACAGATGCCAAGAGTCAGTCTCTAATATAAAAACGGGACGTCTATCTTTTTTTTTTCTCAAGTACTAGACCCTGGCTAACTCAGGATTCATCTCCCTTAATACTTAGAACCAATATTTAGTAAGTATTGATATCTACCTTCTGCCAAGCACTCATCCATGTAAAAACCCATTTCATCTTCCCTATGAGCCAGGTATCATTATTATCCACTTTGTATAGAAGAGAAAAGTGGCCTGGAGAGATTAAGAACATTGCTCAAGGTCACCCAACTTAGAAATGTTCCATAAAAAGCACTTATACTACACTATTAGAATATGAAAGTTTATATTATCACCATTATTTCCAAAAATAATACAAAAAACATTTCCTTAAAGAATATAACATACCTCTATATATACAATGAAATACTACTTAGCCATTAAAAAAAAGAACAAAATAATGCCATCTGCAGCAATTTGGATGCTAAGTGAAACGTCAGAAAGACAAATACATATGCTATTATTTATATGTGGAATATAAACTATGACATAAATAAACTTATCTACAAAACAGAAACAGATTGACCGACATAGAGAACACACTTGTTGCCAAGGGACAGAGTGGGAGGAGGCGGGGGATGGACCGCAAGTTTCAGATTAGCAGATGCAAACTGCTACACACAGGATGGATAAGCATCAAGGTCCCACTGTATAGCACAGGGAGCTACATTCACTATCCTGTGATAAACTACAATGAAAAATAATATAAAAATGAATGTATATATGTGTACGACTAAACCACTTTGCCATACAGCAGAAATTAACGCAACATTGTAAATCAACTGTGCTTCAATAAAATAAAGCTATAGCTTAGGCGGTAAAGTGTCTGCCTGCAATGTGGGAGACCCGGGTTCGATTCCTGGGTCGGGAAGTTCCCCTGGAGAAGGAAATGGCAATCCACTCCAGCACTCTTGCCTGGAAAATCCCATGGACGGAGGAGCCTGATAGGCTACAGTCCATGGGGTCACAAAGAGTCGGACACGACTGAGTGACTTCACCTCAATAAAATAAAGAAAACTTATTTCCTATATACATATATACAGGTTATATTATACATAAGGTATATCATAAGATACATTATATTTATACACATTTATATTTGTTTGCATATACGTATCTATATAATAATATTTATTATTGTATTATAAAATTATGTAGCATATTATATAGTATTCATTGTATAGAAAGAGACACAGAGAGAGAGACTGAATAATTTGTGAGTTATATACAACTTGATCTACCGTCTATGGGGTCGCACAGAGTCGGACACGACTGAAGCGACTTAGCAGCAGCAGCGGTAGCATACAACTTGATAAGAGCTTTGGAATCACATTGCATGAGTTGCATCCCATCTCTGCCAGTTATAAACTGGGTAACCTCAGGTGAGCTACTGAATGTGTCTGTGCCTCAGCATCCTTTTCTGTAAAATGGGGCTAACAATGGTATCTAATTCATAGGGCTGTGGAGAAGAAACACGTTGCTGTGTGGAAGCATGGCTAACAAAGCACAACTGCTTACCAAACCTGAGTTACTTTGTTAACAGTGGTTATTTCTGGAAAATACTTGACTGTTACTACTCTTGTAATAAAGGTAAATTCTTTAATATTAAAAATACTAGCCCTAATGCAGTTATAACCATGTGAGACTGATGCAAAAATAAGAAATGAACCAGAAAAGAGGCTTCAAAAAGCCTGTATCAGTACTGGAATATTAATAGATAATAAAAATGTAGAATCGGTGGAGGAAGTATAGGCTATTTCATCTAGCCATTTGGGGAAAATGCCTGGCTACTTTGGGAGGAAAAGTAAAGCTGAAGTCAACAGAGTATCTCCATTCCTTCTGCAGATGTGCAGGGGTATGGTTGGAACCACTTCCACTGAACTATTCTACTTTCTGCAGTTGGCTAGTGAGCTGGTTTAATTTAGTGCCACTTAATGGTGCTTTTTCTTTTCTTTTTTCTGGGTTAGGTTATTCACCTGGAGTGGGAATCAGGTGACTATTCCTTTGGACAATGTTCTCAGCCCTGGCCTGGTTGCACCTTAGACTCACCTGGGGAGTTATTAAAACTCCATATCTGGGACTTCCCTGGGAGCCCAGTGGTTAAGACTGTGAGCTTCCAATGCAAGGGGTGCAGGTTTGATCGCTGGCCCAGGAACTAAGATCCCATAAGCTATGTGGTGCGGCCAGGAAATGAAAATAAAGTTGGGTCTTTAAATAAAAATAAACAACAAAAAATGAAAACAAAAGCTCAGTATCCAAGGGTTCCAAATCCCCAGGTTCTACAAACCATGAATCAAAACTATGTGGAGGGACTTCCCTGGTGGCCCAGTGGATGAGCCTCTACCTTGCAATGCAGGGAACACAGGTTCAATCCCTGGTGGAGGAACTAAGATCCCACGTGCTGTGGGGTGACTAAGCCTACACACCACAGCTAGAGAGCCTGCATGCTGCAACCAAGACCCCATGCAGCCAAACAAATAGATAAGTAATAATAAAAATAAAAAGCTTTTTTAAAAAAGTAGAAAGCAGATTCCAAAAAGCAAAACTTGAATTTGCTGGCAACTGTTTCCACAGATTTTACATTGTATTTACAAATCTTTACATAGCTTTTATCTGGTGTTAGGTATTGTAAGTTATCTAGAGATGATTTAAAGTATCTGGAAGGGTGTGAACAGTTTATCTGAAAACATTATACCATTTTATAGGCTTCCCTGATGGCTCAGCAAGTAAAGAATCTGCCTGCCAATGCAAGAGACAAGAGATATGGGTTTGATCCCTGGGTTGGGAAGACCCCTAGAGGAGGAAAGAGCAACCCATTCATTCCAGTATCTTGTCTGGAAAATTCCATGGATAGAGGAGCCTGGCAGGCTACAATCCAAGGGGCGGCAGAGAGTCAGACACACACACACACCCCTACCATTTTATCTATGAGACCTGAGTATCCACAGATTCTGGAGTTGTAGGAAGGTACTGGATCTAATCCCCTGCGGATACCAGGGGATAGCTGTACTGATGCCCAGCCCTGCCCCCGAACATTTCAGTCATCATCTCTGGAATGGGGCCCAGACATTAGCAGTTTTCAAAGCCCCCCACCCCACCCCCCACCCCAGGTGATTCCAATATGCGGTTGGGATGAATAATCACTGCTTTAGGGGATATTATTTTGCCAGAGTGATATATTAAATGCTGATTTCCTAGGAATAAAGCTCTTCACACAAGTTGTTTGTTAAGAGATTCGATTTTCCCACATTCCTCCCCTTAGGGGACAATAGTTGGCAGGTACACCTTGCATTGGAATTTTCCCTCAGGAATGTTAATTGCTCCAACTGTCATAACAGAATGAAATTTTACATTCCCCTGGTACGAGCGAGGGAAGATTCTGTACAGCATGGCTGAACTCTATGTCTATTTAGATGGTCCCTCAAACCCACCCAAGTAAGCGGTCCTGTTTACTTGCCAGACTTGTGTGCCACGAGGAATGCAAGATTGAGTCCGTTCAGAGACACACCAGGAAATCACCAGGCCAGCCCAGAGAGCCAGAGGTGATGAGGAAACCCAAAGTGACCCTAAAGTCAAAAAGCTCTGCCTGTATTTGCAGATCATCTTGATTTCCAAGCAGCCAGGCACCAGCTCTCAGCTTTCACCTCAGACTAAACACTTTAAGGAGAAGGCAATGGCAACCCACTCCAGTACTCTTGCCTGGAAAATCCTTTGGATGGAGGAGCCTGGTAGGCTGCAGTCCATGGGGTAGCTAAGAGTCGGGGATGACTGACTGAGTGACTTCACTTTCACTTTCAAACAATTTAAGGGAAAAAAAATTATTCTAGCTCGGAAAGGTTCTTGGAAGCTTTAGATAACCTTGCCTCTGGGGAATACATTTCTTGGCCTCTTTCCCTTGGCAACCATTTCCATCTTCTGGGTGTGGGAGAAGAAAGTCCTTTATCTTTTCCTAGTCAATGCCTTTTTCTAGACCTACACACCTGAGCCCAGGCTGAATTCCCTGTTAACAACTGCTTTGGAGGGAGGGAAACTGCTTAAGATTAGACCATGCAAGACAAGGTTGAACAGAATGTCAATTGTCAAGTCACGTGTTTCTGTATCCAGCCACTGGGGTAGCTTTCCAGGTGGCACCAGGAGTAAAGAACCCCGCCTGCCAATGCAGGAGATGCAAGAGATGCAGCTTTGATCCCTGAGTCAGGAAGATCCCCTGAAGGAGGGCACGGGAACCCATTCCAGTTTTCTTGCCTAGAGAATCCCAAGGACAAAGGAGCCTGGAGGGCTACAGCCCATTAAATAATGAGTCGGACACGACTGAAGTGGCTTAGCATACATGCATGCACGCGCGCAGTCTCTGGGGTGCCATTCTGTCACAAGCCCACAAAAACAGAAGATAGGAAGGCAGAAATGACAAAACATATCTTTCTCAAAAGACCTGAACGACCTAGGAAAGCTCTCCGCTGAAGATGAGGGTGTGTCCCACATGAGAATGGGCTCACTGAGGAGTTTAAGAAATCATTTGAGGGACTTTCCTGGCACTCCAGAGGCTAAGACGCCACGCTCCCAGCGCAGGAGGCACAGGTTCGATCCCTGGTCGGGGAACTAAGATAAGATCCCACCTGCTGCACTGCACGGCCAAAAAGAAAAAGAGAGAAAGAAATTAATTATTTGACTTAATATGGACACACTCCTTGCTTGTAGTGTCCGTCACAGACTTCTGATCTCCCTATGGAATGGAAGCAGCTTCCAGATAACCAATACTGTGCCGACTAAGCATTACACACAAAAGTGGAGTCTACACAGCAAGCATGAAAAGGGAAAAAAAATGATGCATGATGGCCCCAGCCAGGACTGGGATTCTCTCTCCTGCCGACAGGCCATCTGGGAAAGACAGACTGCCATCAGCTGAATGCTTCCCAATAAACCCCTCTGCTTTACGTCACACACCTTTACTTCCTCCCCCTTTAAAGATTCTCTGGCCCCACAGTGAGGTCTTTATTATTCGATAAAAGGACTGGAAGAGTATGAGTCTGGAAAGGAAAGGACCAGAGTTCTAGGACTGTGGTGAGGAGACTACTTTTTCTTTCTCTGAAATTCATTCTCATATTTTAAACTAACAGGTGGCTCTAGACGTTTCCTTCCTATCTATGAATGTTTACAGCACACCACACCTCCCTCTGCATGACAAGGATATTATCGTTGCTTGATGGAGAGCTCAATATGGGAGCGGCCATGTCTGTCTCGTTCATCCTTGCATCCCCAGTACGGCGACACACATTTGTTGTTGTTGTTCAGTTGCTCAGTTGTGTCTGACTCTTTGTGACCCCATGGACTGCAGCACGCCAGGCCTCCCTGTCCTTTGTTACCTCCCAGAATTTGCTCAAATTCATGTCCACTGAGTCAGTGATGCCATCCGACCATCTCATCCACTGCCACCTGCTTCTCCTTTTGCCCGCAATCTTTCCCAGCCTCAGGGTCTTTTCCAGTGAGTCAGCTTTCGCATCAGGTGGCCAAAGTATTGGAACTTCAGCTTCAGTATCTGTCCTTCCAATGAATACTGGAAGGGTTGATTTCCTTTAGAATTGACTGGTTTGTTCTCCTTGCTGTCCAAGGGACTCTCAAGAATATTCTCCAGCATCACAATTCGAAAGCATCAATTCTTCAGTGTTCAGCCTTCTTTAGGATCCAACTCTCACATCCATACATGACTCCTGGAAAACCATAGCTTTGACTATATGGACCTTTGCTGGCAAAGTGATGTCTCTGCTTTTGAATAGGCTGTCTAGGTTTGTCTTAGCTTTCCTTCCAAGGAACAAGCATCTTTCAGTTTCACGGTAACACACATATAGGTAGTCAAAGAATATGTCTGATAAAGGAGAGAGAGTGGAAGCGAGAGAGGCAAGCAGGGGAGAGAAAGAGAGTAAGGTACCTGGCAGGCCACTGGCAGCTTATTTGCATAAAGGCTCCTAGGAGCCCTGAAATGCAAACTAAGAGGGAAGAAAGCTGCTTAGTCTCAAGAGAACTCTAGAACAGGGAGGTCACCTGGGGCTGGAGAAGAGTGGTAATAGCTGCGCAGGGCTGGACCCCGGAAAGGCCTGGCTGGAGGGGCCACAGAATTGTCTCCCTGCGAGAGTGATCTGGGGGAGACTCTGTGCCGTTAACACATGTGGCCTCCGAGGAGTCAGGAGAGGGCGAGCTGGTAGACTTGGAATTTGGGGGATCTGAGCAAAATCTGGCAGCTACGTCTCTGTGTAATCTGGGCTTTGAGTTTTCCAAACACAGGAAAACTGAGAGCTATTTATCATTAGATTGTTTCGCAGTAACTCTAATCTCATGCTCAAATCATATGATCACAGAATCATAATAGCCTTGCCCACTGGCCCTTCCCAACTGTATAGAAAGTATCCCCACCGGTGGTAACATCAGCACAAATACTGGCTACATTTCATCCTGTTTCTTTCTCCGCCTAGGGTCAGGACTGGTGGAAGGGAAGTGAGGTACTTGCCTTGGTGCAAAATTTAAGGCGTGGCATCACAATAAATTCTATGCTAATACAAAACTTATTTAAAAAAAAAAAAAAAAGTCTATGCCCCCAAAGTTCACAATGAGCAAAATACAAACATGTGAAACAAAGACAGGACCTAATCAGGCACTTGTTTGACCCTGAGAGGGATCAGTTCACTCGCCTCACTTTAGTCCTGTCTCTGACCAAACTCAATCTCATTTCAGGGTCTTTGTGCTTGCTTTTCTCTAGGTCTGGAATATTCTCAGAGCCTTGCATAGTTGGCTCCTTTTCATTATTCAGGTTTTTTTATGTGGACCATTTTAAAAGTCTTTATTGAATGTGTTACAATATTGTTTCTGTTTTATGATTTTGGTGTTTTGGCCATGAGGCATGTGAAGTTCCCAGGCATCCTTAGTTCCCAGACCAAGGATCAAACTCTCACCCTCTGCATTGGAAAGTGAAGTCTTAACCACTGGACCACCAGGAAAGTCCCTCATTTTTAGATTTCTGCTCTGATGTCTCTTCTCTGCTGTCACTATTTAAAATCATGTACTGCTTGCCCCACCCTACCCACCCCCACTCATTACTCTCTATTCCATTATTGCTGTATTTTTTTCAGAGCACTTACCTCTATGAAATTATGTTATTTGTTTATGTATCTTCTGGTGTTGCTTCAGTGTCTAACTCATACTATATGCTCAAAACATGCTAGCTGGTTGAAGTAAATGAATGAAGCACCGTCTATGAGTTATCACACTAAGTGCTTGATGTTTATGATCTCATTTAAGCCTCAAGGTAATACTCTGAGATGGATTTGATTACAGATGAGGAAACTGAGGCTTAGAAGGGTTAAGAGGCATTTTCATCAAGTCACATACCTAGTAAATGAGTGAAGACTAAAATCATCCAGAATCCCCCTTTTTTTTTTTCCACCACTTCTCCCCTGCCTCACCCCTTTTGGCTTCCTTATTTATTCTTTCTTCCATAGAAAGATTTGACTCTTTTATTCCCAGACTCACCTCGGCCTTCACTGAACCATTGTGATGACAATAAAGTCTCAACCCTTTTCTTCATGGAAATCACCGTCAGCCACCCACAGTGGACTGCAAACCCAGGGAGGGCTCTAGTGTGATGTGTTTACGGATGGGGCTATTTTTCCCAGTCTGAGGTTCGGTCAGCTTCCTTCCTGCAAGTCCTGCTGGTAATCATGTAGGGTATAACCAAACTCACCATCGTTCTTCCAGCGTCTTTACCCCAAACCACTTCTGTGAATTTGAGGTTATGAACCACTGTCATCCTGACCAATCAGGTTTGATGAGAAAGTAGCACCTCTGGGAAACAGATCCTATCTCTATTTGAGTTAGCTTCCTCTTTGGCTTTGTATCAAAGGTGCTATGTCTCTGACTCCTCCACAGTGTTTGTCTGTGTGTGTGTGTGTAAACAAGTTTAGATATTGTAAAATTCACCAGCAATTTTATCTAGATGGGTAAGCAGCAGCAGAATCCAGTTTTAAACATTTCCACAATTTACAGTTAATCCCCAGGAAACCACAAATCTACTTTCTGAATCTATGGGTTGGCCTTTTCTGGACATTTTGTATTGATCAAATTATTCAGTAAGTGATCTTTTGTTTCTTTCACTTAACATCATGTCTTCTAGGTTCATGTAGGCTGTATCATGGATACATTTTGTCCTTTTATTTTTATTACTGAAAAGTGTTTCAGAGGTGTGGATTCCAATGGCACTCAGTGAGCAGTTCTAGCCCACAGTTCCCTCCTCCAGGTCTCTTTCCTGGGGAGGAAATCCAACATGTCTCCTTCCCCCAACTCCAAGCTTCTTCAACTCTGGAGAATTCTCCAGTTCAGCTTCCTCCAATTCTGTCTCCGTGACTCCGAGTTGAGTCACCTCACTTTGCCCTTGGGATCCACAGGCTGCTTTAGCTGTGTCCTCATCCCAGTGTTTTTGGACAGGTCTCTGTTATTAGGCTGAACGCTCTCTGCAGGGAGAAAGTAAAGCCTCAGTTGCTTCTGGGTGGTCTCAGTCTTCCAAGAACAGCGAGGAGCAGAAAGTGAGTGTTCGCTGGATGTGTGTGAGGGAAGCTTGTGGATGAAGCACAGATGCAGCAGGGCTGGTGGACGCTCCCTCTGTTCCTCTCGGTGCGCTTCAGCGCCCGCAGCAGTGAACGAGGCCAGGGGGACACACACAGCAAGAGGCTGGCTCCATCAGCTCCCCTGAGGCCACGGGCCCAGATGCCCAACAGTCCCACAGAATGTACTGGAAACAACCAAGATTCCTTCCCATAGGTTCTGGCCTTGAGTGACTTTAGGAAAGTTTTCACTTCTGGAACGTAGGAAAAATACCTACCACACAAACCGCGAGGATTAAATGAGATCAAGTCTGCAGGGTGTAGGCAGGCCCAGATCACGGTAGCGCCCCTGCCCCAAGTCTTTCATCTTCTGCCCTCCCTTCATGTTCCTTCCGCCTCCCTGAGTCAGCAGATAAAGCAATTGTGAAGCTGCTTTCAGTTCAGTTCAGTTCAGTCGCTCAGTCGTGTCGGACTCTTTGCGACCCCATGAATCGCAGCACGCCAGGCCTCCCTGTTCATCACCATCTCTCGGAGTTCACTCAGACTCACGTCCATCGAGTCAGTGATGCCATCCAGCCATCTCATCCTCTGTCGTCCCCTTCTCTTTCTGCCCCCAATCCCTCCCAGCATCAGAGTCTTTTCCAATGAGTCAACTCTTCGCATGAGGTGGCCAAAGTACTGGAGTTTCAGCTTTAGCATCATTCCTTCCAAAGAA
>SJYT01069426.1:31437-59264 GCA_006410635.1 Cephalophus harveyi
CTGTGGTGTTGGAGAAGACTCTTGAGAGTCCCTTGGACTGCAAGGAGATCCAACCAGTCCATTCTGAAGGAGATCAACCCTGGGATTTCTTTGGAAGGAATGATGCTAAAGCTGAAAGTCCAGTACTTTGGCCACCTCATGCGAAGAGTTGACTCATTGGAAAAGACTCTGATGCTGGGAGAGATTGGGGGCAGGAGGAGAAGGGGACGACTGAGGATGAGATGGCTGGATGGCATCACGGACTCGATGGACATGAGTCTGAGTGAACTCCGAGAGATGTTGATGAACAGGGAGGACTGGCGAGCTGCGATTCGTGAGGTTGCAAAGAGTAGGACACGACTGAGCGACTGAACTGAACTGAACTGAAGGTGAGTATCTTCCAACCATAAATTCCAACCCCATTTCCCTGTATCTGTAAAAACAAAGAGAACACGGCCCCACGAGGTACACAGGTATATCCATTCTATACAAACCACCCTGAGTTCTAGCCGTGAGCCAGAAAAATGAGCCAAGATTTTTTCATTTCACATTTCTTGGTGTTCTCTTTAGGTAAGACTGACTGTATGAGTCCCAGTGATATTTAGCTGGGTAAACACAAGATTTATTACTAACACACATAAGGAGGTAATTTCACGATTTATTTGACAATGAATGACTCTCCAGTGCAAACTCTGGAAACTCCTCCCCTTAAAATCATCAGTAATAATGGTGACTGTATTTTTTTTTTTAATCTCAAAGATGAAGTCTGAAAATAAAAAAGCCTTATCTAAAAAACCCTATTGGACCAGCACATGCATAAGTAGTGGAACAGTGTCTGACATTAGAAACACAGCTCTGCACTTGCCTCATAAACAAGTCGTCCTTTAGTTTACACAGAAAACAGCCTCACATGTGAACTTCTAAAGTCTTCGGGAAAGTGGCAAGGACGCACTAGCAAGCTCGTTAAAAGTCCTCAGGAAGAGGGCTTTCCTTTTGTCACATGGACTTGGCCAGAGAACGCCAACACGGCAGCTTCTGG
Organism: Cephalophus harveyi; assembly: GCA_006410635.1. NCBI lineage: Eukaryota > Metazoa > Chordata > Mammalia > Artiodactyla > Bovidae > Cephalophus > Cephalophus harveyi. The sequence continues at coordinate 32,456 of SJYT01069426.1, forward strand.
ACGCAGAGCAACATGGACCGATACACACTCAGTCCATGGTCTGTATAGAATGGAGCTGTGTACCCCATGGGGCCGTGTTCTCTTTGTTTTTACAGATACAGGGAAGTGGGGTTTGGAATTTGTGGTTGGAAGGTACTCACCTTAGATTTGTGGAATAGAGGACAAGGACAGAGAAAAAGTGACCCCCAAACCCTGGGGTCTGTCCTGGGAAGCTGCTCTTCACTTGCCTGTGGCGCCTGAAGCCGAGTGCTGTCAGAGGCAGGACGGATGGCTGCCTTGTTCCCCAGACTCTGAAGACAGCTTTTGCAATCAAGGGATTTAAGGCTCAAAATGCCCACTAGTCCAGATATCACTGTATTATGTTACATACGTTAGTATTATTCCTCAGGGACACGAGCTTCCTGAAGGAGGGAAAACCTGGCCCAAGTAGATAAGCCCCTCCCCACCCTTCTTTTTCCTCTGTTGCTCTCATTAAGCTTCTTCCAGCCAAAGAGTCAACACATTCCTCTTTGTCTACAAACTTAATGTCTTGACAAATGTATTTTTTTTCCTTTCTCAAACCTCTGGAAGAAAAAGCACCTGCAATTGGGTAAGACAAACTACTATTAAGATGTCTGGCTTTCGTTGACGAGATATTTCACTCAAGCCCTGAAATGTTTTCCTTCCATTCCTCTCAAATGTTTACCAAAGACGGGCTGTGCTTAAGGCTGCGTGAAAAACACGGGAATGGTGAGAGAGGCCCTTTTGGGCTCGGAGGTGGTGGGGTGGTGGGTAGAAAGCGCCACCTGAAGCGCTGTGGCCTGAGGTCCTCCATCCAGCCGGAGGGGCCCCCAGCTCCAGGATGTCTTCCTGGAAGAAACAGCACGTGGAACAGACCCTGAAGGATGGGCAAGATGCCGACTGCCAGTGCTTTCTGTCAGAGCTCACCCCAGGATGTCCCCAAAGGCACGGCTTGTGTGCACCTCCCCGCCGTGCGCTCAGGGTTCCGTTCCTTGTCACGGAGCCTAGAACCTTCCTCCTGTCCCAGTCTCTGAGGCCACACACATCCTGAAGGGGGTGAAAAGCTGCTCCCATTTCCATGCTTTTGTCTCCAGGTGAGTCCCACCCCAGCCCAAGGTCTCGCCAGTCCTTCCCAAGGAGACCCAGGCTGTTGCCTGCAGACATTGCAGGAAGCGAGAGATGAATACAAATCCAAACTGTAGTAAGGGGCCTCGAAGACACATCTCTCTGGTGAACTGCACTCAGCCCTTTTCAGATTTCAGGAAATACAGGGGAAAAGCAAGATGAAAATCCAAAAGCCACAGAGAGATCTTATGATTCAGTGTTTTGGTAGCATTTTCTTTTCAGTATCAAATAAGAGATGGTGATGGGCTGTTAACACTGGTGCAGAAATCATCCTTCACTGGGGTGGCTCAGCCCATCCCAAAGCCCCCAAACCCCTGGGCTCTGGCTGAGGATTCGGGGTGGTGGCTCATGTCACTCAAAGAGGGAACTGCTGGAGAGCAGTGATGGCAGACTGAAAAGAGTGGGAAACTCGGTCCTGAGGGGTCAGCTGAGCAGCTGCATATCACACGCTCTGCTTCAGGATGTTCAGAAAAAAGGAAAGTGTGTCCTGGTCAAGAAACAATGGAAGTGTGGAGGGACTTGAGGAGAGGATGTCACAGGCAACCGGAGGCGGAGTAGACACACCGTGGAGGAGACATCAGGGTCTTGGGTCACAGGAACACAAGATTCCAGCCTCTCAGAACACACACCGATCTCATGAGCCCCCTAGCAGAGCAGAAGCCCTCAGTGATGCTCCAAGCCTCTTTTCTACTTTCAAGGAATGGATCACCACCTCTATGTCTGTAGTGAACACCTCTTTAGAAATATTTGATAAGAAAAAAGATCCAAAGATTAAAAATAAATAAACATGTTTAATTATCTTATTAGCACAGCTCTTGTTCAACGAAAGCATCTTACAGCCACAAAAATACCTATTAAGTGATATGACTCTGATTCTTGGAAAGAAATCCAAAGGCTGTTGAAGCTGCCTGTGCTTGTCCAGACCAGCATCAGAGATGGAGCAGCCTTGAGAAACTGCTGAGTTTGGCTTGAAATCAGAAGAAAGTCATTTGTTTGAAGAGGTCTGTGCGTCATTTTAGTATTTAGCAACTTAATAACAAACAAGCAGGCTTCTTTGTCATCACAGAGTCCAGTGGAGACCAGGGGTATCCCTGCCTGCGAGCTCTGGGCCAGGAGCCCTGCAGCATCTCTGGGTCAGATGTTGCTGGAGACATGGGTGGTGGTCTGGGAGGATAAAGGTATGGGAGGGGGAAGTGCTGCAGAAGGAATTCCATGTTCCAGCAGCCTTGCGCCAAGAAGTCCTGAGAAACAGGACTTTCTTCTCTTCAGAGTGAGACATCTGGACAGGCTTCAGGCTGGCAGGGGTCCAGAGTGCTCACACCCTCTGATTCTACACACACCCCTTCTCAGGCTCCCTAGCCTCCTGCCATGCTGAGGGGTAATGTGCTTGTCCACCAGGCAGGGCAGCCCAAGCAGGACATTCCCCAGGTTCCCAGAGTGGTATGAGCAGTGGGCTCCTGTTCAGCCAGGTACTTTCCCCATCTCTCCAGCAGAACCTTCTCACCTGCTTTCTCTACAGGACAGTGAGCCCCAGAGAGTGAAGACCCAGGTGATGCCCACCTGGTCTCCAGCTCAAGCTCATGGGGTCATACTACTTCCCTCTTGTGGCAGAAGGGGCTCTGCCCAGTGCAGGGGGAGCCGGCTGGGCCCTAGCTCTGTCTCTTGCTACTCTGCCACCTTCGGTGTATCCTTGACCTCTCTGAGGTCATCTTTCCTCATCTGACTGGGGTATGGTGACAGTCGGATGAAATACCTGCACAGAAGGCCTGGCTCAGAGAGGATGCTCAGAAATGGCACTTTTTTCTCACGGATGCTGAGTCGCAGAGAAAGAGTGAGAAACCAGACTGGTGACCATGGATCAGGTAACAGGGGCTAACCTGGAGTTGTGACACTGTTGGCACATGGCGCTTCTGGGGGTGGGGGCACGGGGAAACGCCGCCTGAAGCAGGTGGACACATTTACTCCATTTACTGACCATCCAGTGGCTGCACAGAGAAATGGCCTGAGGGCAGGAGGCACTGAGGGTGGGAGAGAAAGATCACGGTTGACACAACACGGTCAGAATAAATCACACTAGTCCCAGAGCCACACAGATCTTGAGTCAAAGCCCATTAGGTCAACTTCAGACTTTAGGTCAGCGACTGCATGAGAGAAGTCAGAAGAAGAAATGTGCCAGTGGGGGAGCTCTCCTTGTACTGGGAGGGGTGCCACAGGAATGCGAAGAGGCTCTGCTCACACCCCTTGCTCCCGGGAAGCTCTGCACTCTCTGCCAGCTTCTGGAGCCTAGGGGCAGGGTTGTGGGAGGGGAGTAGGGGGTAAGTGGAGGGAAATCCCCCAGCCACGTCCAAGCAGACGGTTGCTCTGCAGTCCTGGTCTGCAGAGCCTCTCCTGGCATCTCCACAGTCCTTGGGGGGATGAGTGCCTGTCTAATTGCAGGACCAGAGGTCCAGGCCCATCTTAGCTTTTATTGTTGCCACTTCTCAAGTGATCAGTGAAAGGCCTGGTGTGGACCCTTGCTGCTCAAGGTGTGGTCTTGGGCTGGGCCCTGAAAGCCTGAGATGCAGGTGCAAAGCCAACCCCCCACACCCCCACGGTGACTGCGATCTGTCCCACGGGCAAGTGGACATCACAGTCTGGGGCACCGTGTGAGCTTGGCCGGCTCCCTGCCCTGCTGCCTGCCTTTCCACCTCCGGGGGTTTGCACGCTCCTCACTGCCCACCTGGTGAACAGTCTTGGCAGGAGGGACAACCTTTGGGGTCCCCTCCTCTCTGCCCCCAGTGAACAAGTCTCCTCATTGCTGGTCCCAGTCTGGGACTGAGTTGACATCCTGCCCAGAGCGGCTGGAGTTGTGGTTTCTGCTACTGGCAGCCCAGCGTGTCCTGACTGAAATGCACCTACTGATTGTTGCTGTTTAGCTGTTAAGTCATGTCTGATTCTTTGCAACAACCTGGACTGCAGCACACCAGGCTCCCTGTCCTTCACTATTGCCCAGAGTTAGCTCAGACTCAGATCCATTGAATCGGTGATGCCATCCAACTATCTTATGTTCTGCTGCCCTCTTCTCCTCTTGCCCTCAATTTTTTCCCCGGCATCAGGGTCTTTTTGAATGAGTCAGCTCTTCACATCAGGTGGCCAAAGTATTGGAGCTTCAGCTTCAGCATCAGGCCTTCCAATCTATATTCAGAGTTGACTTCCTTTACGACTGTTGGTTGAATCTCCTTGCTGTCCAAGGGATTCTCAGGAGTCTTACCCAGCACCACAATTCAAAAGCATCAATTCTTTGGTGCTCAGCTTTCTTTATAGTCTAACTCTCACATCCATACAGGACTACTGGAAAAACCATAGCTTTGACTAGACAGGCCTTTGTCAGCAAAGTAATGTCTCTGCATTTTAATACACTGTCTAGGTTTGTCAAAGTTTTCCTCCCAAGGATCAAGCGTCTTTTAAATTCATGGTTGCAATCACCATCCGTAGTGATTTTGGAAAACAAAATCTGTCACTGTTTCCACTTTTTCCTCTTCTATTTTCCATGAAGTGATGGTACTGGCTGCCATGATCTTAGATGTTTGAATGCTGAGTTTTAAGCCAGCTTTTTCACTCTCCTCTTTCACCTTCATCAAGAAGCTCTTTAGTTTCTCTTTGCTTTCTGCCATTAGAGTGCTATCATTTGCATACCTAGGTTGCTGATATTTTCCCCAGCAATCTTGATTCCAGCTTGTGCTTCATCTAGCCTGGCATTTAGCATGATGTACTCTGCATCTAAGTTAAATAAACAGGGTGACAATATACAGCCTTGACAAACTCCTTTCCCAGTTTGGAACCAGTCTGTTGTTCCATGTCTGGTTCTAACTGTTGCTTCTTGACCTGCCTACAGGTTTCTCAAGATGCAGGTAAGATGGTCTGGTATTTCTATCTTTTAAAGAATTTTCCACAGTTTGTTGTGATCCACACAGTCAAAGGCTTTAGCATAGTCAGTGAGGCAGAAGTAGATGTTTTTCTGGAATTCCCTTGCTTTCTCTATAATCTGATGAATATTGGCAATTTGATTCCTGATTCCTCTGTATCTTCTAAACCCAGCTTGTACATCCGGAAGTTCTTGGTTCACATACTGTTGAAGCCTGACTTGGAGAATTTTGAGCATTACTTTGCTAGGATCTGAAATGAGTGCAATTGTATGGTAGTTTGAACATTCCTTGATTCTGCCCTTCCTTGGAATTGCAATGAAAACTGACCTTTTCCAGTCCTGTGGCCACTGCTGAGTTTTCCAAATTTGCTGATATATTGAGTGAAACACTTTCATAGTATCATCTTTTAGGATTTGAGACAGCTCAGCTGGAATGCCATCACCTCCACTAGCTTTGTTTGTAGTCATGCTTCCTAATGCCCACCTGACTTCACACTCCAGGATGTCTGGCTCCAGGTGAGTGACCACTTCGCTGTGGTTATCCTGGCCATCAGGACCCTTTTCTGCATGGTTCTTCTGTGCACTCCTGTCACCTCTGCTTAGCTTCTTTTGCCTCTGTTAGGGCCTTACTTTTTCTGTCCTTATTGTGCCCATCCTTACATGAAATATTCTCTTGATATTTCAAATTTTCTCGAAGAGATTTCTAGTCTTTCCCATTCTGTTGTTTTCCCCTCTCACTATGACAAGGCCATGATCCATGAAGAGGCTCTCTTTGTTTCCTGGATAGTAAATGATGAAGGCAAACTAGCCTCTGCCTTTTCAGGCATCTTGGGAGGAACACAAGGACACTCACAGAATCTTCTTGGTTGGATGGCCAGAGCCATCAAGGATGTCACAAAGGGCCAGGAGGCAGGGGAGGAGGAGAAGAGGAGGAATGGGGGGACCCAGTGGGGAGGAGAAAGGGCAGGCGACTCTGGGGGTGCTGGGGTAAGGCAAGGGATGAAGATGGGAGGTCACAGCCATGGGCGGTCTGGAGGTGGGGGACAGGAGAAAGGCCAGGGGAAGCCTTGAAGGGCAGGCTTTTACATCATCCAGAATGGGACAGACTGTCCTAGCCCCCAGTCTCAGGCCATGGCAGGAGGATGCTAGGCCGTCAGAGTGGCAGCGAAGTGGACTGCTTGGCCGGGGTGGGCCAGCACCCAGTGGACAGTGACAGGTCCTCAGAGGAGCCCCTGTAGGGGTGGATGCTGGGCTCAGCCCTCCCGCCCTGGTGAGGGCCCAGCGGAAGTGAGCACTGTTTTCCCAAGCTGGCTCCTGAGGTGACACGCGTCTCTCCCAGATGCTCCACTCCTGCCTGGATGGGAGACGGCTGTCCCCTCACCTTTCAGATGAGGGACCCAGAGGAGGAATGTGCAGTTGGTGGGAGAGCCGGGACTTGGACACCGAGCTCTCAGCAGACCAGATTTGGTCTGGGGTAAGTTGGTGATGGACAGGGAGGCCTGGCGTGCTGCAGTTCATGGGGTCGCAAAGAGTCGGACACAACTGACCGACTGAACTGAAGGACCACGGTGTCTCACGTGAAAACAACACGTGACCCTGTGAAGAAAGCAGCTCTCCAGGGCAGCCCAAGGACACGCAGGCACATTTTCCTTCAGGCTGACTCGTGGGGAGGTCAGACTCAGGGCAGAGGTTGGGTCTATAGCTGTTGGCAGTCTGCCAGCATAGCTGAGTGGGTGAGGACAATCCCCCATGCTCCTTGGCCCCCGCCGGGGATGTCTGGAGGTGGCCAGGCCCTGGCACTACAGCCTAGAGATGGAGAGAGGTGAGCAGAGGGCAAGACACTCGGGGCCTTCATGTTCTGAGAGGGCTGGGCCCTCTGCCTCCCTCCCTACAAAGAATTCCAGCCCTCTGGGAATTCACGTGACGTGAGATGAGCCAGCTTAGGCTAGCAGTTCAGTGGCATTTAGCACATTCAAAACACTGTGCAGCCACCACCCCTGTCTAGTTCCCAAACACTGTCAGCACCAAAGTGAAACCCGGCACCTCCTCAGTAGCACCTGCAGCCCTGCCCCCGCCCATGGCCACCACCTCAAAAGTGTGTGACCATGCTGTGGACATTATTGTACAGCGTTAAACACTTATTCCCTGGAGGAGGAAATGGCAACCCAGTATTCTTGCCTGGAGAATCCCGTGGACTGGGGAGCCTGGCAGGCTATAGTCCATGGGGTTGCAAAGAGTCAGACACAACTTAGCAACTACACAGAAACAGTTACCACTGCATTTTGGGTAAAGTTTCGACTTCCCTGGTGGCTCAGACGGTAAAGCATCTTGCTTACAGTGCGGGAGACCTGGGTTCGATCCCTGGGTAGGGAAGATCCTCTGGAGAAGGAAATGGCACCCCACTCCAGTACTCTTGCCTGGAAAATCCCATGGACAGAGGAACATGGTGGGCTACAGTCCACAGGGTTGCAAAGAGTCGTACACGACTGAGCGACTTCACTTTCACTTTCCTAATTCTCAGTGAATTAGCAAGGTCAACTAGATCTAATCAACTTTTGAATTTCTTTTTTGAGCAGTTGTAACAATTTATAACACATCATCCTGTCCAAGACTCTTCTGTTCATTCTTCCAGAACTTGGCTCTCAGAGTAGGAAGGGCACACGTTCTCCGGAGGACATGGGAACAACAACCTCGTCTGTGCTCACCCACGTCACCCAATCCCTGGAACACAAGTCTCATTTGCAGGAAGGGGTTAAGAGCACCTCGTCGTTCAGCAACAGCACACAGAAGTGAATGGGCAGTGGGTCCAGGAGCAGGACACTGTGCCCACCATATGATAGAGAAGTTTAGAAGAGGAAGTTTCCCGGAAGACAAGAGAAAAATATCCTGCTTTCAGAAGAATGAGCCCGTCTTTCTGAGCCAAAGTTCTGCAAGGTGGTGGAACACTTGGATTCTCACAAGAAATGACAAAGCAAAGGAAAGAAAGAAGATGGATGTCCACTCAGGCTCCTGTGCAGAAGACAGCTAGGCAGGGACCCTGCGTGCCTCTTCTGTGGGCAGCCTGAGAGGTGACGTGGAGCCCGGGATTCACGTGTCAGGTTGAGCACTGACACACCTGTGTTCTGGTTCACCCATCACACCTGTGTTGGGCATGGTACCTCCCACCTCTGTCTGAGATTCAAAAGCAATGATGTAGCTTTTGCCTGGACAGAAGTCTACCCTCAAGTGCTAGAGTCCATGGCCTCCTCTCACGTCTTGTCTTGGAGTCAGAGCTGCCACCTCCTGTGAAGTAGCTCTTCACCTTCAGGTAGCCCACGATCAGCCTGAGGACGGAGAGCTTGTCAAGTTGGGCTTGCACATCCTCCGGGAAGGGCAGCAAGCTGCTGAGTTTGCCCAGCTCTTGACTGAGGCGGTCCCGGTGTTGTTCAGAAGGGTTGGACTTAGCACCCTCTGGAGGTTGTGGCTTAGGACTTGCAGAAAGAGAAGAGTGATCATCGTCCCATCCTCCTCTGCAATTTATTAAAAAAAAAACAAACAATTTTTATTGGAGTGTAGATTGACAATGTTGTGTTAGTTTCAAATGTACAGCAAAATGAATCAGTTACACATGTATATATATCCACTCTTTTTTAGATTCTATTAGGTCATTAGAGAGTGTTGAGTAGTTTCCGTGTATAAAGTTATCTTCTTTATGTACAGTTGTATGTATACCTCCCAGTTTATCCCTTCCCCTTGCAATTTCACTTCTGCATTACCCATGAAACTCCTGGAATTTTAAAATCCCTGGAGTTTCCGAGGCAGGAATCTGTTTATAGTTTCAGGTTCTGTTGGTCTATGAAGCCCTATTGCAGCTCTGCCCACTGCCCTCCTGGCTATGGACCTTGGTCACAGACGTGGCTGTCTCACACGGGTGCATGCAGGTTAGACCTGGTGGCCCCCAGAGCACCAGGCCTGATGCTTTGATTATTCATCCCTCCTCATGGCCTTCCCATGGCCTGACACATTTGCATTCATATTAAAAACTAGGAAATCTCTATATTGCAATCAACACAGAGAAGATGGAAATTATACCTTATTAATAATTGAGCCCCACACACAAGTGTATAGTCTGTATCTGTATCTATCAATATGTAGACTTTCTTTGCACACACACACACACACACACACACCCCAGATCAAAATATAATCAAATTGCTGAAAACCAGTGATGGAGAGAAAGATCTTAAAAGCAGCCAGTGGAAAAAGACAGATTACACACAGATGAATAAAGAGAATGGATGCTGGCTTATCATCAGGAAGCATGTGCTCCAGAAGGCAACGCCCTGGGAGAAGGAGACAACCCAGAATTCCAATCTGGAGAAGATCCTTCAAAAGAGAGGGCAAAGTAAAGACATTCTCAGTTCAGTTCAGTTCAGTCGCTCAGTCATGTCCGACTCTTTGCGACCCCATGAATCGCAGCACGCCAGGCCTCCCTGTTCATCACCATCTCTCGGAGTTCACTCAGACTCACATCCATCGAGTCAGTGATTCCATCCAGCCATCTCATTCTCGGTCGTCCCCTTTTCCTCCTGCCCCCAATCCCTCCCAGCATCAGAGTCTTTTCCAATGAGTCAACTCTTCGCATGAGGTGGCCAAAGTACTGGAGTTTCAGCTTTAGCATCATTCCTTCCAAAGAAATCCCAGGGTTGATCTCCTTCAGAATGGACTGGTTGGATCTCCTTGCAGTCCAAGGGACTCTCAAGAGTCTTCTCCAACACCACACTTCAAAAGCATCAATTCTTCGGCGATCAGCCTTCTTCACAGTCCAACTCTCACATCCATACATGACCACAGGAAAAACCATAGCCTTGACTAAACGGACCTTAGTCGGCAAAGTAATGTCTCTGCTTTTGAAAATGCTATCTAGGTTGGACATAACTTTTCTTCCAAGGAGTAAGCGTCTTCTAATTTCATGGCTGCAGTCACCATCAGAGGTGATATTCTCAGACAAACAAAAATGTAAAGAATGTATCTACAGAATATCTGAGCTATAATAACTACTAAAGAATATCTTAAGCTGAAGGAAAATGTTACTAGACAAAAATGTGGATCTACGTGAAAGAATGAACAATGCTGCTGCTGATAAAAATGAGGTTAAGAACTAGACAAATTTAATTTGAAAGATACTTGACTGCTCAAAGAAAAATTAGTCGTGTTGCCTGTGGGGTAGAAGTGAAACGTATCAAAACAACAGCACAAAGTCTGGGACAAGAAACAGGAGGTTCCTGAGGGAGGCGTGTACAACACCCATGGAGGTATTTAGTAATAAGATTTACATTTAAACCTTATGGCAACCGCTGAAAAATAAAGCACAGCTGCTAAGGCACAAAAAGACATGAAGTGCTAACGGCATTAAATCCAGAGGAAGAAAGCAAAGAGGACAGTTACCAAAGTACTGGGGACAGAGGTGACTTGACCACATTGCATCTTAACCTTTCTACTTGCCTTGTATCCGGTCGATTTGCTACCATGACTGTATTTACCTTTACCAAGATTTTTCCTTTTGTAACTTTCATATTTCTTGTTGTGTCCTTTACTGTTCTGCTTGGAGAAGCCCCTTTCACATTTCGTACAAAACTGCTTTGATGGTGCTGAACTCCTGGTTTCTGCTAGTCTGTAAACTTTTGATCTCGCCATCCAATCTGAACGAGAGCACTGCCACACAGAATATTGAATATGGGTCTTTCCCTTTCATGATTTTAACTATATTGTGCCACTCCCTTCTGGTTTACAGGGTTTCTGCTGAAAAAGTCAACTAATAACCTCATGAGGTTCCTTGTATGTTACTTGTTGCTTTTCCCTGCTGCTTTTAATAGTCCCTATATTTAACTTTTGTCTTTTTGAGTACAGGATATCTTGGCATGGTCTTGTTTGGGTTGATCTTGTTTGGGACTCTCTGAGCCTCCTTAACTTGAATATTTTTCTCTTTTCCCAGGTTAGAGAAGTTTTCAGCTATTATGTTTTCACTTGTGTTCTCTGCTCCTTATTCTCTCTTTTCTCCTTTGGTACCCCTATAATGTGAATGTTAGTACCCTTGATGTTGTCCCAGAAGTCTCTTAAATTGTCTTCACTTCTTTTAATCTTTTCTTCTTTTTTTCTGTTCAGCTTCAGTGATTTCTACTACTCTGTCTTCCAGTTCATTGATCATATAATCTGCTGTTGATTACTTCTAGTGTATTTTTATTTCAGTTATTGTATTCTTCATCTCTCTTTCTTCTTTATATTTTCTAATCCTTTGTTAAAACTCTTAACTTCTCTTTTATTTTTCTCCTCAGTTCTTTGATCATCTTTGATCATTACCTTGAACTCTTCATCAGGTATATTTTTCATCTCCATTTCACTTCCACTGAACTTTCATTGTCCAAAGCTCAGAGTAAAATACAGAAGATCTGTGTTTCTAGCTCCTGTGACAAGCTTACAATGCTGAGTTCTTTCATTTCAAATAGATTCCTCTGTCACCTCATGTTTTCAATTTTGTGTATTTCATAAGTTGGTTATGTTTGCTGACCTTGAATAAGTGGCCTTTTGTAGGAGATGTTCTGTGTGTCCCAGCGGTGCACTCCCCTCTGGCCCAAGGATGCCCACGATGGGCTGCATGGGTCCTTCTGTTGTGGTGGGCTATGTGGGAGGCCTGGTAGACTTGGTTGGTCCCTCATCTGGTTGACTGCCAAACCCTGCTTTGTGTTGAGGCTGCTGGCCACTGGGAGTGGGCCTGGGTCATGAGGCCATTGGCTGCAGAGACTCTGGAGGCCCTGGAGCTGCTGCTGGCCCACTGGCATGTGGAGTTAGGTTCTGAGATTCCTGGATCTAGTGTCCACCTGCTGGTGGGCTGGGCTGGTTCCTGACACAGCTGGCTCTGGGGCCTGGAGTATCCCAAAGATGGTTTTGGTACTCTGGTGGGTGAGTCCAGATCCCAGGGCAGCTGGTTGAGGGTCCAAGGTGCCCCATCGTTGAAGTTAGTCTGCTGGTGGGTGGGCTGTGTCCTATGCAGCAGCTTATCCTGAGGCTCCCAGTACTGGTTCCAACAGGCTGGTGTGTGGGACTGGTCCTAACACTAATAAGCTAGAGGGAGTACAAGTACAATAAAACAGTCTGCTTATTTAACTTATATGCAGAGTACATCATGAGAAACGCTGGGCTGGAAGAAGCACAAGCTGGAATCAAGACTGCCAGGAGAAATATCAATAACCTCAGATATGCAGACCACAACTCCCTTATGGCAGAAAGTGAAGAGGAACTAAAAAGCCTCTTGATGAAAGTGAAAGAGGAGAGTGAAAAAGCTGGCTTAAAGCTCAACATTCAGAAAACGAAGATCATGGCATCCGGTCCCATCACTTCATGGGAAATAGATGGGGAAACAGTGGAAACAGTGTCAGACTTTACTTTTGGGGGCTCCAAAATCACTGCTGATGGTGACTGCAGCCATGAAATTAAAAGATGCTTACTCCTTGGGAGGAAAGTTATGACCAACCTAGATAGCATATTTAAAAGCAGAGACATTACTTTGCCAACAAAGGTCCATCTAGTCAAGGCTATGGTTTTTCCAGGGGTCATTATGGATGTGAGAATTGGACTGTGAAGAAAGCTGAGTGCCAAAGAATTGATGCTTTTGAAGTGTGGTGTTGGAGAAGACTCTTGAGAGTCCCTTGGACTGCAAGGAGGTCCAATCAGTCCATTCTAAAGGAGATCAGTCCTGGGTGTTCTTTGGAAGAATTGATGCTAAAGCTGAAACTCCAGTACTTTGGCCACCTCATGAGAAGAATTGACTCATTGGAAAAGACTCTGATGCTGGGAGGGATTGGGGGCAGGAGAAGAAGGGGATGACCGAGGATGAGATGGCTGGATGGCATCACCGACTCGATGGACGTGAGTCTGAGTGAACTCCGGGAGTTGGTGGTGGACAGGGAGGCCTGGTGTGCTGCGATTCATGGGATCGCAAAGAGTCGGACACAACTGAGCGACTGAACTGAACTGAACTGGCTCTCCTGAAAGTAAACTCTTCTGACCTTCAAAGCCAAACTTCTGGAGGCGTGTCTGCCCAGTGCAGGAGCCCCAGGACTCCTCATTCCATAGGGAGAACCTCTTGCAACTGAAATTATCCTCCCATAGGTGAGCTGCCTACCTGGGATATTGGATTTGACTAATCCCCGACTCTGCCTCCTCACATCTTGTTGTGGTTTCTTCTTTATATCTTTAGTTGTAGAAGATCTTTCTGCGAGCCTTCAGGTCTTTCTCATCAATAGCTGCTGTGTAAGCAGTTGTAACTTCGGTGTTCCTGTGGGAGAAGGTGAGCTTAGGGTCTTCTGACTCTGCCATCTTGGCCACTCCCTAAATCAACTGGAATTCTCATTCATTGGAAAACTATTTCACAGTTTCTTAAAATGTTAAATATGACCTAACAATTATACTCCTGGGTACTTATTGGAATGAAACAAAAATATATGTCCACAAAAAGCCTTATATAAGCATATTCATAGCAGTTTATACATAACGGCCCTAAGCTGGAGTCAGTCCAGATGTCCAACTATAAAAAATGGATTTTAAAACTCTAAGACATTCGGAGAAGGCAATGGCACCCCACTCCAGTACTCTTGCCTGGAAAATCCCATGGACAGAGGAGCCTGGTAGACTGCAGTCCATGGTGTCGCTAAGACTCGGACATGACTGAGCGACTTCACTTTCTCTTTTCACCTTCGTGCACTGGAGAAGGAAATGGCAACCCACTTCAGTGTTCTTGCCTGGAGAATCCCAGGGACGGGACAGGGGAGCCGGGTGGGTTGCCGTCTATGGGGTCGCACAGAGTCAGACATGACTGAAGCGACACAGCAGCAGGAGCAGCAAGACATTAATAAAATGAAGTAATTGACCATGGAGAGGAACAAACCACCCATACTTGTACCAACATGGATGAAATTTAATTGTAAAAGAAGTCAGACACAAAGAGTACACATTATATGATTCTACTTCTGGGAAATTCTAGATTGGGAAAAACCTAATCCCTTGTGGTAAGAGCCAGATCAAAGTTTGCTCTGAGGAGCTGGAAGAACTTTCTAGGGTTAAGGAAATGTTCTTTATTTTTATATATTTTCATTAAGCTGACTGAATGGTTAATTCAGATCTGACCATTTCTCTATAGGTAAATCACATCAATAAAAATGATAATTAGGAAAACATTTTAAAATGTTTATCCACAAAACATTCTTCCTACAAAGAATTCCTAGGCTTGGATGTCTCAAAGGTGATTTCTATCAACTAACTAAGGAATACATATGTGTGTTAGTTGCTTAGTCATGTCCGATTCTTTGCCACCCCATGGACTGTAGCCCACCAGGCTCCTCAGTCCATGGGAATTTCTAAGCAAGAGTACTGGAGTGGGTTGCCATTCCCTTCTCCAGGGGATCTTCCCAACTCAGGGTTCAAACCCAGGCCTCCTGCTTTGCAAGCAGACTCTTTACTGTCTGAGTCACCATGAATATCTAAGGAATAAAGGTCCAAATTTACACAAACATGGAGAATTGAAAAGGGCAAATATCTCCAAATGGTTTTTATGAGACTAGCATACCCTTCATCCCTAAATTTAACAGAACAGTTCAAAAAACAAAAGTACAAGCAAATCTCATTCACAAGCAGACATGTTGAATCATAAGTTTAAAAGTAACAAACCAGGACTTGCACAGTGGTGCAGTGGTTAAGAATCCGCCTGCCAATGCAGAGGATGTAGCTTCAATCCCTGATCCAAGAAGATTCCACATGCCACAGAGCAACGAAGCCCGTGCACCAAACTATGGAGGCCTGTGCCCTGCAGCAAGAGAAGCCCCTCCAGGAAGGAGTCCGCACGTGGCACCTGGAGATCAGCCCCTGCTCGCAGCAGCTGGAGAGAGCCCTCGTGCAGCAACGAAGGCCCAGCACAGCCAAAAATACACGAATAAATAAGAAACAACAAACCAAATGCACCGATGTATGAAAACACAATGCCTTGTGACCAGGCTGAGCTGATCTCAAGATGCAATTTGGTTCAACACCAGAAAATCATTAAGGTAGTGTGAGGAAGTAACCTGTAAGATTTAGGGATTTTCCAGACCAACTGAAAGGTTATCTCTGTTATTTGTGACTTACAGACCCTGACCTGGAGGGTTTGTGACTTACAGACCCTGACCTGGAGGGTTTGTAACTTACAGACCCTGACCTGGAAGGTTTGACTTTCCAGAGAGTCAGAAAAACAAGTTGTGTAAACTGTGTGTTATCCGCAGAATTATATCGCCAGACCCTCATGAGCCTATCCTTGTAAAGGTCAGCATTATTGTGACCAATCATGATATATCTATACCTCCCCGCCCAATGTGGTTTTTTGTGCTTAAAAACTGTTCTGTAACTGTCATCGGGGTTCGCTCCTTGCTTAAGGAGGACAGAACCCCGGCGCGCCGGTTCAATAAATCCTCTTGCTATTTGCATCGATCCTGTGTCTTGGTGGTCTTGGGCAACGGACTCCAGGGTGGAACCTTGCGGTTCAACAGTAGTTCATTACATTAACAAGTTAAAGTGTAATTATCTCAAGAGATGAAGGAAAGTATTTGATAAAGTGTGAAATCCTTTGGTAACACAAAAGTTTTAACAAAGTTGGAATGAGGGGAACCCCCCCACACCCTACAAAGGGCACTTGCAAAAAACTTAGAGCAAATAGTACAGTTAGTGGTTAAACACTAAGAACATTTCCTGTGACACCAGAGCACAAGAATGCCTGCCACCCTCACTGTCTCGACACTGCACTGAAGGACCTAGCCAGCTCAGTGGAGAAGAAAACAGACGATGATGACTGACGTGGAAAAGGAAAAGCAGCCGCTGGAGCAGGTGATCTCCTGTGCCCATGGGCAGAGCCACATGTCCCCTTTGGGCGAGTGGCCCCGCCTCCCCACTGGGAGGTGCTGGAGAGTTCCCAGGGGATCCAGTGCTGCTGTTCTGGAAAACCACACTTAGGGAACCACTGCTCTCCGCGGAAGATCCGCAGGTTGCTGTGGGCTGAATGGTGTCCTCTCCCCCAGATTCATACACTGAAGCCCTAACCCTCAACACCTCAGAATGTGACTGTACTGGGGGATGATTTGGAGGTGGGCAATTAAGCTTAAATGAGGTCAGTAGAGTGGGCTCTAATCCAATCTAATTGGTGTCCTTAGAAGAGAAAAAGTGCAGATGCTCTGACGGAGGGTGGGGCAGAGAAAGGCCCTCTGGAGAAGAGTAGGTGAAGGTGAGCCCCAGGATACCGGCTGGTGGGAGGGAAGCCCTGAGTGAGAAGTGCTCGGTGTGGCCTCCTGAGGGCTCTAAGGGATGGGACGTGACTGCAGAGGGTGGAGTCCAGGGCCAGCATGGAGTCTCAGATCCTTTTAGGGGGAGTGGTGAGTGACGGCTTACTGAGTGCAGGGTTTCCTTTTGGGGTGATGACAATGTTCTGCAGCTAGACAGAGAAGGTGGCTGCACCACACTGCACAGAGAAAATGTTTGGCTGCCACAGTGCCGCTCACAAGCCCCAGCTCAGGACACTTGGAAACCAGTCAGGAGAGCCTGGTTGTCTTGGAGCAGTGAATCCTTGTATGGAAGTTTGGGTGTGCAGAGCACCTGGATTTGACTGTGCACAGATTAGGGTTTTAAACTGAGGTTTATGTTCAGCCACACATACACACACCCTGCATCACTGGAGAAGCCTGTCCCCAAGCTGAAGGAAGACTTGCATTAAAATCAGTAGCTCCTGAGCTGAGGTTGTCAATACTTCTCACAGGCATGTCTCTGGGACAGTGTCTTTTCTCACATGTCTCTGGGGGAGGGGCTCTCCATGCTCAGACCCAGGGTCATTTCATAGATTTAAAGGGCACATGGAGGAGGAGTTCTCGACGCTGTCAGCAACACTTCCGGACTGACAAACGGTGCTGCAGAGTCTCTGGAGCATCCTGTGTCATATGCGCTCACTCGTGACCCCATGGACTGCAGCCCTCCAGGCTCCTCTGTCCCTGGAATTATCCCGGCAAGAATACTGGAGTGGGTTGCCACTTCCTCCTCCAGGGGATTTTCCCCATCCAGGATCAAACCCTTGTCTCCTGCAGCTTCTCCCACTGCGGGCGGATTCTTTACCCACCGAGCCAGCATCCTGAACACAGCATTGGACCAGGTGTTGGGAGCTACATTCTGCTCTGCATACCTCCCCAGGGCTCTTAGTCAAAGTTTATGCACATTTAACAAGGAAATTGACTCAAAGTCCAAGGTCCTAATTCTTTCCAGTGTGAACTTAAACCATGCACATTTGCATACAATGCAGCGACAGAACACACAGACCAACGCTGTTACAACGCTGTTAGCAAGCCACACAGGGCAGGGGCAGGCTCTGCATCCCGGCTCCACCAGAGAGAGTGGCTGGAGCATGGATGCTACCATCAACTGTGACCCAGTTTCTGTTCAGCCAACCAAGAGGGTCGGGAGGGGATTCAGTACTCAGCCCTCTATCTCTCAAAGCGGAGTCTGCTCTCCAGGTGACCTGTCCCACAAGGTCTGCCCTGGTCTGTAGGTAGGATCCCAGACTCTTCAAGAAACTTCAGAGATGGGCTGGGTCCATGTGAGGTGGCAGGTAAGGGTACAGCCTTCTTACCATCCAGCCTGAGGATCAAGTACAGTAATACATTTGAAATCATTCCGAAAGCAAGAGTGTAAGGTTTTGCAAACAAGAAGAATGTTACTCCAGTAAATGACTTTTACATGGCAGACGAGCTGTGTGCTGAGAATCATTCTTCAAAGTCCTCAGATCATCTCATGTCAGCTCTTGTTTATTAAGGAAACAAGAGTACAGTTTCTAAGAAAACAATGCTGGGTACTTTAGAAAGAGTCAAGGAAGCCTGGTTGAAGAAAACAGCTGCTGTTGGATTAAGCGTTCTGTGAAACACGGGAGAAAACTGTCTCATATCTGGATTGTGATGCAAGCTCTTTAAACTGTAGACAGTACATTATGGGAATGATTTGTGCAGTAAAATGGACCAGTGTCACGAGATTGGCAAGTTCATATATGTTGGTGCGTTCGCTTAAAATGTGTAAATTACTGGAAACATTCTCACCCCCGCCATTTTAAGCTCCTTTCCCGATTAACCAGGGATTACAGGTTCGCTGACCTGGAGAGAGAACGTCTGACAGGCTTCCTTCTGGGATACCGGCGCTCCCCCGGAGAAGCTGCGCGGTAGCTCTTTTGTGTGTATGTGGTAAAATACACATAACAAAAATGCTGCCACTTCAGTAATTTTAGTGTGCCGTTCGGTGGCATTAAGTACACGCGCGATATTGGGTTCCCAGTACCAGTGTCTAGTTCCAGGACTTTTTCATCCCCTAAACCTTCAATCTTGCTCCCCTGGCCCCCCTTCCCGGCTGCTTTGGGTAGATCGACACGATATAAATGGAATCATGGAACAGTTTCTCTTTTGCATCTTGCTTCTCTCAAGGCACTTTTTGTATTTAAAAAATAAATGTAACTAAAAATTTCTCAGACTTGGACGCGCGTCTGGCGCTGGGAATATTGCGCCCCGGGTTTCCAGGGCCTGGGAAGCCTTGGAAGACCGCGCGGCTTCTTGCAGGCTAGGGGGCCGCCCCAGCACTTCGCGCCGCGCAAAGACCTTCGGAGTTTTGGCCAGGGGGTCTGCCCAAGGAGCCTCTCCTCCACTGAACTTTCGATCCACTGTCCTCAGAAGCGTCCTCCCGCCACCCCGACAGGGCCTGGAGGGGACCCCTCCGGGTCAGTTCGGCCAGACGCACACCCGTAGGGGTCCTCACCCCGTAGGGGTCCTCTCCCAGCAGGCCTCGGCATCTAGTCTGTAAAGGGGTAGGGTCTCCCAAACCTGGAGACCTGTCCCTTCCAGCCGCACTGTGATCCGGGACCCCTGCCGCACGTGTGCGCGCTCGGAAAGCCCAGCCTTAGTCCCGGCGCGGGCCCCAGAGGCACAGGTCACTAACCCCGAAACCCGGTGACTCCCAGGAACTAGGGTCACCAGCCCGACCCCAGGCCGAATTCGGCTTTGAGCTTGTCAAGAACCCAGCAGGGGTGTCAGGGGTGAGGAGGGGACTCTGAAACGAAATCTGTCCTTCCCGAGTCGATAAAGTCCTCCCGCAGAGAGCCGAGTTGAGGGCCGCGGGAGGACTAAGACCGCCTCCGCACTCCCACCAGGTTTCCGGGTCTTCGCTGCCCTCCCACCCCCCACCTCTGCCACGCACAGACCTCTTGGGCACGGCTTTTTTCCTCTTCTTCACGGCGTACTGGCCCTCGGTGGACAGCATGGGGCCCGCAGGCGACCTCACAAAGGGGCTCGGGGCGGGGATGCCGCCCAGCGCCTGGAAGCTAGTCCGCTCCCCGGAGCCTGTCTGCTCCGGCTGGTCACTCCTGGGGGTCGCCAGCGCGGAGGTCTGGGCGCGCCCCTTCAGCCTGTGACCGCGCAGGACACGAGCGCCGAACGCGCGTGCACCTTGGAAGGATCTGCACTCGCCAGTCCCAGGGCGGGAGAGCGCATTGCTGCGGGCGACTGGAAGGATCTCCAGGAGTCCCTCCTTGGTGCTGGAGACCAAGGCGCGTCCGCCGGGCTTGCAAGGGTTGGCCTCTGGCGAGCGGTGAAGAAGCAGGCGCAGAAGTGGCGGGTTCCCCCGGGGACTCTCTGTCCAGGCTTCCTCACACGAAGGTGCGCGCCACAGTTGCAGGTAGCAACTCACTTGGACACCAGGCTAATTTGGAAACCGCGCATTTATGGACGAAGACATCCCCGGAAGGAGTCGGGAGAAGTCTTTGTCCCCGCGCGCGGCCAATCCCCACGTGTGTCCTTGGATGACTCACTCTATTTTTGCGCAGCGTCGCGTCCAGAAACTGCGCTCTACGGGGCAGCAGGTGGCCAAGGCGCAATCTCGGGACAGGAGCCCTTGGAACGCGGTGAGGTGCTGGCGATGGAGCGGGGCGGAGGGAAGCGCTGAGAGGACCCGCCCGGCCCTGCCCACCGACGCGCCCCGCAGCCAGTAGTCCAGCCGCCTGGAGAGTCCAGATCGGACCAAGGA
Source organism: Cephalophus harveyi (assembly GCA_006410635.1). Classification (NCBI taxonomy): domain Eukaryota; kingdom Metazoa; phylum Chordata; class Mammalia; order Artiodactyla; family Bovidae; genus Cephalophus; species Cephalophus harveyi. The sequence goes on from SJYT01069426.1 coordinate 52,584, forward strand.
GGCAGGCGCGCAGCTCCGGGAAGCCAAGGCCCGGTGGGGGCGTAAGTCTGTGCCCAGGAGCCTTTGTACTTAATTCTGCTTGACCCGTCTATGTGTGTGAGGCTCTTTGGGTGTTTTCTGGAGCGAGGTATTGTATAAATACTGGAAATGCCTCGGGATCGTCCACACCCACCGGTGACGGGTGAGACGCGATTACTCCAGCGTGTGGTGTGTGTGTGTGTGTGTGTGTGCGCGCGCGAGAGAGAAAGCACACATGCATGCCTGCTCTGGAACCAGGGGTAGACTGAAGTGAATATGTCTCTGTAAACAGAGGGAAAAAAAAAAAAACCCAATAAGATAATTCCAGGTATTTGTATCTTGTTCTCAGTCTCAAGGAGGAAGAATTTACGGTTTCACCAGCAGCTGTGATGGTTGGTGTAAGTGTGATGTAGATGCACTATCAGATTAAGCACATTTCTGCTGTTCATAGTTTCCCAAGTCTTTTTCTTTTTTATCATAAATAGATGTGTAATTTTTACAGTGATTTTTCTTTTTTAAGTTTTTTTTTTGATGTGGACCATTTTTAAAGTTTTTACTGAGTTTGTCACTACACTGTTTCTGTTTTGTTTTGGTTTTTTGGCCCGGATGCATGTGGGATCTTAGTTGCATGACCAGGGATCGAACCCCCCACTCTGCACTGGAAGGTGAAGTCTTAACCACTGGACCTCCAGTGAAGTCCCTACAGTGATATTTTTGCATTGAAATGCTATGATTTATTTGTTTGTTCTGTTGATATGGTTAATTGCTTAAGTTGATTTTTGAACATTGAATCAATTTGCTTTGGGGGAATAAATCCATTTAATTGCCATGTACCATCCTTTATTGTTCTATGTTGTTAAACTTAATTTTTTAATATTTCGTTTAGCAATTATAGACTTGACCTTCAATTTTTATTTCCCTTTCCATTAATGTCTTTGTAAAATTTTATATCAAAGTTATGCCAGTCTTATATGCTGAGTTGGGATTGTTCCCATTTTTCACTTTCTCTGGAAGAATTAACATTTTTTATTTCTGCAATCCAGCCTGGATATCTTGGTGAGAAGCTGACCCAGGTGGGAGGGAGGCAGAACCTACCTGTAACAGAACTGAGGAGTAGAGAGAGGGTCATCTGAAGGAGACAAAGACAGAGTGTGTAGGACTTTTGCTACCTGGCTCCTTTCCACACAAAAAGGACACAGTGTCCAGTTTGGAGGCCTGGGGAAACTTCTTGACCCTGTGTCCATGCATGGGTGACTTCTCTGCTGCACCAGCCAGCACCAACCATCAGAACCGCGTGAACTCTGTTCTCTGCCCATTCTGGCTCCTTCTTTGTTGTAATTGTGGGACCCAATTCTCGATTCCTGCTGCTTCCCCCTCAAGTGCTCACTATTTCTGGGGCTGGAAGTTGCACCGAGCGTGGCTGATCATTTTTAGAAAGTAAAGGAGGGAATATTTCCCAAGGCATTTTGGGGCCCAGCATAACCCTGATACCCAATCAGACAAGGACACAGCAAGAAAAGAAAATTACAAGCAGCATCTCTCATGAACATGGAACAAAAATCTCAACAAAACATTAGCAAATTCATACATGAAAAGAATGACGTATAACCACTTTCTTGTTGTGCGACCTTTGTAGTTTAGTTAACTACTCTGAACGCCGTGTTAAAACACTCAGTCCCGGCCAACTCCTTGCAGCCCCATGGACTATAGCCCTCCACATTTCTCTGTCCTTGGGATTTTCCAGTAAGAATACTGGAATGGGTTGCCATTTCCTTTTCCAGGGAATCCTCCTGACCCAGGGGTCAAACCCACATCTCCTATGTCTCCTGCATTGGTAAGTGGATTCTTTACCACTGAGCAACCTGGGAAGTCTTTTACCAAAAAAAAACCTTCCTGCGGACAGTACTCAGAGACCAGTTACAGTCCTTACTTTCCTCAGTAGTAGGTACAGGGTTTGGGCCTGAAGCAGAACTCCGCATCCGACTGGGAATGGCCACTGGACGAAAGTAGGCAGGTCACATAAGGAGAGATAAGAAAGCCTCCTTAAGTGAAAAATGCAAAGAAACAGAGGAAAAACAACAGTAGAATGGGAAAGACTAGAGATATCTTGAAGAGAATTAGAGATACTAAGGGAACACTAAATCCAGCTTGAACATCAGCACAGTTGCACTCATTTCACATGCTAGCAAAATAATGTCAAAATCCTCCAAGTTCATCTTCAACAGAACGTGAACTGAGAACTCCAGATATACAAGCTGGATTTAGAAAAGGCAGAGGAACCAGAGATCAAATTGCCAACATCTGTTGGATCATAGAAAAGCAAGAGAGTTCCAGAAAAACATCTACTTCTGTTTTATTAACAATCCCAAAGCCACTGACTATGTGGATCACAACAACTGTGGAAAATTCTTAAAGAGATGGGGATACCAGACCACCTTACCTGCCTTCTGAGAAACCTGCATGCAAGTCAAGATGCAACAGTTAGAACCGGGCATGGAAAAACGGATTGCTTCCAAATTGGGAAAGGAGTACGTCAAGGCTATATATTGTCACCTGGCTTATGTAAATTATATAGAGTACATCATGCTAAATGCCAGGTTTAATGAAGCACAAGCTGGAATCAAGATTGGAGGGAGAAATATCAATAACCTCAGTTATGCAGATGACATCGCCCTTATGACAGAAAGTGAAGAGGAACTAAAGAGCCTCTTGATGAAGGTGAAAGAGGAAAGCGAAAAAGCTGGCTAAAACTCAACATTCAAAAAACTAAGATGGTGACATCCAATCCCATCACTTCATGGCAAATAATGAGGAAACAATGGAAACTGTGACACACTTTATTTTCTTGGGCTCCCAAATCCTCCAAATCCTCTAATCCACCAACCTCCAAAAATGTGGTTGGTGACTGCAGTCATGAAATTCAAAGACGCTTGCTCCTTCGAAGAAAAGCTATGAAAACCTAGACAATGTATTAAAAAGAGGCATCACTTTGCCAACAAAGGTCTATATAGTTAAAGCTATGATTTTTCCAGTAATCATGGATGGATGTGAGAGTTAGACCATAAAGAAGGCTGAGAACCAAAGACCTGATGCTTTGAAACTGTGGTGTTGGAGAAGACTCTTAACAGTCCCTTTGACAGCAAGATCAAACTGGTCAATCCTAAAGGAATCAACCCTGAATATTCTTTGGAAGGCCTGAAGCTGAAGCTGAAGCTCTAATACTTTGGCCACATGATGTGAAGTGCTGACTTGTTGGAAAAGAGCCTGATGCTGAGAAAGATTGAAGGCGGGAGGAGGAGGGGACGACAGAGCACAGATGGTTGGGTGGCGTCACCAACTCAATGGACATGAGTGAGCAAACTCAGGGAGATGGTGAAGGACAAGGAAGCCTGGCATGCTGCAGCCCATGGGGTTGCAAAGAGTCAGACACAACTGAGTGACTGAACAACAGCATTACCTGTAATGGGTATAGTTTTTTTCATAAAAAAGAGTTCTATCCATCAAGAAGTAGATGCTAGTGATAGTAGCAGAGCATTATGAATATATTCAAAACCGCTGAACTGAACGCTATAAAATGAGCAAAGTGGGAATTTTTGTACAAGGTATGTTTTACCAAAAGAAAAAAAAAAAAGAAAATACTTAGAGAAGAATGAAAAAGAGAACACCAAAACTTTGCAAAACAGCGAAGCAGTGCTCAGAGAGAAATTTATAAGGGTAAATGTATGTTTTTTTTTAAAAAAAGAACTCTCCCAATCCAATAAATAACTTTACTCCTTAAAGGTGTAGAAAAAGAAGAGCAAACTTAACCCTAGGAAGCAGAAGGATTGAGCCCTTGAGACGTGCAACAGCTTGGATGGAACCAGAGAGTAATGTTATGTGATTAAAGCAAATCCCCTAAGATTCTATGTGGCAAAATTATATGATTATATTTAGATAATGCTCTTGAAAAAACTAAATTGTACTGGATAAGAGGTAGCATGAAGGAAAACTTTGTGTGGATGGAACAGTGTCGTATTTTCTTTTTTGGCTACACTGCAGCTTGTGGGATATTAGTTTCCTGACCAGGTAGAGAATACAGGTCCATGGCAGTGAAAGCCCAAGTCTTCACCATCAGACCCCCAGCTTTGCATCTTGATGGAGATGATGGCTACATGAATCTACACAGGTGACAAAATGATATGACTATACATACACATCAATATAAAAATTTTATAATTATGAAAGATGCAACATTGGGAAGGGTTAATGGGACTTCTCTGGACTATTTCTACAACTTCCTGTGAATGCATTTATTTAAAAATAAAAGGTTTACATTTTAAAATGTAAATTTTTCATGGGTTTAAAACTGCATAAATTATATCACTGTTTTATACTGCAGATTCAAATAAAAATTAGTTTGGTCAGTGAATAAGATAAAGCAATACATTAGCCTTACATGGAATTTTCAGAAACCTGAAATTCATCTCTGAACAGTCACCACTCCAGCTTCTAGGGTGATACCTAGTGACCAGTGTAACACTGAATATTGACCTAAGTTTTGTCAGCCTTAGAGAATTAAACTTATAATTATCTTCCTGACATTGTTCTAGAACCCTGAGGGATAATTACCAACTCAGGAAGAATCTATTACCTCAGAAGGTAATTGCACACTTGAAAATGATGAATCTAATAACTAACAGGAGACACACAGCATCAGAGAGGACAGTTTAGGCTCCCCAGGGCATGCCAAACAGTCCCTGTACATGAGGCCATTTCCACTTTGGATAACAAACAGGTTAGTGCCCAGTGGGAGATGAAATCACACCGCCCCTTCCCCATAAGTCTGGCTGCCTGTCACTGCTTTTCAGCGCTGCGCGTGCAAGTTAACCTGCCTGCACCGGGCCACTGAGACCAGCTTTGATAAGGATGCTGGTGTGATGGGGGTCTCAGGGCTGCAAGGAGATACTCAGACTTCTCTAGAATCTCTCCTACTCATTCTGTTCTCCTCTTTCCAAATCTAAACTCATGCTACCATCTCTTACATCCCCCATTTCAGTTTCTTCTTTGTATTGGTTTTATAAAAAATTTTTATGGTATGATTACATTTTACTACATCAACTTTTAAAGTTTCTTCAGTTTATCTGCATTTTCTATTCTATTAGTAATTCCCCTTTTCCTGAATTCTCCTTTTCTCTTAAAAATTCTTCCTTGGCTTCTTTGGCCATTTCCATTTCTCTTCTTTAATTTTTGTTCATTTTCCAAAAAAAGAAAACTCTTCTATGTAATTAAGATAATCATGTATACTTGATTATAGATCAAAATATCATGTATTGATTGGGTAACCTTTTTGCCCTTTTTCTTTTGTTATTTTTTTTCTTGTCCTTTACACTTTAAGAGTGTGTCTTAACCCCTATTCTATTTTTATTCCTTGTCTCTTTTCTTGGTGGCATTTTCTCTTCAACTTTCATGCATTTGTTTTTTAGATTTTTTGTTTCTCTTAAGTGTATATCACTGCTGATGGTGACTGCAGCCATGAAATTAGAAGACGCTTACTCCTTGGAAGAAAAGTTATGTCCAACCTAGATAGCATTTTCAAAAGCAGAGACATTACTTTGCCGACTAAGGTCCGTTTAGTCAAGGCTATGGTTTTCCCTGTGGTCATGTATGGATGTGAGAGTTGGACTGTGAAGAAGGCTGAGCGCCGAAGAATTGATGCTTTTGAAGTGTGGTGTTGGAGAAGACTCTTGAGAGTCCCTTGGACTGCAAGGAGATGCAACCAGTCCATTCTGAAGGAGATCAACCCTGGGATTTCTTTGGAAGGAATGATGCTAAAGCTGAAATTCCAGTCCTTTGGCCACCTCATGCGAAGAGTTGACTCATTGGAAAAGACTCTGATGCTGGGAGGGATTGGGGGCAGGAGAAGAAGGGGACGACCGAGGATGAGATGGCTGGATGGCATCACGGACTCGATGGACGTGAGTCTGAGTGAACTCCGAGAGATGGTAATGAACAGGGAGGCCTGGCGTGCTGCTATTCATGGGGTTGCAAAGAGTCGGACACGACTGAGCGACTGAACTGAACTGAACTAAGTGTATATCCAATGAGTTTTCCTACCAATTAATATTTCAAGTCATTTTCTTTATTCTTCCATTTATCTACTTCTGCAAAGTATGTCACTCTTTTTTCTTCTGCTATTATTTACAGTATTTCTGCTGTTTCCATAATCTTCTCCTCCATCATCTATTTTCAGAAGAGTATTTATTGTCCTTTTGATTCTGTTTCCCTTGTCCTTTGGTTTATACTTAATTCTATTTTCTTTTATCCTAACTAAATTTTGCTTATCCTAATACAGCTGCATACCAGAATTTGCAGTTATGTTGTGGCAGATATCTTCCTCCTCCATTGTTGCTGTTTTTCAGTTGCTAAGTCATGTCTGACTCTTTGTGACCCCACGGACTGCAGCACGCCAGGTTTTCCTCCCACATAGGACTGGTTATTACATTCACTTTATATTAATTGTAACATGGTCAAATTTTCTTGGCAAAACTCTATTAGTCTTTGCCCTGCTTCATTCCGCATTCCAAGGCCAAATTTGCCTGTTACTCCAGGTGTTTCTTGACTTCCTACTTTAGCATTCCAGTCCCCTATAATGAAAAGGACATCTTTTTTGGGTGTTAGTTCTAA
>SJYT01069426.1:71122-156995 GCA_006410635.1 Cephalophus harveyi
GTGTTGACCATCTGGTGATGTCCATGTGTAGAGTCTTCTCTTGTGTTGTTGGAAGAGGGTGTTTGCTATGACCAGTGCATTTTCTTGGCAAAACTCTATTAGTCTTTGCCCTGCTTCATTCCGCATTCCAAGACCAAATTTGCCTGTTACTCCAGGTGTTTTTTGACTTCCTACTCTTGCATTCCAGTCCCCTATGATGAAAAGGACATCTTTTTTGGGTGTTAGTTCTAAAAGGTCTTGTAGGTCTTCATAGAACTGTTCAACTTCAGCTGCTTCAGCGTTACTAGTTGGGGTATAGATTTGGATTACTATGATATTGAATGGTTTGCCTTGGAAATGAACAGAGATCATTCTGTTGTTTTTGAGATTGCATCCAAGTACTGCATTTTGGACTCTTTTGTTGACCATGATTGGCTACTCCATTTCTTCTGAGGGATTCCTGCCCACAGTAGTAAATATAATGGTCATCTGAGTTAAATTCACCCATTCCAGTCCATTTTAGTTTGCTGATCCCTAGAATGTCGACATTCACTCTTGCCATCTCCTGTTTGACCACTTCCAATTTGCCTTGATTCATGGACCTGACATTCCAGGTTCCTATGCAATATTGCTCTTTACAGCATCGGACCTTGCTTCTATCACCAGTCACATCCACAACTGGGTATTGTTTTTGCTTTGGCTCCATCCCTTCATTCTTTCTGGAGTTATTTCTCCACTGATCTCCAGTAGCATATTGGGCGCCTACCGACCCAGGCAGTCCCTCTTTCAGTATCCTATCATTTTGCCTTTTCATACTGTTCATGGGGTTCTCAAGGCAAGAATACTGAAGTGGTTTTCCATTCCCTTCTCCAGTGGACCACATTCTGTCAGACCTCTCCACCATGCCCACCCATCTGAGGTGGCCCCACAGGGCATGGCTTAGTTTCATTGAGTTAGACAAGGCTGTGGTCCTAGTGTGATTAGATTGACTAGTTTTCTGTGATTATGGTTTCAGTGTGTCTGCCCTCTTGCAACACCTACCGTCTTACTTGGGTTTCTCTTACCTTGGATGTGGGGTATCTCTTCACGGCTTCTCCAGCAAAGCACAGCCGCTGCTCCTTACCTTGGACGAGGGGTATCTCCTCACCGCCGCCCCTCCCAACCTTGAGCGTGGAATAGCTTCTCTAGGCCCTCTGGGGCCTGCACAGCCACCGCTCCTTGGATGTGGGGTAGCTCCTCTCGGCCGCCGCCCCTGACCTCGGACATGGGGTAGCTCCTCTTGGCTGCGCTCTGTGCGCCGTCGCAGCCACCCATGCTCTGGAAACATTATTAAGCCATAAAAGTAGAGAAATTGATAATTTCACAAAGAAACACTGGTTACTTTTGAGTATAAGCTATCCTCAACACTAAGGTATGAAATATATGTTATGATATAATATAAGCTTTGATAGAATCTGTGCTTTATATTTTGGTATATTAGAAACATTTTATATTTAGTTATAAAAATAAATAAAATTCACTTTTTGAATATCAATTCAGAAATGTCTTCAAATTTTACAATAATTACTTACCTACATTTAAGATACAGTAGGAATAGAGAGATAAACAGCATCTCACAACACCTAAGAGATTTGTTTTGGGCCTGAGGACTGTTGAGCATACAAGTGAACTTGGGCTCTGAATTGCAGATTAAAAAATAAAGGGGGCCAAAATTAAGTTCCCAAGATTTAGGTGCCTCCTGAAGGTAAAGGTAAACAGGAGAGCTTCTCACAGTTCTCTTTGCTCTAAAGGGCTCCATGTTCAGCAGACGGCAGTGTTCATGTAAGAAGGCGGTTTGGGTTTTGAGTTAGGGGCTCAGCTTTGGGTTTGGGCTTGGGGCTAGCGTTAAGATTCAGATTGCAGTTTGGCTTTGGGTTAAAGTTAGATTTAGAGTTAGGATTAGGGCTAAGATTAAGCATCAGGTTTGTGGTAGGGCTCTGGCTTATATTTGGGTTGAGGTTGGGGTTAAGGTAGAGTTGGGGCTATAATAGTGGTTACAACTTAAGTGCTTGTGCTTTTGGTTTCATATAAGAATTCTTTGCAAAATTGTTATCATGAGTATTTACCCCTGTTTTCTTGTGTAGCTTTCTTGTTTTTTCTCCTATGTTTAGATCGGTGAGATATTTTATATATAGTATTCTTTGTAAGTGATTCAAAGTAAAGTGCTAACTTTTTTCTTTTCTCTTCTTTTGTTTTCTTTCCTTTCCATTCCTTCCCTTTCCTGTTCCCTTCCTCCTATTTCTCTCCTTCCTTTCTCCCTCCTTCCTTCTTTTTCTTGGTTGGTGAGTTGCTATCCCTTTGTACCAGCATCCATGTTTAAATACTCTCTGCTTTTCTCGTTGAATTGTTTTGGCAGCTTTGTGAAAAACTGTCCAGCATAGACAGATGTGTGTGTGTACTTTTGTACTCTCAAGTCCATTCCATCAGTAAGTTTTCTATTTTCTGCCCTGCCACACTGTCTTGACTACTGTCCCTCTGTAGTACATCTTCATATTGGGAAATACCAATCTTCCTACTTCATTTCTCTTTCACGTTGGGCTATTCTAGTCCTTTGTATTTGCACATGAATTATACAATCAGGTTGTCAATTCAACAAAGAATTATTTGGGGATTTTGATAGGATTATGTAAATCTGGAAGTATGTCTGGGGATTATTGCCATCTTAGCATATTAAGCATTCTGATATGTGAAACTTGGACATGTTTTCCATATATTTACATACTTAATTTCTTTCAACAGTTTTGTAGTTCTAAGAGTGTAGCTTTTGCTCCTTTTTGAAATTTATTTCTAAACACTTAATTCTTTTTTGATGCTATCATGAACGGAATTTAAAAAAAACATTTATTTTCTGATTTTTCTTTGCAAGTTGTCTTTGTCTGCTTGGGCCATCATAACAAAATAATGCAGACTGTGCCACTTTAACAACAGAAATTTTTATTTTTCACAATTCTGGAGGTTGGAAAGCCCAAGATTAAGGTTCTGACAGAGTTCAGTTCCTGGTGAGATTTCTCTTCCTGGCTTGCAGATGGCCATTCTCTCACTGTGTACTAAACATTTTGAAGTGAGAGAGACAGCATCTCTAGCATCTCTTTCTGTTTTATAATGACAGCAATTCTCTTCGTGTTGGGTCAGAGTTCCACTCTTATGATCTCATTAATCTCAGTCACTTCACAAAGCATCTTATTTGCTTGATAGCATATTTGGAAGTTAGGGAGTTGATATATGATCTTGGGGAATGCAATCTATTTCAGAACACAGTAAAGTTTTTTATTCTGCCACCTTGCTGAACTCATTTCTTAGTCCCTTTTTTTTTTTTTTTTTTTTTAGTGGATTCCTTTGGATTTTCAATATGTAAGATCATGTCATCTGTGAATAAACATTTTCTGTTTCCCTTTCCAATCTGTGGTCCTTTTATTTAACTTTCTTACCTAATTGTTCTGATTAGGGTCTTCAGTGCAGTACTGAGAGTACTGGCAAGAGTGGACATTCTTGTCTTGTCCCTGATCTCAGGGGCACAGCATCCATTCATTTGCCATTAGGTGTGATGTTAGCTGGTATTCGAACTCCTGACCTACGGACCCTAGCCTGCCTGCCTACCTGCCTTCCTAACCGCTACGCTACCGAGACTAAGGTCCGTCTAGTCAAGGCTATGGTTTTTCCTGTGGTCATGTATGGATGTGAGAGTTGGACTGTGAAGAAGGCTGAGCGCTGAAGAATTGATGCTTTTGGACTGTAGTGTTGGAGAAGACTCTTGAGAGTCCCTTGGACTGCAAGGAGATCCAACCAGTCCATTCTGAAGATTAGCCCTGGGATTTCTTTGGAAGGAATGATGCTAAAGCTGAAACTCCAGTACTTTGGCCACCACATGCGAAGAGTTGGCTCACTGGAAAAGACTCTGATGCTGGGAGGGATTGGGGGCAGGAGGAGAAGGGGACAACAGAGGATGAGGTGGCTGGATGGCATTATGGACTCGATGGATGTGATTCTGAGTGAACTCCGGGAGTTGATGATGGACAGGGAGGCCTGGCGTGCTGCAATTCATGGGGTCGCAAAGAGTCGGACACGACTGAGCGACTGAATAGAACTGACTGAACTGATGATGTTAGCTGTGGGTTTTTGTAGATCCCTTAATCAGTTTGAGGAAGTTCCTTCTCCCTAGTCTGTTGAGTATTTTATCATGTACCAGGTGACAGGGCTGGAAAGACAATGGCCAAGAAGAGCTGCAAATCCTGGCCAATGATGCGGTGAGCTCCTTGCTGTATATTGAAGCAGATGGTGTGAAAAGAAGACTAATAATGCTGACCTTTACTGATCTCTTATCATGTGCTCAGCACTCTCCTAAGTGGTTTACATGCTTGACTCATTCAATCATCACAGCCATCCGAAGTTGCTCAAGTGCAGTTATTAGCCTTCTTTCTCAGATGAGGAAACTAAGGCTCACAAACATTGACTCCTGTATCTGGTTGGTAGAGCTGGGCTTCAGATGGACTTCAGAATCTGAGCAATTTATCACTCCCTGGAGGAGGAAGGCCTCTGGAGCCTGAGGATCTTAACGGAGGGGAAGGGGTGGGGTGAGAGTGCTGCAGGGGAGGTGGCTGTGGTCAGAGGGGATGTAATCAATGAATGTTCATGCCCAAGGCACTGTCTCAGGTGACGGGGATGAATCAGTGACCGAATTCAGTCAGTCAGTTCAGTTGCTAAGTCGTGTCCAACTCTTTGTGACCCCATGAATCGCAGCATGCCAGGCCTCCCTGTCCATCACCAACTCCCGGAGTTCACTCAAATTCATGTTCTTCGAGTCGGTGATGCCATCCAGCCATCTCATCCTCTGTCATCCCCTTCTCCTGCCCTCAGTCTTTCCCAGCATCAGGGTCTCTTCAAATAAGTCAGCTCTCCACATCAGGTGGCCAAAGTATTGGAGTTTCAGCTTCAACATCAGTCCCTCTAGTGAACACCCAGGACTGATCTCCTTTAAATGTTCAATGGTAAAGCATCTGCCTGCAATGCAGGAGACCTGGGTTCAATCCCAAGGTTGGGAAGATCCCCTGGAGAAGGAAATGGCACCCCACTCCAGTACTCTTGCCTGGAAAATCCCATGGACGGAGGAGCCTGGTAGGCTACAGTCCATGGGGTTGCAGAGAGTCGGACAGGAGTGAGCAACTTCACTGTCGCTGTCAAGGGAGGAACAATCCACTAGATGGCAGTAGCTCCCCGCTCTCCCAATTGCCAAGGCCCCACTGGCTCGGAGAAGCCTCATCTGCCCACGAGCGGTGAGCTCGCTGCGGGCCCTTCCTGGTCCGAAGGGCAAGGACAATTCATGCTCCCAGGACAGACTGGCCTGTGTGTCTCAGGGGCAACGCCGTGTGGGCGGAGCCCTGTGTAGTGAGGGCCACAGTGCCCCCTGCAGCCGGGAGTGTGTGAGGCAGGAGGCACCGGGCTGGTAGGTAGGGTCCCAGCACCCCACCACTCCCAGGAGTTCAGTGCCTGAAGCCCACCCAGGAGGTGGCGGAGTTTCCTCCCCAGCAGAAGTCAGGATGTGGTGCACGAATAAGGCAGTGTAGCGGGGCCCGCTGTGACCAATGCCTGCCCAGCGGACTGGGTACACCCTCAGCTCCCTCCCACGTCCCTACGTGGGAACTGAGTGTGTAGTCTGCAAGGCCCGAGTGACAGGCAGGATCACAGCAAAACCCAGGCTCTCTTCACGCAAGCCCGTGTTCCTTCCACAACCCTGAAACCCTGCTCTTCTGCCCCCATGTTGCCCGGAGACTGAATCCCGAAGATGGGGTGGGGGGTCCCTCCATCTCACGTGTCCCCTCAGGCCGTGGTCTTCCCCAGAGCACGTGTCCAGAGTGGGGGTGGCCTTGCACTCCCTCCTCCAGGCTGGGCCTGTGACCACAGGGCTGAGCACAGGGCCTGCTGGGCAGAGAGGAGGAGACGCCAGGTGGCTTTGGGAGCGTCCAGATAGGTGTCCGACCCTGATGCCTGCCCTCCAGTGGTGTGATCCAAACAGGGGAGACAGGTTCTCAGAAAGGACTAAAGGGTTTGGATTAACTCAGTTGCTGGAAAATGTGGGCATCTGTGTTTCCTTCGTTTACAGAGACTGGTGCCAGAGCTCCAGTGGCAAGCTCCCCTGGTTACTAGGGACTGAATGAATTCACTTTTCACGTTGTTCACAGCCTGCATGATGGGGCCGGAGGATGGCTCTGAAGAGACCCTGTCGGCTGAGACAGGGACGTCGGGCCAGTGGGGGCGGTCAGTCTGTTCCTGGTTCACACCGCGGATTACGTTATCAAATAACGTATCTAACAGATCAAACTGGAAAAAACATTCTTTCCAGGCCACTGAGCACTTTATAGGATTATTCAGTCCAGAGGAGCTCCTGTCTGTCCAGCTCTTCAGGGCAGGAGACAGCACTCCTACGACAGCCTGGGTCCAGGTCAGAGCTGAGATGCAGCTGGAGCCTGGCCCTGCGTGGCCTGCGGTCACACCGGGAGCTGGCCCGTGGCTGCCTCTTCCTAGCAAGACCGCTAGGTCTCGGAATAGCAGGCACTGAGCCAGTGAGCGCTTGTCTGCTTTGTAATTAAACTGGAGGGGCAGCTGAAGGGCCTGCTAGAGGTTGCCTTTTCTATAGGAGGAGAGCTTGACTCCTAGGAACCCAGACAAACCCTTCCCAAATGAGGCTTCTTCTGGGTCCAACCTGCCCAGGACATCGTGATGCCTGGGGGTGGCAGTGCCTAGGACTGAAACGACCCCCAGGAATCTGGGCACCTGCTCCACGGAGCCATGGGGCCCTGTCTCTGCTCCCCCTCCCCACCCCGCTGCCCCATCCAGGAGCAAGGCCCAGAGCTTAGGGAAGGCTGTCTGGCCCCAGGTGCACTGCTGTGGCCACACCTGAGAGGAGTCCTGGCAAGGGAACCAACCGGCCTCCGCTTAGGGAGGATCAGAACCCATTTCCTCCCTTCTGAGAAATGGAACAACACGTTAGGAGGGGGATTAACAAAACTTGCTCTGGGGGGGATGGTGATCAGAATTGAGGCCAAGGGGCAGAAGCGCCTTCACTGAGTGAGCCTTTACTCTGGGCCCAGCACTGGCACAGGGATGGGATACATGGATACATACATCAGGGATGTATGCCCTCGCTGGGGCCTTGCTGAAGCACAGGTAAGAAAGCATGGAGTGCCGGTCTGTGATCATGTCAGAGGATGAAGACGTGTCAGTGCACAGATCCGAATCACGGCCACACAGAGACATGACGATGGGCTAGCGGGACGGTGCAGGCAGAGGGCACAGCAAGGGTGAGGGTCTCTAGTGGGAGGGAATGGACCCTGCCCCCTGCAGCTCAGACAGAAGCCCCCGGGCTAGAGCCACGTGATCGTGATGGAGGGGCCCAAGTTTGGAGAGAAAAGGCTGGGCTGTACTTGGGTCGGCTCTGCAAGTCTGGAGTCTTCTGAGCATGGACGTGACCACCTGATTTCCCCAGACGACCATCTGTCTCCACGGGGATCTAAACATTCGATGTGTTGTTAAAAATGTTTGTTTAGCTGTTCTCGGTTGTGCTGGGTCATGGCTGCTGCACGAGCTTTTCCCTAGTTGCAGTGAGCAGGGTCTGCTCTGCGTTGTGGGGCACCAGCTTCTCATTGCGGTGGCTTCTCTTGATGCGCAGCACAGGCTCTAGGCACACAGGCTTTAGAAGTTGCAGCTCCCAGAATCTGGACCACGGGCTCAGTTGTGGCACACAGGCTTAGCTGCTGGACCAGGGGTCAAACCCATGTCTTCTGCATTGGCAGACAGATTCTTTATCACTGAGCCGCAGGGAAGTTCAGTGTTTCAATGTGATAATTCTCACGTCTTTAGTCGGTGGGGGCCTCCTCAGTGAATGTTTTTGACATGGACCTGGTGACCCATGGTGGCTTTCTTGCCTTATGGTGGACACAGTGTTTTAGATTGTTCATTTCCTGACTCAGACATGAAATCTTCCATCTCTTCCAAAAGCCACAGATGGATTTAATGAGAAATCTGTTCGCTTGGGGATGACTACTGATTGGGTTTGGGCACTGTTTTCGGTCCTTTTCTGTACAAAGCCCGTAATTTTGTATTTATACCATTTGAATTTAGGAATACAGCATTTTTACTTAAGCTCACCCATCGTATAAACATCTCCTTTCACTCAAACAATTGATTCTCAATGATAACAGGGTATTGACTCATTCAATCTGACTGCAACTTAAAAACATTAGTCTCAGAAAAACAGTGCCCACGCCCATCCTCCCAGGGCTGGTGGTTTCCTCCTGTCAGTGTTGTGGTAGTTGTGCCATTATGGGAATGTTTCGATATGCAGGAAGGCTTGCATTTTCCTGGCACACAGATACTGTAGGCAGGGATTTGATAATGCTTGTGTAGATTTCCCCTGTGGTTGTCCATGGTTGTTTATTGTAAAAAGTAAGACAAATGAAGGCTTCTCCTGCATCTAGGAAGCAGCAGTGGGCAGGCAGCGCACTTTAACTTCATAGCCCCAGTGCCTCCTCTTTGGCGGTTTTCACAAAGTGATGAACAGTCTGTCTCAGGACGTTAAGAAATCAACCCCCTCTACTCTTCTCCCCGTGCCCCTACTGTGTGATCTGCTCGATTTGGTTGGACTCAGGCGTTCTCCTGAGAGAAGGAATCTGGGTGCTGGGGGAGCTCTGTTAGTTTTGAGTTTATAGGGTTCAGATTGTTCCAGAACTGTGCGATCGTTGGGTATTGGGTAGATATTAAGATGGGCACAATAAAGGACAGAAACAATATGGACCTAACAGAAACAGAAGATATTAAGAAGGGTGGCAAGAATACACGGAACTATACAGAAAGCATCTTCATGACCCAGATAATCTTCATGACCCAAGAATACACGGAACTATACAGAAAGCATCTTCATGACCCATCTTCATGGTATGATAACCCAGTGATCATACCATCTTCATGATGGTATGATCACTCACCTAGAGCCAGACATCCTGGAGTGTGAAGACAAGTGGGCCTTTGGAAGCATCATTACCAACAAAGCTAGTGGAGATGATGGAATTCCAGCTGAGCTATTTCAGATCCTCAAAGATGATGCTGTGAAAGTGCTGCACTCAATATGCCAGCAAATTTGGAAAGCTCAGCAGTGGCCACAGGACTGGAAAAGGTCAGCTTTCATTCCAACTCCAAAAAAAGGCAATGCCAAAGAATGTTCAAATTCTACCGCACAATTGCACTCATCTCACACGCTAGTAAAGTAATACTCAAAATTCTCCAAGCAAGGCTTCAACAGTCCATGAACTGAGAACTTCCAGATGTTCAAGCTGGATTTAGAAAAAAAGAGAAATCAGAGATTGAGAGGGTAACAGGCAGGAAGGCCAGGGGTCTCCAAACGGAGGAAATAGCCTGCGAGTGTCAGACATTTTATCTCTCTTAAGCAGCAGGAGGAAACAAACTAGCGATATTTTTTCCTTCTCCATACAAATTTAAAAGGAGGTTTCTCTTAAAATTCTGTGTTGCCATAATGACACCTGGTTTCACCTGAAGTTAACCATTGCCTTTTCTTATGGAAATGTTTATCTTAAGCTATGTAAATAACACTATTTGTATGGTGCTCTGCCCTTCTTCAAGGTTCAAGTTAATCCTTTTAGGGCCCAAGATAAACCATTTGGAGCCAAGATTATCCCAAAATACATCCTATGGGTGAGGGGCCTGGTGCCATTCTAAGTTTTGAGACATTCCTTTCTTTCATTAACAGACTGCTGATGACTATATAACATTCAGCTAAAGACTAGCAGGGGGGTACTCTTTCTGCCCCCTTCTGATGCCTATGTCAGAAGCTTTCTCTATCTCCTTTATACTTTAATAAAACTTTGTTACACAAAAGCTCTGAGCGATCAAGCCTCGTCTCTGGCCCCGGATTGAATTCTTCTCATCCGGGGGCCAAGAATCCCGCGTCGTAATTCAACAACAACCTTTCATCTTGGGGGCTCGTCCGGGATCCTTCAGGACAAGGTAAGGATGCTTGGAGCTCTAGTTCTTTGTTCTCTTAGCGAACACGTTTTCTGCTGTGCTTTACTAACTCTACGGTGTGCTTGTGTGAATGAATGACATGCCCTGCGCGAAGCAAGTGAGGAGCCCTGCTCTGCGGTTCCACGGTGATCTCATACGGCTTATGGCAGAAACCTGTCGGGGGTTTATACCGACCTGCCAATGCCAAGAGGCACCCAATGTCTCCTTTGAGAACCGACCAGAAATGGGCAAAGCGTGTGGACCGAACTCTCCTTTCTCGGTCAAACTTTTCGGTCTCTTTGACCATTTCATTACTCCTTGGGAATTAGAAGTACTAACCTAATCTATCGGATCATAGATTTTCAAGGGACTTGTGATCTATACTGTTACTGTGTACTGTGGCAAACTTGGATTGGTAGTCAAGAAAGCGCCTAGCCTCGCTAGGAATTGAAACTTCAGAAGCTAGATGGAGCTCTAGCCCTAAGACCATCTCGGAGGTTAAAGGTTACTCAGATTGGGACTGCAATGGGTTTTTTTTTCCTTTGGTAACACTGGCTCTTAGTGGACCAGAGGAGGCTCTCATACTGGTGTGGTGATGCTTGAAAAGAACATCTCAGCTTTATGTTCGTATCGGTCTTATTGTGGTCAGGAATATACTCAGGGTCGTGCACAGGCACTCAGGTGACGAATGTTTCCCCCAGCGGTCTTAGCTTGGGAGGCATTCCGGGAGGTTACTCTGATTGCACCCCGGGTGGCATCAGAGGCAAGCAAGGTTAAGGTGAAGAGCTGGACATCAGGTAGAGATGCTATCAGGTCTACCCCTGGTACATCCCCACCCCGTCTCGGTGGTAGAACCGAGAGGGTCGAGACGGCGCCTGCGTCGGTAAGGGACAGACTAAGTCCGACCAGGAAGGAAAAGCTTTTGGTGTAAAGTCTGTCTACACCCCCATCTAGAGCAGGGAGGGACGCCTCCGGTAGAAAAATGGCGCTGGTCGCTTTTTTTCTCTCTTACAGATGGGAGCTAACAACTCCAGCCTCACTCCTTTGAACTGTATCCTGAAAAACTGGGATAGATTCGATCCCCAGGGCTTAAAGAAGACACACCTGGTCTTCCTATGCGATACTGCATGGCCACAGTATCCATTGGAGGACGGCGAACGGTGGCCGGTTGGAGGGTCTCTTAAGTATAATACTGTTTTACAATTAGACCGGTTCTGTAAGAAACAAGGGAAATAGGTAGAAGTAGCATATGTGTTGCCCTTTTTCTCTCTGCGAAATATGCCAGACTTATGTCCTAAGGGTATAGATTTGGGCGTGAAACCTTCAGCTCCCTCCTGTCCTCCTACTTTGCCCCCGTGCCCGGGGCTCCAAGCTGAGCAAACTGAAAACCAGAGAACCCCCCTCAGAACGGCTGCTTTGGTCTCAGTGGAAATCCAAACTGAGACTCAAACCTCTCTGGTCTCAGTGGAAATCCAAACTGAGACTCAAACCTCTTTGGTCTCAATGGAAACCCAAACCAAGATTCAAACTGCCCATGTGGAGGTCCAAACAACTCCTGTCCCAGTACAACCTCAGACTACTCTGGTTTCAGTAGAAACTCAGACCATCGAAGTTAGAGATGAGATGGAGGACAGGAGACAAAGAGAAAAAGAAACACAGGTTTCTCCAGTCTATCCCTGGGATCATATGCGCAGAACAGCCAAAGAGACTGAGGAACAGCCACACAAGCTGTTGCCTCTTTATGAAACACCCACCGGGAGAAATAATCAGTCCATGAGAGTTAATAAGCCTTTTTCTTATCAAGAAATACAAAGAATCAAGGAGGATCTGGGAGACTATTTAGAGGACCCAGAAAAATATATTAGAGCTTTTAAAGGTGTTACTCTGCTTTATGACCTTACTTGGAAGGATGTGATGTATATCTTGGGACAAACGCTGACTCCCGACTCAAAGACTCGAGTTTTGGGGAAAGCGGTTGCTTATGGAGATGAATGGCTTGGTAATGAATCAGTAGGGAAGAGGGAGGACGAGATAGCGGCCCTCCCCACTGGGAATCAGGCGGTCCCAATTATAGAACCAGACTGGGACTACAACACAGCTAAAGGAAGATGGGATCAGAGTCATTTTGTCAGATGTATTCTTGAAGGACTCAGGCAGGCGCGTTCTAAGCCTTTAAACTATAGCAAATTGGCAGAAATAGAACAGGAGGAGAAGGAAGCTCCTGGTAAATTCCTAGATAGACTAAGAGAAGCTCTTCGCAGATTCACTGAGATTGATCCCGAAAGTGAAGAAGGAAAAGTGATCTTAAAAGATAGATTTATCACTCAGTCGGCTCCAGATATCCGCCATAAGCTACAAAAACGGGCGTATGGACCAAATCAGTCTTTAGATACTCTGTTACAACTGGCTCAGACGGTCTATTACGGTAGGGAATATGAGGAAAAGAAAGAAAGGCAAAAAAAGACAAAGGAAAAGGCGGAAGCCTTCGCAATGGCTATGAAAAACGCTCTTAAACAGCCAGAGAAAAATGCCCAGAGGGACCCAGGTGAAAAGGGATGGGCTTGCTATTCCTGTGGAAAGGAGGGGCACCTCAAGCGGGATTGCCCTCAGGCATCTAAGCCGCCCCCGGCTCCATGTCCGGTCTGCAAAGGACCTCACTGGAAGAGAGACTGCCCTCAGAGGCGTAGGTCTCTGGGGTCGGACTCTCAAGACAATCAGGACTGAAGGTGCCCGGGGGTCCCCACACAAGCTCCCGTCCTAATTACACCTGAGGAACCCCGGGTATTAATAATTGTGGGGGGCCAATCCGTCGATTTCCTTTTAGATACTGGGGCAACTTACTCTGTGCTTACTGAAGCCCCTGGCCCACTTTCTTCCCGATCCGCTTCCGTAATGGGACTGTCTGGACAAGCCAAAAGGTATTATTTCAGTTGTTCTTTATCTTGCAACTGGGATTCTGTGCTATTTTCACACGAGTTTCTGATTGTGCCAGAATCTCCCTCACCCCTTTTGGGGAGGGATATACTGAGCAAGGTCCATGCCTCTGTTTTTATGAATATGGAGCCCTCCCTTTCTCTCCCTCTAGTTGAACAAAATGTAAATCCTAGAGTATGGGCTGATGGAAAATCTGTGGGTCGAGCACAAAATGCTATTCCTGTAGTTGTCAAGCTCAAAGACCCACACTTATTTCCACATAAAAAGCAGTATCCTCTGAAACCTGAGGTTAAGGAGGGGTTAAAACCCATCATTGAAAACTTAAAGGAACAGGGACTATTAATTCCCTGTAACAGTCCTTGCAACACTCCTATTTTGGGTATAAAGAAATCAAATGGTAAATGGAGACTAGTTCAAGATTTACGTATAATAAATGAGGCTGTAGTTCCTTTACACCCCGTGGTGCCTAATCCTTATACTCTATTGTCTGAAATTCCTGAACGAGCCAAATATTTCTCAGTAATTGATTTAAAAGATGCCTTCTATTCAGTGCCTTTGGCGGAGGAAAGTCAATTTCTATTTGCCTTTGAAGACCCTACGCAGCCAGCTTCTCAGTTAACCTGGACAGTTTTGCCCCAGGGATTTCGTGACAGTCCTCACTTATTTGGACAAAGTTTGTCACGGGATCTCCAAAACTTTAATAGCTCTGAAGCGGTGGTGTTATAATATGTAGATGATATTCTGCTCTGTGCTGAGACAGAGGAAGCTTGTTCGCGAGCCTCAGAAGATTTCTTAAACTTTCTGGCAGGCTGTGGTTACAAGGCATCAAGAGAAAAGGCTCAGCTTTGTCAACAATCAGTTAGATATCTGGGCCTAATCATATCAGAAGGGACTAGGGCCATAGGCCCTGAGAGAATTAAGCCTATACTAAATCATCCCCTACCTATGACTTTAAGACAATTGAGAGGATTTTTGGGAATCACAGGTTACTGTCGCATTTGGATTCCGGGTTATGGGGAACTTGCCCGGCCTTTATATAAACTTATAGCTGAAACTCAGCAGGCCCAAACTGACAAACTGGTTTGGTCACCAGAAACTCAAAAGGCTTTTAAGGTTCTTCAGACTGCTCTCCTGCAAGCTCCAGCTCTGAGCTTGCCCACAGGGTCAGAATTTAATTTGTTTGTCACTGAAAGGAAAGGTATGGCCTTGGGTGTTTTGACACAACCCCGAGGGCCTCACCAGCAACCTATTGCTTATCTAAGCAAAGAATTAGATGTAATTTCACGTGGGTGGCCCCACTGCCTAAGAGTAATTGGGGCAGCGGCTTTATTAGCACCTGAAGCTTTAAAAATAATTAATGGACGAAACCTTACTGTACTGACTTCTCATGATGTGAGTGGAATCTTAAATTCTAAGGTTAATATTTGGATGACAGACAGTAGGCTTCTTAAATATCAGTCATTGTTGTTAGAAGGACCAGTAACTAAGCTTAAAGTTTGTGGAAATTTAAATCCTGCCACTTTTCTTCCTGAAAAGGAAAATGAAACACCTGATCACGATTGTTCTCAATTCCTAACTTTAAACTATGCAGCTCGGGAAGATCTAATGGATACCCCATTAGACAATCCTGACCTGGAAATATTTACAGATGGCAGTTCTTTTGTTCACAATGGGAAGCGTAAAGCAGGTTATGCCGTGGTGACTGCTGAACAGGTTCTGGAAGCAAAATCTCTCCCCCAGGAAACCAGTGCTCAGTTAGCGGAGCTTGTGGCTCTGACCAGAGCTCTAGAGTTAAGCAAAGGGCAGCGGGTAAATGTCTACACGGATTCTAAATATGCTTATTTGACTTTACATGCTCATGCTGCAATATGGAAAGAAAGACAGTTTAAAACAGCAACAGGAGAACCTATTAAGCATTTCAGAGAGATCGAGAGACTTTTAAATGCTATATATTATCCTAAAGAAGTAGCTGTTATGCATTGCAAAGGGCACAGCAGGGATGGGAGTAAAGTAGCCGAAGGCAATCAGTTGGCTGACTGTCAAGCCAGAAAAGCGGCGCTTTACGAAACCCCTTCACTGCAGACGCCTTTGATCTGGACAGGTCCTGTGGAACAGGAAAAGCCACAATATACTGAGGAAGAATTAGAAAGATATGAAAAGAGAGGAGCAAAGATTACTGATAAAGGATGGTTACAGTCTGAGGATGGACGGTTAATAATTCCTGAAAATGCTCAATGGAAAATTCTTAAGGGTTTGCATCAGAGTTTTCATTTGGGTGCAGAGAGTACTTACCAAATGGCTTCTCGTTTGTTTGAAGGTAAAAATGTAATGAAAACTTTAAAGAATATTATCAAAAGGTGTGAGGTTTGTCAGAAAAATAACCCAAAGACTGAAAAGCTTGCAAAATCTGGATTACAAAGAAGTGGGAAGTATCCTGGAGAGGACTGGGAAATTGATTTTACTCATATGCCAAAAGCTAATGGATATTCTTGCTTACAAGTTTGGGTAGATACTTTTACTGGATGGATTGAGGCTTTTCCCTGTCGTAGTGAACAGGCTAAGGAGGTTATAAAGATCTTAATCCATGAAATTATCCCCAGGTTTGGGCTGCCACGGAGCCTTCAGAGTGACAATGGCTCCGCCTTTAAAGCTGCTGTAACTCAGGGGGTATCTAAAGCTCTAGGAATAGAATATCACTTACACTGTTCCTGGAGACCCCAATCCTCAGGAAAGGTTGAAAAAGCTAATGACATTATCAAAAGACATCTGCGCAAATTAACTCAAGAGACGCAGGACAATTGGATTAAAGTCCTACCCATAGCTTTAATGAGGGCTCGAACTGCCCCCAGAAAGGAGGGACTGTCCCCCTTTGAATGTATTTATGGAAGGCCTTTCTTACACACAGACATTGTTATAGACCCTGAAGCCTTGGAATTAACTAGTTATGTAACTCAGCTCTCAGCTTTTCAACAGGCATTAACAGAACTCCGGGAGATGACTCCTGACCCTGCCTCTGAGTCAAGCAAGCCTCTATTTGAGCCAGGAACTGAGGTCCTCATAAAAACTTTGGGATCTGGGGGCCCATCCCTCGAGCCCCTCTGGGAAGGCCCTTACCAGGTTATTCTTTCTTCTCCCACAGCTGTCAAAGTGCCAGGAATTGATTCGTGGGTACATCACACTCGAGTTAAGAGGTGGCACCCTGACCAAAACTAAGTGACATCTTTTTATGTCTTTATTTTCTATGCTCTGACTTTGTACTTTTCAGATGGGCCTGATAACCTATGTGAGCTTACTTCTGCTGACTCCAAATATCCTGAGTCTGCCGTTTGATCCTCAAGACAATGCCTTCCTGTCCTGGGCTCACTCCTATGCTGCGTTCCACAATCAGTCTAACTGCTGGGTCTGTGGAGCACTCCCCTCTTCATCAGTGGAAGGCTTCCCGTGGTGGACATCTCCACTTCAAGGAAAAGACTTTCTCCAAGTGTGTAAATACCTTCGACAACAATTATATGCGATGCCTCTTCTTCATCTGATGACATCTACCAACCCTGAAATGGACTGGTGCTACACTTTGTACTTTAACTATGGACATAATGTGACTTTTAATTTTAATTCTGATTGTTTTGTATTTACTGTTTGCTTCCTGCATCTGCAACTGTATACCTGGATTTGTTTCTAGCCGCATGAAAGCTTTCAAGTCACAAATGGTTACTCAAACTCCTGCTACTGCTGCAGCTGCCTCCAACTACTATTTGGGGCCCCTGGATCAGATATCCTCAATATGAGGATTAGGAGAATATGTTGCCTCATCAATTTAGGGACAACGCCCCTTCTCAGCTCGGAAGCAGTTATGGAACGAAAACGACGCCCCTTTTCCCTAGGCAACATAATTCTCCTAAAAGAAAAGGGGGGAATGAGAGGGTAACAGGCAGGAAGGCCAGGGGTCTCCAAACGGAGGAAATAGCCTGCGAGTGTCAGACATTTTATCTCTCTTAAGCAGCAGGAGGAAACAAACTAGCGATATTTTTTCCTTCTCCATACAAATTTAAAAGGAGGTTTCTCTTAAAATTCTGTGTTGCCATAATGACACCTGGTTTCACCTGAAGTTAACCATTGCCTTTTCTTATGGAAATGTTTATCTTAAGCTATGTAAATAACACTATTTGTATGGTGCTCTGCCCTTCTTCAAGGTTCAAGTTAATCCTTTTAGGGCCCAAGATAAACCATTTGGAGCCAAGATTATCCCAAAATACATCCTATGGGTGAGGGGCCTGGTGCCATTCTAAGTTTTGAGACATTCCTTTCTTTCATTAACAGACTGCTGATGACTATATAACATTCAGCTAAAGACTAGCAGGGGGGTACTCTTTCTGCCCCCTTCTGATGCCTATGTCAGAAGCTTTCTCTATCTCCTTTATACTTTAATAAAACTTTGTTACACAAAAGCTCTGAGCGATCAAGCCTCGTCTCTGGCCTCGGATTGAATTCTTCTCATCCGGGGGCCAAGAATCCCGCGTCGTAATTCAACAACAACCTTTCAAGATCAAATTGCCAATACCCACTGAATCATAGAAAAAGCAAGAGAATTCCAGAAAAAAATCTGCTTCATTGACTACGCCAAAGCTTTTGACTGTGTGGATCACCACAAACTGTGGAAAATACTTAAAGAGATGGAAATGAATACCAGACCACCTTACCTGTCTCCTGAGAAATCAGTATGCAGTTCAAGAAGCAACAGTTAGAACTGGACATGGAACATCAGACTGGTTCCAAATTGGGAAAGAAGTATGTCAAAGTATGTCAAAGCTGTATATTGTTACTTTGCTTATTTAACTTATATACAGAGTACATCATGTGAAATGCCAGACTGGATGAAGCACAAGCTGGAATCAAGATTTCCCAGAGAAATATCAATAACCTCAGATATGCAGATGACACCACCCTTATGGTAGAAGCAAAGAGGAACTAAAGAGCCTCTTGATGAAAGTGAAAGAGGAGAGTGAAAAAGCTGGCTTAAAACTCAGTGTGAAAAAAATGAAGGTCATGGCATCTGGTCCCATCACTTCATGGCAAATAGGTGGGGAAACAATGGTCTCCAAAATCACTGCAGATGGTGACTGTAGACATGAAATGAAAAGGAACTTGCTCCTTAGAAAAGCTATGACCAACCTAGACAGCATATTAAAAAGCAGAGACATACTTTACCGACAAAGGTCCATATAGTCAAAGCTATGGTTTTTCTAGTAGTCATATATAGATGTGAGTCATATATAGATCTATATATAGATCTAAACTCACATCTATATATGACTACTTGGATGAGTTACAAGCTGGAATCAAAAAATTCTAAAGCTGAGCGCCAAAGAATTGATGCTTTTGAACTGTGGTGTTGGAGAAGACTCTTTGAGAGTCCCCTGAACTGCAAGGAGATCCAGCCAGTCCATCCTAAAGGAAATCAGTCCTGAATCAGTCATTGGAAGGACTGATGCTGAAGCTCCAATACTTTGGCCACCTGATGAGAAAAACTGACGTATTGGAAAAGACCCTGATGCTGGGAAAGATCGAAGGTGGGAGAAGGGGATGACAGAGGATGAGATAGTTGGATGGCATCACCAACTCGATGGACATGAGTTTTAGCAAGCTCTGGGAGTTGATGAAGGACAGGGAAGCCTGGTGTGCTGCAGTCCATAGGGTTGCAAAGAGTCAGATACGACTGAGGGACTGAACTGAACGATTAGGTTGCTAGTTTTGCTTTTCAAATCTAGTGTATGTCTATCTGGGAGCATTTGGAGAAAATACAAAAACAGTAAATTGCCACCATCTTCCCAGACTCCTTCTTAAATGGGCTTTCACATCTCCAATGAAACTCAGAACAGGGTTGATCATTATTATTCCTGTGGACAATATAATCATTCACTGAAATTCAAATTTGGTGTGCCTCCTCTAGAAGGTTGTCTCCAAAGGTTCTGGTCTGTATGCTTCTCTCGAGATTATGAAATAATTTTCTTGGCCACCAAGAAAACGTGGTCGATATTCCTCTACCTTCTCACAGGCGAAGCTCCTTCCCTCCCCCTGCCTTTGAGGCTCTGCCCCTCCTCTGCCCTCCAGGCCTAAGGACAGCTTCTTTTCTGGACTCTGCGTCCACTCTCACATCCTCTTCCTCTGGTTCTGGCCTTCCTGCCTCCTCAGCCACCATCAGGTTGCAGGTGAAATTTAGACCCAAGAAAGGGCCTGGGCAGAGGAGCGAGATGTGGGGCTTCTGGCCACAGCGGAGACTCAGTGCCGGAGTTCGGTGGGAAAAGGAGCACTTGCCAGATGTCCCCAGCCTACGTTTTCTTTCCGGAAGTTTGTGGGTTTAGGTCTTACGTTCCAGTCCTCAATCCATTTTGAGTTCATTTTCATGCTCTGGGCAGCATTTTTAAATATCCACAAGATGAGGAGCAGGAGGATAAAATTATCACTGTCCTCCTTCTGATTTTCCAAACATCATGCAGGAGTTTTTCTGAAGCCCCCCGGCTCTGAGACGTGGTTCATCCACCAGGAGCGTCCATTGATGAGTGTGGATGTGGGTGAGGCCCGGGCTGGCACTCGGGCAGCTGGGGTGTGGGTCCCTGACCAGAGGATGTAGGGGAAGCAGGCCACATATAGTAGCCACGCTTTAGTGGGAATGGATCATAGAGAAAGCAAAGGAATGCCAGAAAAGCATCTACTTATGTTTCATCAGCTACACTAAAGCCTTTGACTGCGTGCATCATAATAAGCTGTGGAAAGCTCTTAAAGAGATGAGAATTCCAAATCATCTTACCTGTCTCCTGAGAAACCTGTATGTAGGTCAAGAAGCAATAGTTGAAACCCTGTCTGGAACAACTGATTGGCTCAGGATGGAGAGAGTACCACAGGGCTGTCTGCTGTCATCCTGTTTATTTAATCTATACCCTGAGCACATCATGAGAAATGCTGGGCTGGATGAGTTACAAGCTGGAATCAAGATAGGTGGGAGAAACATCAACAGCTCTAATTGCAGAAAGCCAAGAGGAACTTAAGAACTTCTTGATGAAGATGGAGGAGGAGAGTAAAAAGCCAGCTTAAAACTAAATATTTAAAAAAAAACTAAGATCATGACATCCTTTCCCTTTATTTCATGGAAAATAGAAGGGGAAAAGGTGGAAGCAGTGACGGATTTCTTCTTCTTGGGCTCTAAAATCACTGTGGATGGTGACTGCAGTCATGAAATCAGAAGACAATTGCTTCCTTGCAGGAAAGTTATGACAAACCTAGACAGTGTGTTGAAAATCAGAGGCATCACTGTGCCAACGCAAGTCCCTCTAGTCAAGGCTATGGTCTTCCCAGTGGTCACGTATGGTTGTGAGAACTGGACCGTAAAGAAAGCAGAACACCAAATAATTGATGCCTTCAAACTATGGTGCTGGAGAGGACTCCTAGAGTCTCTTGGACAGTGAGAAGATCAAACCAGTGAATCTTAAGGGAAATCAACCCTTAATGCTCACTGGAAGGACTGATGCTGAAGCTCCAATACTTTGGCCACATGATGCAAACAGCTAACCCATTAAAAAAGTCCCTGATGCTGGGAAAAATTGAGAGAAAGAGGAAAAGGGGCAACAGAGGATGAGATGGTTGGATGGCATCACCGATGCAATGGACATGAACTTGGGCAAACTCCCAGAGATGGTGAGGGATAGGGAGGCCTGGCATTCTGCAGTCTATGGAGTTGCAAAGAGTCGGACATGACTGGGCGACTTAAAACACCAAAAAAAAACAAAACAGAAAAACGGAGGTAACAATGCAGTGGAATGGTCAGAAGGCAAGGCTTAGAAGCGCAGAGCAGGGAGACAAAAAGATGGTTAACAGCAGAGAGAGGACAACGGAAAGACTGTGCAAGGGGATGTTATCAAAACAAAAGCAAGAACCTTCCCAGCCCTCAAGGACACCCGCTGCGGGGTGGTAATGGGACTCAGACCATCACGGCAGCCACCGACCCAGTCTGAAAGTGTGGACTGTGCAGATTGGCACCATGAGGCGAGAACGTAGGGTTTAGGGTCTGCTGGGGTGGGCGGAGCTGGGGAGAAATGGCTGGGACATTATGGGAGGGTGACAAGTGGCTGGGGCTGCTGCTTGAGGAGGGGGGCATGGAGCAGGGGCGCCCACCCACAGCAGCCTTCCTTAAAGACTGGATGGTGTTTCCCATTCCTCTCCTCTCATCAGCCACCTGGGAACTCTTCTTATCAGTCAGCTCACAGGTCTTTGCAAAGCAAACCCCCCTCCTTCAGTGTGCCAGGTCCAAAGTAGTTGTGGCAGGTAGATTTATCTTTATTTCCCCAGCAAGACTGTGTTAGCCGTGAACACTCTCCTCTGAAGGGATTACCTGTTTCACAGGCTCCTGTTCCTGACGGTGTCAGGGTGATGCCTTTCAACTGAGGTCGAAATTAAGTGAAATCAATGTGAAGATGTGGTTCATGTTGCTCTGGGTCTGGGGACTCAACCTGGCACCCGGAGAGAGGACGAGGGGCAGGTGAAGGTGCAGAGCGGGCATGGAAGCGAGCGAAGGCGGCACCCTGCTCTTTCCGGGAAGACGGGGGCTGTCTGCAGGACTCAGAGGTGAGAGGGGTGTGCAGTGGGGGGTGGGGGAGAGCAGTATCAGGATGGGCTCTGGGTACTTCGGTTCCTGAGGACAGTCTATGGTGGGGACGGGGCGGGCTCAGGCTCTGTAGGGTCTGAACTTAGGCAGGTCAGAGAGCCTCTTCACGAAGAATTCAAATTGATGGACAAGGTGTGGGCACCTTGGAAATCAGTTCCATGGGACAACATTCCTGCAGAAGCCTGACAAGGGGAAGCTGGCACTGCTGTGACTGAATGACCATTGGATCTGGAGTGTTTATTGGGTTTGTTTCAATATAAAACTTCCTTCCTCCACAGTGTGGTCAGTGTGCTTATAAACCAAGCAGAGGAGCGCTGGTAACCATCTACTGGGAGAAGCTCAGCCAAGGGAAGAGTGATGCCCTGAAGCCACTCTGGCCTCCCCCTGGGGATGTGGACACCCAGGGACAGGAGGATTACAGAGGATGGACACCAAGGTCCGGATGGTTCAAGTGCCAGCAGGGGAAGGGTTCCCCAGCACCACAGTGCCCCCGCTCCCAGACCGTTTGCCTGATGCTGGGGCCAGTGGTGGGCGGGCTCCCCTCTGGGCTTGCCCACCATTTCCTGGGGCCTCTTCGCTTTCCTGAGACAAGTGCAGGTAGGTTCTCATCTGAAGAGATCTGACCCCTCCTTGGTCATGGGTCTTCCAGGTCCAGGGGAGCTGATGCCCTCGAAAGGGAGTGGCAGACCCTAGGTCTTGGCCGTGCAGGACCAGGGTTCCAATTTCTTCTGGAAATGATGCCAACCCTCAGCTGTTCAGAGATCCTGGGGCTCTGCCATCACTGCCTGGAACATCATTGCCAAGACCACACTGCCGTTACCTCTGCCTAGACGGTGCAAAGGCCCAGCCCTCAAAACACATCTGCCTGGGGACAATCAGCCGAAGCCTTGGCACAGAGGCTGGGGAGCAGCTGGCTGGGGTGTGAGTGACCAGAGCCTGAGATGGTCACTGGTTCTCACATGCTGCTGAAACGCACATGGAAGGCAGACAGGCAAGGTCTCAAGAAATTGGTCTTACTTCTTGGAACGAGAGATGGGGGCATGAATCAAGACCAGCTAGACTGAGCCGGGGGAAGTCTCCGTGACGGGCAGGAGGAAGGACTGTCCTTGCCTCCCCACGGGCTCGTCTTGTTTGGGCTGCAGGGCTCCGGATCCTGGGGGTCTCACGGTCTGCAGGGCTGGACACACGCGCGTAGGAGTTCGGATCCACCAGCTGCCCACAGCACAGCGGGGTTTCGGGTCTGCCGGGGAGCCTGCCCCAGACGACAAGGCGCATTTTGGTTTCTGAAGAGCCACCCGAGTGTGAGAGTCTCTGTCATTTTATTTGCCAATTTGCTGAACTTTCAAGATGACAGCTTCCCCGGCGACTTTTCACATCTGCTAATGAATTCAATAAAGCACTTACTGATGACTTTGTCTGGCCTAATGGTGGTAATAACTTTACATGGTTAAACTTAATCAAATGCCGTGTCATTAATGAAGCCGTGTGTTTTCTGCTGACAAAATTCATAAATGAGATGTCACAGCCCATATGTTCACGTCACGTGACCCTGCAGGGCCTTCTGCGTGTCCACAAAGTTACACAGTCGGGAAAATTCCTCGCTCAGCAGCTTCCAGGCAGTTGCCACACTGGAGTCTGGAAGGCGGAACTGCCGTGAGACTCTCAGCCCGGAGCTCTGCTGCTGAAGGTGAGGAGGGCAGACAGCTGACTCTCCCCGCACCATGCCCTCTGGACCCCGCGGCTCTTTCTGAGTCCCCCGCCCAGTGCTCATGGTCATGCTCTAGAGCACCATTTAAGGTAGCGGAGTCAAAGACACATGTTTGATCAATACAACCAAGCAAGAAGCTGCACTGGTGACTCGTGGGGAGCGGGGAGGTGTCGTCACATGCCGAGGCTGCTGGAAAAGAAGGGAATTCTCAGCGTGCAACCGAATGGATGAGTCTGGAGGACGCACACTCAGGGACACAAGCCGTCCCAGGACGGACACAAGATGGCACTCACACGTTCCAAGGGCCGGGGCCTGGCATTTATTTGTCAGGGGCAGGGGAGGCAGGGGGGCGCCATGTATAGAGCATCTGACATGCGCTGTGTGGGAGCCGCGGCAGGCTGGGAGACAGCCCTCCAGCTGCCTGGTGATCCGGCCCCTCCTCTGGTCCTGGTGTCTGAGCCTCTTCCTGCCTTTGATACTTTTCCTTTTAGACCCCAGGGGGCTTTCTCTATCCTTGAAGTTTGAGTTACTTAATCCAGGTGTTTTATATCCATCCTCTTGTATCATCTTTTATTCCTGGAACACGCGACCAAAAGATAAGAAGTTTTCATTTCTTAAGAGATATGTTTATGCACTCACATCTTGAATTTCCCCCTTTATTTCTTCTGTTTTTATCTGTAAGAGCACCAATTATACACAGGTTATTTCCCATGGCTTCCACCCTCGGCCTCCGAGTCTCTTAATGGCTTTGCAGATGCACACCTGGCATCCTGAGTGACTCCAGGTTTACTCCCTGTGCCCAGGACAGAGCTCTCCTTGAGTCCTTACACCTCTTCCTTCTTCTCTTTTCCTAAGAGAGCTTGTCTGGGCTCTCATTTTGTTCACTGATATTGTTATTTCTTATTTCTTCGCAATTTTGAAAAAAATTTAAAGATACAGGAAAAGTACAGAGAATTTTTACAAAACACATTGTGTTCCCATAACCCAAATTTAGCAAAATTTATTTTGTCATATTTGTTTCTAATCCCTTTTAAAAAAACATAACAGATACAGCTTAGGAATCCTTTACAAACAACACACAGGCCTGTCCTCACTGACCCACTGGTAAACAGTTTGGTGGTTTGTATTATTATATTACTTTAAAAACATTACATATGTACATAGTCTTAATAGTACATAGCCATCATAGTCAACAAGACAGTCCGAAATGCAGTACTTGGATGCAATCTCAAAAACGACAGAATGATCTCTCTTCATTTCCAAGGCAAACCATTCAACATCACGGTAATCCAAGTCTATGCCCCGACCAGTAACGCTGAAGAAGCAAAAGCTGAACAGTTCTATGAAGACCTACAAGACCTTTTAGAACTAACACCCAAAAAAGATGTCCTTTTCATTATAGGGGACTGGAATGCAAAAGTAGGAAGTTAAGAAACACCTGGAGTAACAGGCAAATTTGGTCTTGTAATACAGAATGAAGCAGGGAAAAGGCTAATAGAGTTTTGCCAAGAGAACACACTGGTCATAGCAAACACCCTCTTCCAACAACACAAGAGAAGACTCTACACATGGACATCACCAGATGGCCAACATCGAAATCAGATGGATTACATTCTTTGCAGCCAAAGATGGAGAAGGTCTATACAGTCAGCAAAAACAAGACCGGGAGCTGACTGTGGCTCAGATCATGAACTCCTTATTGTCAAATTCAGACTGAAATTGAAGAAAGTGAGGAAAACCACTAGACTATTCAGGTATGACCTAAATCAAATCTCTTATGACTATACAGTGGAAGTGAGAAATAGATTTAAGGGCCTAGATCTGATAGAGTGCCTGATGAACTATGGATGGAGGTTTGTGACATTGTACAGGAGACAGGGATCAAGACCACCCTCAAGAAAAAGAAATGCAAAAAACAAAATGGCTGTCTGAGGAGGCCTGACAAATAGCTGTGAAAAGAAGAGAAGTAAAAAGCAAAGGAGAAAAGGAAAAATATCTGTTTGAATTCAGAGTTCCAAAGAATACCAAGGAGAGATAAGAAACCTTCCTCAGTGATCAATGCAAAGAAATAGAGGAAAACAACAGAATGGGAAAGACTATAGAGATCTCTTCAAGAAAATTAGAGATACCAGGGGAACATTTCATGCAAAGACGGACTCAATAAAGGACAGAAATGGTATGGACCTAACAGAAGCAGAAGATGTTAAGAAGAGGTGGCAAGAATACACGGAAGAACTGTACAGAAAAGATCTTCACAACCCAGATAATCACGATGGTGTTATCACTCACCTAGAGCCAGACATCCTGGAATGAGAAGTCAAGTGGGCCTTAGGAAGCACCACTACAAACAAAGCTAGTGGGGAATTCCAGTTGAGCTATTTCAAATCCTAAATGACGATGCTGTGAATGTGCTGCACTCAATATGCCAGCAAATTTGGAAACTCGGCAGTGGCCACAGGACTGGAAAAGGTCAGTTTTCATTCCAATCCCAAAGAAAGGCAATGCCAAAGAATGCTCAAACTACCGCACAACTGCACTCATCTCACACGCTACTAAAGTAATGCTCAAAATTCTCCAAGCCAGGCTTCGGCAATACGTGAACCATGAACTTCCAGATGTTCAAGCTGGTTTTAGAAAAGGCAGAGGAACCAGAGATCAAATTGCCAACATCTGCTGGATCACGGAAAAAGCAAGAGAGTTCCAGAAAAACATCTATTTCTGCTCAATTGACTATGCCAAAGCCTTTGACGGTGTGGATCACAATAAACTGTGGAAAATTCTGAGAGAGATGGGAATACCAGACCACCTGACCTGCCTCTTGAGAAATCTGTATGCAGGTCTGGAAGCAACAGTTAGAACTGGACATGGAACAACAGACTGGTTCCAAATAGGAAAAGGAGTATGTCAAGGCTGTATGTTGTCACCCTGCTTATTTAACTTATATGCAGAGTACATCAAAATTATAAATTTTAAACATGCAGAAGTAGTTGTTATTGTTCAGAGGCTAAGTCTTATCCAACTCTTTGCAGCTCCATGGACTGCAGCACACCATTCTTCCCTGTCCTTCACTATCTCCTGGAGTTTGCTCAAATTCATGTCCACTGAGTCAGTGATGCTATCCACCCATCTCATCCTCTGTTGCCCTTTTTCTCCTCTTGCTTTCAATCTTTCCCTTTTCCAGTGAGTTGTCTCTTCACATTATGTGGCCAAAGTATTTGGAGCTTTAGCTTCAGTATCAGTCCTTCCAATGAATATTCAGAATTGATTTCTTTTAGGATTGACTGGTTTGATCTCCTTGCTATCCAAGGGACTCTCAAGAGTTGGGCCCAGTAGTGTAACCCATTCCCAGCTTCAGTGATAATCAGTTCCTACCCAATATGTTTCATCTATGCCTCCCCCCTGATCCCCGAACAAGGTACTGTATCATCCCAAGCATTTCTTAAGCTATTTCTTTACACACATTCTTTAAAATCAGCTTTTTAAGTGCTCCACAATTTTGATGGAGCTTTGATTGAATTATCATTGAATTTAAAGATTTTGGAGAGCTTGCTTGCACAATTGAATCTTTCTATCTATGAAATTGGCTCTTCTCCCCATATACTGAATGCTTTCTTTATATCTTTCAATAACCCATTTGTTGTTTTCTCTGTCAAGAGTTTGCATACTTGTTAGCTTTTGCCACAGCTATGAATGTCACTGATTTTACTGTGGCTATGAGTCTTTTATAATTCCCACTTGTTATTGCTATTGTAAAGAAATACTATGAACTTCGTGCATTGCTCTTGTTCTCTGCAAATCTTACTGAACTTTTATTAATAAGGATATTTTATTGGATTTTATACACAATCATATCATCTGCAAGGAAATGATCATTTTGCTCTTAACTATTCCTGAACACTCATTGTTTCTATTTTTCGTTTTGCTGCAAAGGTTTGTTGCTCCAGCGCATGGTTGAGAAGGGAGTGCTAACTCGCCTGAGTTTGGCCCTCATATCCGTTGGTCATGAAGTTTCCCCATCCGCCTACAGTCTTCTTCCTGCCCAGCTGTTTGACTTGTTTCCAGGTCTCAAACCAGCCCCAGGGTGACTCTGACCGGTTGGCATTTATCTTTGGGGCAGTGGATGGGCTGAGCCAGCCTGGTCCTGAAGGCCCATGGAGAGAGGGACGGGCTGAGCTGCAGAGAGACTGTGACTGTCACCTGGGCTTGCTGTCGTCCCTCCAGGCGCCCCTGAATCACACTGGGCGACGGCTCCACCCCCGCCACCTCCCGTTGGCCAACTTCCTCAGCTAAAAGGCTGACTTGTGGGCAGTACAGCTCCTGTGCAGTCTGGCCTTCGGTTTTTGTTTTAAATAATTCTATTTATTAATTTTGGCTGTACTGGGTCTTTGTTGCCGTGCAGGCTTTTTGCTAGCTGTGGCAAGCAGGGGCTAGCCTCTGGTTGCGGTGCTCAGGCGTCTCGCAGTGGTGGCTTCTCTTGTGGTGTACAGGCTCTAGCGCACGCCAGCTTCAGTAGTTGCAGCCTGAGGGCTCTGGGGCACAGGCTCAATCGTTGTGGTGCACAGGCTCAGTTCCTCCACAGCAGGCTGGATCTTCCCAGACCAGGGATCGAACCTGTGTCTCCTACATCAGTAGGCAGATTCTCTTCCACTGAGCCACCAGGGAAGGCCCTGGCCTTCAGTTTTACCTCCTGCCTTGGAGATGGGTCTCAGTTCCCCCGTCTCAGGCCCATCAATCTGGGAATTCTCCTGCACCCTCACCTCTGGAATTATAGCTAAGCTCCAGAAGCAGGGCGAATGGGGCAAGTACCCCCAGTGGCCGAGCGCCTCCACCCTAATGTGTCCTCGAGACCCCACTGCTTTCTCTCCCTGGCTGTATTCTGTGCCTTGGGTGTGAGTCAGGGACAGGACGTGAAGATGGGCGGGTGGGGGACAGGGGACGCTGGGGTGCAGGAGGCCCTGGGCACTCAGGCTTTCTTTGCTCCCTCCCCTTCTGCACCTGATTCCCAAGACTGCAAACGAGGCTCTAATTCCAGCCTCCTGTGAGGTCATGTCCAAGAAGACCCAAGAGCCTGCTTTTCCGTATTTCACCTCAGGACATTTGGACATCGAATAGTTTAGCGGCAGGAAATAAGCCACTGCATAAGCAGAATGTGTCTCAGTCAGAAAACGAGCAATCAGAGAAAACGTATTTTTAAAAAAGAAGGTTTAGTGGGTGGGCCGAGTTTTCTATCTCTCCCCTGGTAGATTAATGATTATATGGCTGCACAGCGGCAGCTAACATTTTCAAACAGGAAGACATATGATTAAATCTCTTTTGATGTTATCTGCAAATTGTTTCTCTTCTCTGAGCTCTGCTTCCAAAGGGTCATTCTCCAGTTAGAGTCAGAGATGATTATTGTGGCAGCAGCCCTGCCTGCTTCAACGGTGAATTCTTCAAAGAATTAGCCTACATGCAGTATCTCGTAGCATGCTGGACCCTCAACATTTTGTTCTTTTCTATTAGTAACTAGAACCAGTTCATCTCATATGTGAGTGCGTGTGTGTTCAGTTGTGTCTGACTCTGTGCGAACCCATGGACTGCAGCCTGCCCAGCTTCTTTGTCCATGGGATTCTCCAGGCAAGAATACCGGAGTGGGTTGCCATGCCCTTCTCCAGGGGATCTTCCCGACATAGGGACTGAACCTGTCTCCTGCATTGCAGGTGGAATTTTTACCACCACTGTGTCTCCTGGGAAGCCCATTTTGTCTGATGCTTTTCCAGTAGAATGGAGTTCTTTTGCCACTCCTGCCCAAGGCCCCTGTGACCTGCCACAGGGCAGGGAGAGCCCTGTGGCTACTGCTCCCCTGGCCCTGGGCAGACCATTATGCCCCCAGGACTGATGATTTAATAAGTTTATTTCCACTCAGGACATTTGCTAAGGCCTCTCTTGAAGTAATAGATTGTTTGCTCTTGACAACCTATTACTACTGTTGAAGTGGACCTAGAGTCAGGGTGAAGGGTTCCTAAACCTCTAATGGTCACTGGTGAGCAAAATGAGGTGGAGGAGCAGAGACTAATCAGGTGCCATGTCCTCTAGTTTCCTTTTGCTCAATAGTGACCACTAGAGGTCAATTCAGATTCCTGGCATTAGGGCATTTTTTTGAAGAGTTAATTAACGTTATGGGCTTCCCTGGTGTCTCAGAGGGTAAAGCGTCTGCCTGCAATACGGGAGACCTGGGTTCATTCCCTGGGTTGGGAAGATCCCCTGGAGAAGGAAATGGCAACTCACTCCAGTATTCTTGCCTGGAGAATCCCATGGACGGAAGAGCCTAGTAAGCTACAGTCTACGGGTCGCAAAGTGACATTATATAAATGACATTGACTTGCTTTAAAAGAAGGCTGAGCACCAAAGAACTGATGCTTTCAAGTTGTAGTGCTGGAGAAGACTCTTGAGAGTCCCTTGGACGGCAAGATGAAACCAGTCGATCCTAAAGGAAATCAATCCTGAATTGCAAGGACTCATGCTGAAGCTCCAATACTCTGGCCACCTGATGGAAAGAGAGCTGACTCATTGGAAAAGACCCCATTGCTCAGAAAGATTGAGGGCTGGAGGAGAAGGGGGCGACAGAGGATGAGATGGTTGGATGGCATCACAGACTCAACGGACATGAGTTTGAACAAACTCTGGGAGACAGTGGAGGACTGGGAAACTTGGCGTACTGCAGTCTGTGGGGTCACAAAATTAGACACAACTTAGCAACTGAACAACAGCAACTCCCTCTTTTCTGAATGAGCTCCAGGCTCTCATGGGTGAGATGTCTGCCAAGTGAACAGACCTAACCAGCCTCTCCTGAAAGCGCTAGAGGAGGTGCCTCCCAGGAGTTCCTCCTGGGCCCTCCGCCTTCCCACCTGGCTGGGGCTCCTCCTGGAAGCAGTGGCCACACCAGACTGGCTGGCTGTCCAGTCTGCTGGCTGTCTCCCTCGAGGTTCCCAAATGAAGGTATGAAAATCCAACTTTACCTCCCAGTTGCTCATGAACACATACTTGGTATTTTTGTACTCAGAATTTTTGTTTATTGGGAAAGGGTATAATGACAAAAGGGTATAATGACAAATGTTCAGTAACATTTAACAAATAAGTGTGTTATTAATCAGAAACACATCTAAGTACATACGTAGATGAGGAGCCACGGTAAAAGATGTTTGCTTTTTGGACCACGCTGAGTAGAGGGTCCCTGTGACACATGCTGCCAAGGGTCCCAAGACCCCCAGCCAAGCCTGCAGTGTCCAAAATGCATTTTACTGCCGAGCCTGGTATACAAGCCCTCAGCTTTGAGCGTCCTCTGGAATGAGAGCTTTATTTACTTATTTGGCTGTGCTGGGTCTTAGTTGTGGCATGTGGGATCTTCAATCTTCACTGCAGCATGCAAACTCTTAGTTATGACGTGTGAGATCTAGTTCCCTGACCAGGGATTGAACCCAGGCCCCTTGTGTTGGAAGTGTGGAATCTTAGCCACTGGACCACCAGAGAAGTCCCTATTAATTTATTTTTTATTGAAGTAAGTACAGTTGGTTTACAATGCCATGTTAGTTTCAGTTGTACAGCACAGTGATTCAGTTATAGGCATATCAGTTCAGTTCAGTTCAGGTCAGTCGCTCAGTCATGTCCGACTCTTTGCGACCCCGTGAATCGCAGCACGCCAGGTCTCCCTGTCCATCACCATCTCTCGGAGTTCACTTAGACTCACGTTCATCGAGTCAGTGATGCCATCCAGCCATCTCATCCTCGGTCGTCCCCTTCTCCTCCTGCCCCCAATCCCTCCCAGCATCAGAGTCTTTTCCAATGAGTCAACTCTTCTCATGAGGTGGTCAAAGTACTGGAGTTTCAGCTTTAGCATCATTCCTTCCAAAGAAATCCCAGGGTTGATCTCCTTCAGAATGGACTGGTTGGATCTCCTGGCAGTCCAAGGGACTCTCAAGAGTCTTCTCCAACACCACACTTCAACAGCATCAATTCTTCGGCACTCAGCCTTCTTCACAGTCCAACTCTCACATCCATACACGATCACAAGAAAGACCATAACCTTGACTAGACGGACCTTAGTTGGCAAAGTAACATCTCTGCTTTTGAATATACTATCTAGGTTGGTCATAACTTTTCTTCCAAGGAGTAAGCGTCTTTAATTTCATGGCTGCAGTCACCATCTGCAGTGATTTTTGAGCCCAAAAAATAAAGTCTGACACTGTTTCCACTGTTTCCCCATCTATTTCCCATGAAGTGATGGGACTGGATGCCATGATCTTCGTTTTCTGAATGTTGAGCTTTAGGCCAACTTTTTCACTCTCCTCTTTCACTTTCATCAAGAGGCTTCTTAGTTCCTCTTCACTTTCTGCCATAAGGGTGGTGTCATCTGCATATCTGAGGTTATTGATATTTCTCCCAGCAATCTTGATTCCAGCTTGTGTTTCTTCCAGTCCAGCATTTCTCATGATGTACTCTGCATATAAGTTAAATAAGCGGGGTGACGATATACAGCCTTGATGTACTCCTTTTCCTATTTGGAACCAGTCTGTTGTTCCATGTCCAGTTCTAACTGTTGCTTCCTGACCTGCATACAGATTTCTCAAGAGGCAGATCAGGTGTTCTGGTATTCCCATCTCTTTCAGAATTTTCCACAGTTTATTGTATATAACTGAATATATATTGCTTTTCAAATTCTATTCCCATATAGATTATCACGGAATATTGAATATAGTTCCTGTGCTGTCTGGAAGGTTCCTGGGGCAAGAGCTGAGAGCCCTGAGCTCATAACGTGGCCTTCCAGCCTCCAGGCTCCCAGTCGGCACTCAAAGAGCCTGGATGTACCACCCCTGTGGTTTTACAACAAGTTTAAGAAGCCAACAAGTTGAAAACCAACAGTGCTTCTTAGATCTGCAAGAGAACTGCGATCACAGGGCTAACCCAAGGTCTCACCTGCGGTGGGGAGGGGGCTCTTGTGAAGGTCATACCCCAGGCACAGGCGCCCTCAAGCCTGAGATGCAGGCACACCCCCAGCTCCCAAGCCCAGCCTCCACTCCCGACACCCACGTTGCTGTGGCCTCAGTGGGCCTCGGCCTGCTGCAGGATTCAGCTCCCAGCCAGAGACTGAGGTTGGGCCACGGTGGTGAGAGTGCTGAATTGTGGCCACTAGACCACCAGGGACAGTGACAAGGCCCTGGCCTGTTGGCTTTGTGAAAGTGAATTTCCACAAGGAGACAGAAGTACTGAAAGGAGTATTCACTTCATCATTCATTCAGTAGCTCAGTCGTGTCCAACTTTGCGACCCCATGAATCACAGCACGCCAGGCCTCCCTGTGCTCGTATACTAGGAGGACAAAGAGTATGTGTAGATAGACCCCCACAGAGACAGCAATGGCACCCCACTCCAGTACTCTTGCCTGGAAAATCCCATGGACGGAGGAGCCTGGTAGGCTGCAGTCCATGGGGTCGCTAAGAGTTGGACATGACTGAGCGACTTCACTTTCACTTTTCACTTTCCTGCATTGGAGAAGGAAATGGCAACCCACTCCAGTGTTCTTGCCTGGAGAATCCCAGGGATGGGGGAGCCTGGTGGGCTGCTGTCTATGGGGTCGCACACGACTGAAGTGACTTAGCAGCAGCAGCAACTGACAGACCCCCAGCGGGCTCAGAGAGGGAGTCCTGCCCTCGGGGTGGTCTGAATAACTTACCCGGGCATTTCTTCCGGTTTTCTCTGGCCAATCACCTGGCTCTGTCTGATTCTGAGTTCGTGTCTGAAGTATCTTGGGGTCCTTCCTTGTGTACATGCGCATCTCTTAGCCAAGACAGATTCCAGCACAGAGGCCTGTGGGCAGGTTGACATCACCTGCTGCGGGGTGGGGCCACCTCTATTTGACCTTCAAGGAGTCTTTCTGCACCTGTGTAGTTAGGAAGGTCTCCTTGACGTTGAGAAGGAGGAACATGTTATCTCCTTGGCTCCTATCTGGGCAGGGCTCAGCTCCTCCTCCCTTCTGCCATCACCTTCATCTGTGAGTCTCTGTCCACAGGGGACAAACTCCAGCTGCTCAGCTTGGACCCTGTCCACCTCCTGCCCCACCCACACCAACACCCCCATTCCCCACATCCACATTCCCTGCCTCCCCCCACCCCCTGCCACGGCCCATCAACAGGGTTCCAAACAACAGGGAATTCCTGTGGAAAACACTGCATTGTTGGGGGGGACCCTTGTTGATGGGGACCTGCCTCTCCTAAGTTTCACTTCTAAACACTAAATTGTTCAGTTACACATGTAACAAACCACCTCGCGAGAGCAATAAAAAGAACCAAAGTTCACAGGCAGATCCACTGGAACAGCATCATGTTGTCTACTTACCAGCAATAAGGAAAAGTTGCTCTGTTTCCATAACCATAAACCTCTTGTCCTGGGTTATCAGGAGGTCTTCCCTCAGATGGCCCGGTCTCTGCAGCCTTTGTCCTGGGCATTGACTCTGCTCACACAAGGACCACAGGGCACAACACGTTCCCCAGCCCCGGGGCACTGCACTATTCTCCTGTGTGTCCAAAACCCTGCCCACACGTGTGTACATAGTCCCCGTGTTAAACCCGCCTTCAGCTACCCCTGTGTGAAGGTTCCATCCTTCCCCACAGGGCTCCTGCTACAGCTGAGGATGGAGCCCGGGGCCTGCTAGGTAACACAGACCTCTTTCCACTTGCTTTGGCAAAATAAATGCCTGTAGTTTTGAGAAAAAGCATATTGTGCTCTGTAGCTTAACCCAGACGGTGTAAATGTGTGACATTTCTTCAAGTCATCCCTCTTCCTCTGGGGAGGCTGCAGGTAGACGGGACATCAGAGGACAGCTCAAAATAAACCCTCAGAAGCTGGAAGAGCCCCAGAGTTCTATTTGTTGCACTCCAGGCAGCTATCTATGGAGAAGGCAATGGCACCCCACTCCAGTACTCTTGCCTGGAGAATCCCATGGACGGAGGAGCCTGATAGGCTGCAGTCCTTGGGGTTGCTAAGAGTTGGACATGACTGAGCGACTTCACTTTCACTTTTCACTTTCATGCATTGGAGAAGGAAATGGCAACCCACTCCAGTATTCTTGCCTAGAGAATCCCAGACACGGGGGAGCCTGGTGGGCTGCCGTTTGTGGGGTTGCACAGAGTCGGACATGACTGAAGCGACTTAGCAGCAGCAGCAGCAGGCAGCTATCTGCAATAGAACGCTATTTTCTTTTTACCTTTGCACTTTTCTTAACCAGAATGCTGTCTGAAATACTGTTACCATTTTCCTGTTGCCACTGTGAAAAGTCCTGTCAGGAACCGACACTGAGATAAGCCGGCTGAGGTAATTTAACATTTAGTTTTGTTTCAGAAATTGTGGTTCTCTGCTCTTGACATCATTCATTGGAAAAGTCCCCACTTGCTCGCTGAGACCAACGTCGCATAGGACATTGAGCAAATGTTTTCCACGCACACAGTGTTTACAGAGCAGGGTCAATCACGTTTTAATTCGGGCCATAGTGACATCAAACTTCATCAAGTAAATAAGCAACATAATCTGGAAATAGCTCAATTTACCAATCCTCCTGGTATAGTCTTTCAATTGGGTTCAATAGAATCTTCTGGTATAGAACAAGAACATGTATATTGAACATTTTTCATATGAAAGATATGTATCATTCATTTGCTCATTTATTTATTCACCAAGTATCTGTTACATGTCTAGTACAGATCAGGTACTGTTTTGGAAGCTGGGGTACATTGGTGAATAAGTGAAAAAAAATTTTTTTTGCTTTGGTGAAGCTTACATCCCGGAGGTGCCTGCTCAGTTGCTTCAATCGTGTTCGACTCTTTGTGACCCCATGGGCCCGTCAGGCTCCTCTGTCCATGGGATTCTCCAGGCAAGAATACTGGAGTGGATTGCCATGCCCTCCTCTGGGGGATCTTCCCAACCCAGGGATCGAACCAGGGTTTCCCATGTCTACTGCATTGGCAGGTGGGTTCTTTACCACTTAGTGCCACCTGGGAAGCCTTATCCTGGGTTGTAATTAATAAATTAATTAATAAAGATGAAAAATAGACCAGTGTGAAGGGGTTTCTGAGTGCCTGAAGGCAGTTACAATTTTAACTGAAATGCTGCAGGTCGGTCTAGCAAGAAGGTGGCATGGGAACAGAGCCTTGCTAAGGCAGGAAGTCATCGTTTGCAAACTTGTGATGTGCGGGCCACCTGAAGGCCCAGCGTCCACAAGACCCTGTGCGGACCCTGTCTACCAGGCGATTTCCCTTCCATCAGTTCAGTTCAGTTCAGTCGCTCATTCGTGTCCGACTCTTTGCAACCCCATGAATTGCAGCACGCCAGGCCTCCTTGTCCATCACCAACTCCTGGAGTCCACCCAAACCCATGTCCATTGAGTTGGTGATGCCACCCAACCATCTTATCCTCTGTTGTCCCCTTTTCCTCCACCCCTCAATCTTTCCCAGCGTCATGGTCTTTTCAAATGAGTCAGCTCTTCGAATCAGGTGGCCAAAGTGTTGGAGTTTCAACTTCAACATCAGTCCTTCCAATGAACGCCCAGGACTGATCTCCTTTAGGATGGACTGGTTGGATCTCCTTGCAGTCCAAG
Organism: Cephalophus harveyi; assembly: GCA_006410635.1. NCBI lineage: Eukaryota > Metazoa > Chordata > Mammalia > Artiodactyla > Bovidae > Cephalophus > Cephalophus harveyi. The sequence continues at coordinate 107,073 of SJYT01069426.1, forward strand.
GGACTCTCAAGAGTCTTCTCCAACACCACAGTTCAAAAGCATCACTTCTTCAGCACTCAGCTTTCTTTATGGTCCAACTCTCACATCCATACATGACTACTGGAAAAACCATAGCTTTGACTAGACAGACCTTTGTTGGTAAAGCAATGTCTCTGCTTTTTAATATGATGTCTAGGTTGGTCATAACTTTTCTTCCAAGGAGTAAGCACCTTTTAATTTCATGGCTGCAATCACCATCTGCAGTGATTTTGGACCCGAAAAAAATAAAGTCAGCCACTGTTTCCACTGTTTCCCCATCTGTTTGCCATGAAGTGATGGGATCGGATGTCATGATCTTAGTTTTCTGAATGTTGAACTTTAAGCCAACTTTTTCACTCTCCTCTTTTACTTTCATCAAGAGGCTCTTTAGTTCCTCTTTACCTTCTGCCATAAGGGTGGTGTCATATGCATATCTGAGGTTATTGATATTTCTCCCAGCAGACTTGATTCCAGCTTGTGCTTCATCCAGCTCAGTGTTTCTCATGATGTACTCTGTAAATAATTTAAATAAGCAGGGTGACAATATACAGTCTTGACGTACTCCTTTTCTTATTTGGAATCAGTCTGTTGTTCCATGTCCAGTTCTAACTGTTGATTCCTGACCTGCATACAGATTTCTCAAGAGGCAGGTCAGGTGGTCTGATATTCCCAGCTCTTTCAGAATTTTCCACAGTTTATTGTGATCCATACAATCAAAAGCTTAGTCCCTTCCATACTCGGATAATAAAAGGCAGAGCACGGGGCCCTTCACTTCTGACAGCAGGGATCACGACAAAGCTGTGCTTCCTTCTTATAAATGCCCTTTTAAGGTCTCATTACTCTAACAACTACTGTAGACAGCACAATTGTCCTTGTTCAAAGGAGAAATGTCTGTATAAATTGCGTATTTATTTTCCTCTCAAGATCTTTCTTTAAAATATATACTATTTCTATGGGACTCTGAGGCTGTCTGGCAAACAGAATGTTGGCCAAATATTTCCTACCACTGCATGTATTCTCCTGGCTGGGAAGGACAGAGTCTTGAAATATTAATCTCTGTGACTTTCTTTTATCGACTCCCTTGTACATGACTTTGCACGAGTTAGAAAATCTACATTACCTTGAAAAGAAGTAGGAGTTTTGGAGCTGGAATGAGAAGCGGAAGGAAGGGAAGATGTTTGATCTATCTTACTGCAACTTGCCAACCTGAGTCAGTAGGGCCAACAAATAGGAGCTAGGCTGCTGTCTCCAGGTTTTGCTATATCCCTGGGGCAACTTGATTGAGTCACTTAAGCAGAGCAGCCAAACCAATCTCTGGATTTCCATCTACAGTTGCCTACGCGTCAGACTCACAGATCATGGTGATGAGACATTGACTGTGCACAAAACCTCACTGAGTCCCAACTGAGAGGCTACACTGGGGACCCACTCTTACTGCGACCCAGGACATAGCACAAGTGGAAGTTCCCTCCTGGTTTGGTTGTGTCTCAAGGTTTTGGCAGGATATCTATAAACTAGGCATCTGGAGTCGGGCTCCCTGTCTAAGCATGTTCCTAGCACCGGCATTTGCTTCTCCTTGCTTCTTTCCACTCAGACAGGTCAGAGAAGCTCTCCAGGAAGAATGACTTGAGCAGAGATGCTGCAGGCAGTACGTGCTGTACTCTACACAGTCCTTTCAGTGACACTATACCTGCCAGAGGCTCAGGTCACTTACATTGCCCCAGGTTTCAGGCTGGAGTAAAAGAAAAAAGTGTTGAAAGACTGAGCAAAATTTTTGTATTTTTGCTATCCTTCACTTCCCCTGACCTTGGGGTTGGGTGAAGACACCTGGAATGATGCTCTGTGGGTCAGTACGTGGAGGAAAGGTGAGCCGTCATGGGGCCAGGAAGTACTACCCCTGCTTACATGTCCCTGTGAGCATGAGTTCTGGTGTGCACAGAAACAAACTTTGTCCTTGTACACATCCCCTCCCCTGGCTGCGGTCGCCTTCATCCAACCGATACAGACTCCTTGATGACACAAATTCACCCCCTTCTCATCCTGCCATTCTCAGCACTTCAGAGGAAGATGAGATTTCCATGTGAACAGAGAAGCTAAATTTCTGTGTTCTGGTTGTATATTTCCATGTGTGCGTTAGATACTTGTCTCCAAAAGATGAAGCTCATTTCTGTCTACATTTTCACCCATTCATTTCGCCTTGCTTTTCTAAATTATTTGGATTTGCTTTAACATTATTTTCTCCCAAACATTGGAAGAATGATTAATGCAGCTCATTAACCATTTTATCATTTTATTGCTCATAATCAAATCAGAATTAATTTTCCAAAATTATGTGGCACATTACTATAAAGATTTACTAAAACCCAGATACATGTAAAATACTGCCTTTCTATTGTTTCTGTTTGTTTTCAATTCTATCAAAAAGCAGTAAACTTCTGCTGGCAAAATTGCTTGGAAAAACCCAGCTGTTTAGCAGGCAATGTTGCTGTTTTCGTTTACAGGTTTTTACCGTAGCCCGGGTGACAGGGCATCTGTACAGTTGCCTTTATTTGTACAATTAGTGACTTGATCAGAAACTTGGAAAATTCTCACGACTGGACAGGAGCGGCCCCGCTCATGCATTTCCTCACAAAGAAGGATCCCCTTAGTAGACTTTGCTCATCTCCCGGAGGCTGTGTCTCTGTGCTCCTCCCAGGAGGATACAGTCAGTTGTCCGCCTACTCAGCAGAGGGACAGGAGACCAGGGTGACCATTGGTGAAGTCTGGGCCAGTCAGAAGGCCGCTCAGCAATGCTGTTGATAAAGGCTGCAGACACCTTACCAACCGCACCCAACCCATGGTGGTCTCCCATTTGATGGATGTAGGGTGAAGAATCAAGAATTCCAGGCTCGGAGGACAGCAGACCCAGAAACCCATCTGCCATGTTTGCAGTGGGAGGTTGGGCCCAACTCTGCTGCTCTGGTGGACCAGCTGAGTCCTGAAAATGTGGCCTTATCTACAAGATGAGGCTCCATGCACAGTTCTCTCTTGGTTCTAACAATCTATGGAAGTTTAATCTATGGCTTGGATCTCATATAAAGCAACATAGAAATAAAAGCAGCACATGCTAGCATGGAACTAACCATGCAGAAAGTGAAAGTGTTAATCACTCAGTCATTGCAACCTTATAGACTGTAGCCCACCAGGCTCCTCTGTCCATGGAGCTCTCCAGGCACAAACACCAGAATGGGTCGCCATTCCCTTCTCCAGGGGATCTTCCTGACCCAGGGATCCCCCTGGGTCTCTTGCATTGAAAGGCAGAGTCTTTACCATCTGAACCACCAGAGAAGCCCCAACCATGCAGATGCCGAGCCAGCTCTCAGTACCGTATACAAGGTGACTCTGAAGGCGGACTTGTTCCTGGTCCTCGTGTTGTGAGATCCAGTGGTGTCGGCTGGATGGGTAGCTGCCTTCTCCATGGAGAATTCGGCTTTCAGGGCTCTGTAAAGAATCAGACCCTAGTCCCTGCCTTCAGAGAGCTTACAGTCTTCATGCAAAGCTCAGGGTGGGGCAGGGCTGGGATTTAAGAGACTGAAAGAATTTACAAGAAACTGCGGTTGTCTTTTGTTGTGCAGCTGCTAATCTTTTTCACTTTTTTGTGACCCCATGGACTGTAGCCTGTCAGGCTCCTCTGTCCATGGGATTCTCCAGGCAAGAATACTGGAGTAGGTTGCCATTTCCTACTCCTGGGGATCTTCTCGACCTAGGGATCGAACCCCAGTCTCCTGCATTGGCCAGGAGGATTCTTCACCACTGAGCTATCTGAGAAGCCTTTGTGGTTTTCTAGTGACTGGTAAAGACTACAAGCACTGGAGGGCTAGGGGAAGGAGCCCCTGCCCAGTGGGGTGCCTCCCAGGGAGGATGGACACACAGTGACGGTGTCAGACTAACCAAGTCATACCCTGGAGTCAGCCTACTTGTGGGGTTCCAACAAGGTTGCCGAGCTTTCTGGAAGCCTCGGGCTTTATCTTCAAGACACAGTAATATAGGACTGACCTTCTAGGGTAATCTTGGACATAAGACAAGCACAGCATCTGGCACAAAGCCTGGTGTGCAGTGAGCAGCTGGTGAAGGTCAGCCACTCTCGTCACCAGTGTCATGCTCAGAACTGTCGTTGTCATCACCATATAAGGAAAAGGTTGGAGTGAGCCTTGAGGAGCAGGATTGTGTGGCCAGATGCTCCCTTGAACTTGGGCATGGAATTTCAAGATCCAGGACTGGGAGAGACTTAGAGACCTAGCATTTTTTGTTTCTAGATTGGAGTACCTGCTATCTGGGCTTTACATTTGAGGAAAGGGAGCATGGCTCTAAGAGATGCTGCCAAAAACATGTGCCCTGTCAGATTCCCTACTAAGTTAGGAGACTATGCTTTCCCTCCTCACCTGCCAAAATGTATTTTAGTATCTTCTTTCACTACTCAGGCTAAAGTGATTTCTCTGCATCTATGACCCCCTCATCAAAGTTTACTAGTCATTTGTGCGACTATTTTGGCCCTTCCTTGGGTTCTTTTGAATTTTTATTTAAATTTTTGATTGCTCTCTAACATGTATTTCCTGCCTCAATTGTTGTTACATATATTTCCTGCCTTGATTATAGAGGACAAACTCCTAGTTGTTTCTATGTGTCTCTGCACTTCCCACAATTCTTAATATGATTCTGGGTTTGGGGTAAGCACTCAACATATTTGCTGGTTGTTTGATTTTTTAAATTCAACATGTTGTATAAAATCTGACCAGGAAGGAATCCAAATTGGAAAAGAAGAAGTAAAACTCTCACTGTTTGCAGATGACATGATCCTCTACATAGAAAATCCTAAAGACTCTACCAGAAAATTACTAGAGCTAATCAACGAATATAGTAAAGTTGCAGGATATAAAATCAACACACAGAAATCCCTTGCATTCCTATATACTAATAATGAGAAAGTAGAAAAAGAAATTAAGGAAACAATTCCATTCACCATTGCAACGAAAAGAATAAAATACTTAGGAATATATCTACCTAAAGAAACTAAAGATCTATATATGGAAAACTATAAAACACTGATGAAAGAAATCAAAGAGGACACTAATAGATGGAGAAATATACCGTGTTCATGGATCGGAAGAATCAATATAGTGAAAATGAGTATACTACCCAAAGCAATCTACAGATTCAATGCAATCCCTATCAAGCTACCAGCAGTATTTTTCACAGAACTAGAACAAATAATTTCAAGATTTGTATGGAAATACAAAAAACCTCGAATAGCCAAAGCAATCTTGAGAAAGAAGAATGGAACTGGAGGAATCAACCTGCCTGACTTCAGGCTCTACTACAAAGCCACAGTCATCAAGACAGTATGGTACTGGCACAAAGACAGAAATATAGATCAATGGAACCCTCCTCACCTGCCAAAATGTATTTTAGTATCTTCTTTCACTACTCAGGCTAAAGTGATTTCTCTGCATCTATGACCCCCTCATCAAAGTTTACTAGTCATTTGTGCGACTATTTTGGCCCTTCCTTGGGTTCTTTTGAATTTTTATTTAAATTTTTGATTGCTCTCTAACATGTATTTCCTGCCTCAATTGTTGTTACATATATTTCCTGCCTCGATTATAGAGGACAAACTCCTAGTTGTTTCTATGTGTCTCTGCACTTCCCACAATTCTTAATATGATTCTGGGTTTGGGGTAAGCACTCAACATATTTGCTGGTTGTTTGATTTTTTAAATTCAACATGTTGTATAAAATCTGACCAGGAAAAGTCAGATAGAAATGTTTCTAACAATGAAAAATATGTATTGATTTATTGAGGTTTAACATATTTCCAGTGACATGTTAAGTCACTCAGTCGTGTCTGACTCTTTGCGACCCCATGGACTGTAGCCCACCAGGCTCCTCCGTTCATGGGATTCTCCAGGCAAGAATACTGGAGTGGGTTGCCATTTCTTTCTCCAGGGGATCCTCCCAACCCAGGGATCGAACCCAGGTCTCCCGTGTTAGAGGCAGATGCTTTAACCTCTGAGCCACCAGGGAAGCCCAATGCTCTGTGATATTTAACACATTCATATCCTCATTCCAAACCACCCCAGAAAGTTGCCCTGTCCCTCCTCTGGCACCACAAAGCCACCACAGGTGTCATTCTATTACCACGTTAGCTCTGTCTGTTCTAGAATTTCACGTGAATGGAGTCACATGGCATACACTTTCGTGTCTGCACTCCTTCACTAACATACTATCCCTAATAAGCATCCACATTGTCGCATGTATCAGAGGCTCATTCTCTTCCATTGGGTAGTGGTCCACGGCTTGAATATTCCCATCTGTTAGTCCACTTCCTTGCAGACAGGTATCTAGGTTGTTCCAACCAATAAACCACTATGAGCATTACTGTACATGCCTTGATACCAAGCAGGACCCTGTGAGGCTCCTGGGCACAGAATCCTTGGAAATGGGCTGCATTCAGCCTCCATGACCTTCTCCAAGTTCCAACAGGCAGGTTCAAGCAGCTGTTAATTAGGGAAGGGAGTGGATGCGGAGACAAGAGAGGTACTGTCAGAAGAACAATAGTGTATCTTTGAGGCAGGGTCCCGGTTTCCAGTCTGAGGATACACACATTATCTTTGAGCAGCAAGGCTATCTCTAACTCCACTTGCAGATATGTTTATCTGCATACACATGCCCCAGCAGAGTCCACCCTCAGTATTTATCAAAGATAAATGAAAACATGGCCACAAGAAGCATGTACCATAGTGCTTACTGTACACTAGGCAGTGTCCTCGATGTTTTGAGCATGTTAACTCAATTCTTACCAAAATCCGTGAGGTTAGTGCCTCTACCGGCTCCATTTTACTTGTGGAGAAAGTGAAGCAGAGAGAGGTTCTGGCCTCAGTCAATCCCCAGCCTCCTGCCTCGGGTCCTGCTCCACAGTTGGGGGAGACTGGTCACAACCAGGGCCCTGCTCCTCCCTGGCTCCCAGTACCCCACATTCTTGTCTCCTTACTGGGAAAACCCCACAGGCTGACACTTGCACCTCCAAAAAATGAGCAGTACTCTAAACCGTTTATAAACACAAAGGACTTGGGCTTTGAGCTCAGTAGTTGTCCTTGCTCAGTCGCTAAGTCTTGTCCGAATCTTTGCAACCCCATAGACTGCAGCATGCCAGGCTTCCCTTACTTCACTATCTCCAGGAGCTTGTTCAAACTCATGTTCGTTAAATAGTTGATCCATCCAACCATCTCCTTCTCTGTCGCTCTCTTCTCCTCCTGCCCTCAATCTTTCCCAGCATCAGGGTCTTTTCCAATGAATCAGCTCTTCGCAACAGCACTTTCAGTGAATATTCACTGCGATCTTAATATATTAATATTAAACTCAATATACAAGGTAATTAGGTGCACAGGGTAATTGGCCGTAAAGTGAAGTTGCTGCTGCTGCTGCTGCTAAGTCAGTCGCTTCAGTCGTGTCCGACTCTGTGCGGCCCCATAGACGGCAGCCCGCTACAATCAGGAATTTCAGATGGTTTCCGGGCAGCGGTTGGGTTGGAAAGTTGAGCAGGTGGGGGTGATCCGATCTGCAGTCCACACGGCAGTCAGGACCCTGGTAACCACACCCTTTAGGGTACCTAGGACCCCGCAGCGCCGGTACCCTCCGGCCCGGGCCGCACCCACTGCGAATTGGCAGTCAGCAGCGCAGTGGGTTAGGGCAGGCAACGCCCACTGCGCACGCGCACACCGCCAACTCCCGGATCAGGGTAGCAACACGGCCTCGAGGAGCCGCGCCGGCCAATCAGCGCGGCCGGGGGCGGGGCTTTTCCGTGGCGCTCCCGGGTAGGCGGCGGGCAACTTCCGGCAATAAAGCCTGACGCTCCGCCGTCAGGTGCGGGCTGCGGGCTTCTGAGCGCCAGGTGGGGCCGAGACCGTCGGCGCGCTAGGTAAGGAGTGCGGTGTTGCGCGCGTCAGGTGGGGACCGAGGCAGCCTTCCGGCCTCAACCCCGCGCCCACCCTCCCGACACGCCGTCCAGCTTCCTTCACGACCCCGCCCGGTCCTTAACCGCCTGCCGCCCCCGCCAGCTCGGCCCCCTCGCCCAGCGGCCCCCGCCCGCCGTCGCCGGCATCCCCGTCCCGCGGCCCGGCGTCCTGTGAGTCCGCCCTCCCCAGGCCAGGTCCGTCCTCCCGGCGTCAGTCGTCTGCCCTCGCTCGGCTCCGGCCCCTCTGCGGTTGCCTTCCTTGATTTTCTTGAGCTGACGCCTCTGCATTTTGCATCCTTCTCTTCGCGGTAAGCTCCGCTTTGCCCATTCTCCCAGCCCTGGCCTGCTAAGACTCATCTGAAAGGAGTCCTGAGGAACCTTCCTTTCCTGCCTCTCGCAAACCCTTCCCTACAGCCCTAATCAGAAATAACTCGCGTTCTCTTTTCTTTCCTATTCCGCTTCCCCTCCTTCGGGACTGTTTTTCCGTTTCCTTATGGCATCTGTGATTATCTCTCAGGCTTTCTTATGGTAAAGCCCATTTCTGATTTCCAGCCCTCGATTCACCCCTGCTTGATCTCTCTGGATAAGATTCTTCCACGCTTAGAAGCCATATTCATGTTTTATCTGTCAACATTATTTGGAAGTCTTGTAAGGAAAAAGCAACAGAAAAAGTCAAATGCTTATCAAATGAAGAATCAGTCATTCTTATTTCAGAACAATGGAAATTATTTTCTCAAAATTGATGATGAAAAGTACTGGAGAAGAAACTCCTTTGCCAGCTTTTGTCTAAATAAGAAACTGCCTTTTATTTTCATTGTAACTTGTTCCTAGTATATATAGCAATAGCTCTTGCTTTACAGTTATAGTTTTTATTGTTTTGAAAATCAGTTTAGTGATTGGGATAAGTACTGTTACTCCATTTCCTTTCCATCTGACTTTAAAAAAGCAAGGTATATGTAGCCTTTTTAAACTTATTAGCTCTGTTCCCTTTCATATGTTTTCCTTGTCTTGTGTTTTATATTTAGATCAACCATTACTTTCAGTTCAGTTGCTCATGGTATCTGACTCTTTGCGACTCCATGGACTGCAGCGCACCAGGCCTCCCTGTCCATCACCAACTCCCGAAGTTTACTCAAACTCGTGTCCACTGAGTCACTGATGCCATCCAACCACCTCATCCTCTGTCGTTCCCTTCTCCCGCCTTCAGTCTTTCTCATTATCATTGTCTTTTCTAATGAGTCAGTTCTTTGCATCAGGTGGCCAAAGTATTGTACTTTCAGCTTCAGCGTCAGTCCTTCCAATGAATATTCAGGACTGATTTCCTTTAGAACGGACTGGCTGGATCTCGTTGATGTCCAAGGGGTTCTCAAGAGTCTTCTCCAACACCACAGCTCAAAAGCATCAATTCTTCGGCGCTCAGCATTCTTTATAGTCCAACTCTCATATCCATACATGTCTACTGGAAAAACCATAGCTTTGACTAGACAGACCTTTGTTGGCAAAGTAATGTCTCTGCTTTTTAATAAGCTTTCTAGGTTGATCATTACTTTTTATCCAAGGAGCAAGCGTCTTTTAATTTCATGGCTGCAGTCACCATCTGCAGTGATTTTGGAGCCCCCCAAAATAAGGTTAGCCACTGTTTCCACTATTTCCCCATCTATTTGCCATGAAGTGGCAAATCGGATGCCATGATCTTAGTTTTCTGAATGTTGAATTTTAAACCAACTTTTTCACTGTCCTCATTCACTTTCATCAAGAGGCTCTTTAGTTCTTGTTTGATTTCTGCTGTAAGTTTATGGCATTACTTTAGATCATATCTGATGTATGACATATAAGCCAAAAAATATAAGGGTAAAAAACCCTGCAGTTTTATGACATCTGTTTTTATACAGTGTCCTGGAATTGCTGTTATAAAAGTGTTGTAATAGAGATGGATGGTGTTATCCAGGAATTGCTGTCATAACAGTGTTGTGCTAGGGATGGATCGTAGATTGAGATTCCATGACTGTAAATCCAAGCTCCACCAACCTTGGTGCCTCAGTTCCTTCATCTGTAAAATACAGATTTAAACTCTTAAAAGGGGATTGTAACATTTCCTGCCTTGTAGGATAGTGTAAATGATGCTACAGCTGAAACTCCAGTACTTTGGCCACCTCATGCGAAGAGTTGACTCATTGGAAAAGACTCTGATGTTAGGAGGGATTGGGGGCAGGAGGAGAAGGGGACGACCGAGGATGAGATGGCTGGATGGCATCACTGACTCGATGGATGTGGGTGTGAGTGAACTCCGAGAGCTGGTGATGAATAGGGAGGCCTGGCGTGCTGCGATTCATGGGGTCGCAAAGAGTCGGATCCGACTGAGCGACTGAACTGAACTGAGGATAGTGTAAGGACTAAATGAGATAGTAGAGGTAAATTGCCTAGAGTAATGGCTACCCCATACTGAGATCTAGTAAATGTTTGCTGCTGTTACCATTAGTTAACACAAAGTTAACTTTTTGAAGGAAAGACATTTTTTGGTTACTTCTGATTTGCTTGTGCAGGAGTTTGAGCTGGTAAATGAAGTTCATGAAGTCTTGTTCTGTTGCAGCGCTTCACCTCCATGTCCTACTGTATAGAACAGACATCAATGGAAGGTTTACAATGGATAGCCCCATATGCTCTCTGACACTAGTTGGTAAAATGTGCATAATATTGCAGATTGTACCAGCTATTTCACAAGAGTAGCCACACTTTGAGTTGTTACTCTTACACATTTAATACTTTTCAGGAGTAATTTCTAGTTTTTATTTTTGTATTTGGAAATCATAAAAAAAAAAAGGTAATTTTAAGTAAATTCATAAAATGCCAGCAGTTCAGATCTTTTAGTAGAACAGATAGATACATTTCCATACAAGATGATGGGTTGTCATCATTCCAAAAGTTTAGCAATACTGTTTTTCAATATGCACATTTGTTAGACGTCTCACACTGGGAACATTTTTGAAAATTTGAGAGCCGAATCTTTCACATTGCAAGTCATGTTTTTTCTTTTTTTTCTTTTCCCTGATGGCTTTTTTTTTTGGGAGGGGGGGTGGTTTACACTTTGTGATTACTTTGCTTCCAGATCTCTGCTTTAGTTTATGAACTAAAGCATAAAGATTACATTTGAGTATTATATAAGGTTATATATTTAATAACCTATGATGGAAAAGAATATGAAAAATATATATGTGACTGAATTACTTAGCTATACACCTGCAGCTAACACAACATTGTAAATCAACTATACATCAATTTAAAAAAAAAGGTTATATGCAAGTATAAAGCATAAGTATAAAGATTATTCACATTTAGGATGGAATACACAGATTTGTTTTGAAACAAATCTTTTACTCTGTGTTGAAAATAAAACCCTTGGAAATGTACTATTATTATTTCCATGGCCCATTTAGCTGCATTTCACTCCCTAGCAGCTGAAAAATTAAGGCCAAATTTGTTTCTCACAGAGTTGTTAAAGTCACCATGATTATCTGTCAAGTTTTGGTAGTTGTAATCAAGATTGCAGGGAGAAATATCAATAACCTCAGATATGCAGATGACACCACCCTTATGGCAGAAAGTGAAGAGGAGCTAAAAGGCCTCTTGATGAAAGTGAAAGAGGAGAGTGAAAAAGTTGGCTTAAAGCTCAACATTCAGAAAACGAAGATCATGGCATCTGGTCCCATCACTTCATGGGAAATAGATGGGGAAACAGTGGAAACAGTGCCAGACTTTATTTTTTTGGGCTCCAAAATCACTGCTGATGGTGACTGCAGCCATGAAATTAGAAGACGCTTACTCCTTGGAAGAAAAGTTATGTCCAACCTAGATAGCATTTTCAAAAGCAGAGACATTACTTTGCCGACTAAGGTCCGTCTAGTCAAGGCTATGGTTTTTCCTGTGGTCATGTATGGATGTGAGAGTTGGACTGTGAAGAAGGCTGATCGCCGAAGAATTGATGCTTTTGAAGTGTGGTGTTGGAGAAGACTCTTGAGAGTCCCTTGGACTGCAAGGAGATGCAACCAGTCCATTCTGAAGGAGATCAACCCTGGGATTTCTTTGGAAGGAATGATGCTAAAGCTGAAACTCCAGTATTTTGGCCACCTCATGCGAAGAGTTGACTCATTGGAAAAGACTCTGATGCTGGGAGGGATTGGGGGCAGGAGAAGAAGGGGACGACCGAGGATGAGATGGCTGGATGGCATCACTGACTCAATGGATGTGAGTCTGAGTGAACTCCGAGAGATGGTGATGAACAGGGAGGCCTGGCGTGCTGCGATTCATGGGGTCGCAAAGAGTCGGACACGACTGAGCGACTGAACTGAAAGGAATCAATTATCTTACTGGAAACCCCAAGATGACTCTTAACTTTACAGTAGAAACTTGGTGTAAATGTTGTAGGGATTGCTTGTGAGACCTGAATATAAATGGATTAAGTGGTGAGTGGGCATGGTGTTCACATAGGCAAGTACAATGTGTGTCATAAAGTCTTAAAATATTTTGTTAGCTGAGGTGTTGACAAGAGGTTTCTATGGCTTAAGTAGTTGTTTTTTCTGCCTCTGTTCTCCCCTTCAATTTATCTTTCAGACCCTGGCAAATGATTCTCAAAATAGCACTGCTCACATTCCTGGATTGCTCGAAACTTTGAATTATTTAGAGAATAAAGTCCAATATCTCTGATATTCAACATTCTCCTAGTCTCCTTTTCAACACACCTGCCAGCCTTGCTGTAGATTTCTCTATTTCAGCCAGCCTGTTCTGCTTATTCTCAATCATGTCACATGTATTCCTGTCTTCAGATTTTTCTCACCCATTGTTTCTGTGATTGGTGTTTTTTCTTTCCTCTCCATTCACTTAAGGTCTAACCATGCTCCAAGGCTAAGCTCATGTCCTCATTTTTCTTCGGACGTTTCTCAGATGGTTTGCTTTTTACTCAGAATTTCTTCTAATCATTCTCTCTTCACTCACTCAGTATTCGTATTACAAGAGTACATGTATACAGATATAAATTTTTTTTAAATGAGAAACCAAGTTTATTAATTTAACTATACAAAAACTTCTAAATTCTACAAGAAAGGAAAAAACTAAAATAATAAATTTATTAAACCTGTGAGCTTACAACTCATAAAAGAAAAAAAGAAACAAATACTGGGGATAATTCTTCAACTACATCAGGAATCAAATAATATAGGTTAACAATGTCACCATTTCTGTCATTCACATCAGCAAATTGTGTTCTATAAAAATTGTCACATGGTTAATATATGTTCACCTAAGAAAATAAATATTAAAAATAAAAATGTCTCAAGAAAAAATAATGTACTTGAAATTCAAATATGAAATCACTTGAAATTCAAACATGCAGAGGTATTCACTGTTAACATTTTGCTTTATCTGGTTTTAGACTTTTTTCTATGCACACATGTATAAACTTGTGCTCATATGTACACAGAAATACACAGAAGTATCACATATATTTTCCTAAAACTTCTTCCACTTAATATACTATGAATATCTTTTTATGATAATAAATATTCACACAATTATTATTTATAGTCACTTACACCCCTGGTGTAATAACATGTTTAATAACAAAGCCTTTTTTAGATATTTTAATTGTTTTTAATTGTTACAGTTTGTTCCTGATAAAGAGAATTCTTCAAGGGACATTTTTCTACATAACATCTCCCCTCCCAGTTTTACTGAGATATTAGTGACATATATTACTGACATATGAAAGCGCTGTGAAAGTGCTGCACTCAGTATGCCAGCAGATTTGGAAAACTAGGCAGTGGCCACAGGACTGGAAAAGGTCAGTTTTCATTCCAATCCCAAAGAAAGGCAATGCCAAAGAATGTTCAAACTACTACACAATTGCACTCATCTCACACGCTAGCAAAGTAATTGTCAAAATTCTCCAAGCCAGGCTTCAAGTCCAAGTCCAGGAACCGAGAACTTCTAGATGTTCAAGCTGAATTTAGAAAAGGCAGAGGAACCAGAGATCAAATTGCCAACATCCATTATATCACAGAAAAAGCAAGAGAATTCCAGAAAAACGTCTACTTCTGCTTTATTGACTACGCCAAAGCCTTGACTGTTTGGATCACAACAAACTGGAAAATTCTTCAAGAGATGGGAATACCAGAGCACCTGACCTGCCTCCTGAGAAATCTGTATGGAGTTCAAGAAGCAGCAGTGGGGATCGGACAGGATCGGACAGTTGGGAAAGGAGCATAAGTCTGTGTTTTGTCACCTTGCTTATTTAGCTTATATGCAGAGTACATCATGTGAAACGCTGGGCTGGAGGAAGCACAAGCTGGAATCAAGATTGCTGGGAGAAATATTAAGAACCTCAGATGTGTAGATGACACCACTCTTATGGCAGAAAGTGAAGAGGAACTAAAGAGCCTCTTGATGAAACTGAAAGAGGAGAGTGAAAAAGCTGACTTAAAGCTCAACATTCAGAAAACGAAGATCATGGCATCTGGTCCCATCACTTCATGGCAAATAGATGGGGAAACAGTGGGAACAGTGACAGACTTTATTTTGGGGGGCTCCAGAATCACTGCAGATGGTGACTGCAGCCATGACATTAAAAGATGCTTGCTCTTTGGAAGAAAAGCTATGGCCAAGCTATATAAAAAGCAGATATTACTTTGCTGACAAAGGTCCATATAGTCAAAGCTATGATTTTTCCATTAGTCATGTATGGATATGAGAGTTGGACCATAAAGAAAGCTAAGTGCTGAAGAATTGATACTTTTGAACTGTGGTGTTGGAGAAGACTCTTGAGAGTCCTTTGGACTCCCAGGAGATCCAACCAGTCCATTCTGAAGGAGATCAGCCCTGGGATTTCTTTGGAAGGAATGATGCTAAAGCTGAAACTCCAGTACTTTGGCCATCTCATGCAAGGGCTGACTCATTGGAAAAGACTTTGATGCTGGGAGGGATTGGGGGCAGGAGGTGAAGGGGACGACCAAGGATGAGATGGCTGGATGGCATCACTGACTCGATGGACGTGAGTCTGAGTGAACTCCGGGAGTTGGTGATGGACAAGGAAGCGTGGCGTGCTGCAGTCCATGGGGTCGCAAAGAGTCGGACACAACTGAGCAACTGAACTGAACTGATAGCACTGTATATAAGTTTTTAGATGTTTTTATTTTGTATTAGGGTATAGCTGATTCACAATGTTGTGATAGTATCCAGTGAACCGTGAAAGTATCAGGTGAACTCAGCCATACATATGCATGTATCCATTCTTTCCCAACCCCCCTTCCCATCCGGGCTGGCACATAACATTGAGCAGAGTTCCGTGTGCTGTACAGGAGGTCCATGTTAGCTGTCCATTTTAAATATAGCAGAGTGTACATGTCCATCCCAAACTCCAAAACTATGTCTTCCCTTCACCCTCCCCCCACCCTCTCCAACCATAAGTTTGTTTTCTAAGTCTGTGAGTCTTACTGTGTGTATCATTTCTTTTTAGATTCCACACATTAGGGATGTCATACGATACTTCTCCTTCTCTGACTTCACTCAGTATGACAATCTCTATGTCCACCCGTGTTGCTGCAAATGGAATTATTTCACTCTTTCTAGGGGCTGAGTAGTATTCCATTGTATATATATGCCACATCTTCTTTATCAGGCCTCTGTCCATTGCTTCCATGTCTCGGCTGTTGTAAGCACTGCTGGAGCAAACATTGGGATGCATGTGTTTTTTCAGATCATGTTCTTTTCCAAATATATGCCCAGGACTAGGATTGCAGAATCATATGGTAGCTTTCTTTTCACTTTTTTAAACCAAATGTTATATGTAGAGTATGATGATCTGGTTTATATACATCATGAAAGGAGTACCACAGTAGGTTTAGTGAACATCTATTATCTCATATAGATATAACAGAAAAGAAATAGGAAAAAAAAGTATTTTTCCTCATGATGAGAAGTCATAAGATTCACTGTTTTTATAACATTCATATATAATGTACAGCAGCTTTAACTAGCTTGTTGTACAGTACATCCATAGTACCTGTTTATTCTATAACTGTAAGTTTGTGCATTTTGACTACTTTCATCTGCAATTATGTTTAAATGTATTTACATATATTGTATGTGGAGGGGGATTTCATTTGTTTTTTTCATTTTGTCAAAGGAGTATACTGGTATACCTTTAGGGAAGGGATGCATAATGTAACAACCAGTTAGTTCAGTCTCTCAGTCGTGTCCGACTCTTTGTGACCCCATGGACTGCGGCACACCAGGCCTCTCTGTCAATCACCAACTCCCTGAGCTTGTTCAAACTCATGTCCATCGAGTTGGTGATGCCATCCAACCATCTCATCCTCTGTCGTCCCCTTCTCTTCCTGCCTTCAATCTTTTCCAGCATCAGGGTCTTTTCTAATGAGTCAGCTCTTCACATCAGGTGGCCAAAGTATTGGACTTTCAGCTTCAGCATTCAGTGAATATTCAGGACTGATTTCCTTTAGGATGGACTGGCTGGATCTCCCTGGTATCCAAAGGACTCTCAAGAGTCTTCTCCAACACCACAGCTCAAAAGCATCCGTTCTTCGGCACTCAGCTTTCTTTATAGTCCAACTCTCACATCCATACATGACCACTGGAAAAACCATAGCTTTGACTAGACAGACCTTTGTTGGCAAAGTAATATCTCTGCTTTTTAATAAGCTTTCTAGGTTGGTCATAACTTTTCTCCCAAGGAGCAAGCGTCTTTTAATTTCATGGCTGCAATCACCATCTGCAGTGATTTTGGAGCTCAAAAAAATAAAGTCTGTCACTGTTTCCAGTGTTTCCCCACCTATTTGCCATGAAGTGATGGGATCGGATGCCATGATCTTCATTTTCTGAATGTTGAGTTTTAAGTCAACTTTTTTACTCTCCTCTTTCACTTTCATCAAGAGGCTCTTTAGTTCTTTGCTTTCTGCTGTAAGAGTGGTGTCATCTGCATATCTGAGGTTATTGATATTTCTCCTGGCAATCTTGATTCTAGCTTGTGCTTCATCCAGACCAGCATTTCTCTTGATGTACTCTGCATATAAGTTAAATAAGCAGGGTGACAATATACAGCCTTGACATACTCCTTTCCTGATTTGAAACCAGTCTGTTGTTCCGGGTCCAGTTCTAACTGTTACTTCTTGACCTGCTTACAGATTTCTCAGGAGGCAGGTCAGGTGGTCTGGTATTCCCATCTCTCTCAGAATTTTCCACAGTTTGTTGTGATCCACACAGTCAAGGTTTTGGCATAGTCAATAAGGCAGAAGTAGATGTTTTACTGGAAGTCTCTTGCATTTTCGATGATCCAATGGATGTTGGCAATTTGAACTCTGGTTTCTCTGCCTTTTCCAGCTTGAACATCTGGAAGTTCGCACGGTTCACGTACTGTTGAAGCCTGGCTTGGAGAATTTTGAACATTTCTTTGATAGCATGTGAGATGAGTGCAGTCGTTCAGTAGTTTGAGCATTCTTTGGCATTGCCTTTCTTTGGGATTGGAACAACACATTTAGACTGTGTTTATATATTTGTCATTGAAGAAATTGTATCTTGGACCTTTTGGCAATATTCTCTACAGTTGCCATTTGATTCTTCTAAAATGCAGTTTAAATATGATATTGAAAGATACTTTGGCAATTGTAAGAGTGGTCCTAACAGACATTTTTCTCTTATTTGTGTTTTATCTGGATTGACTGGACAGGGGTGGTGGCTTTTGCTTTTCAGGGTGATCTGTAGTTGTGAAACAAGAGTGTAATACGAGCTTTATTTATGTACTGTTGAGATTTAAGGAATTGTTTTTAATTATTTTCTAAAGCAAGGATTTAAATAATATATGACTAAAAAAAAGATGTGTTCTGATTATTAATTAGTTTAACAAGATTTTGAGATCCTCTTGGTATGGCGGAAAATTACTTCATATGTTTCATGTTGGGCACTTGCAGTTAACTCAGGAATATTGTTGAAGGCTTATAATTTCTCTCTGAAATTGTTTTGTCTTTTTAAAGCCCGTATAAATGCCTATTTAGTAGCTCATTTTTTTGTTAGTTATATTAAATATATTTGGGAGATGGTATTGAAACACTTTAATCTCCTGTGTACTCTGTGATATGATGTGTGATATTAGGGAAGTACCCCAGATTTACTTTGGACATGAGGTTAATAAAGCACAGTTACTCTATCGAAACTTTCTGTTGAATTATGAAGTACCTTTTTGTACAGCTGAATACAGTGTATACTTTTAAGTTCTTACTGTACTGGCTTCTTTATCACACTCTGCTGATCGTTTCTTCCTTGAATCCATCCTTGTCTTGCCTTCCCACTTCCGCTGCATCTGTGGCGCTTCCTTCTGGTGTCCTTTCTCGGCTCATCCTCGTCTGCCGGTCCCTTAAGCGTGAGTGAGCCTTAGCACTTGTGCCTTGACTCTCTCCTTGCCCCACCCTGTTTGGTCTCTGTCTGAGACACGGTTCCTGTGGTCATACCGTCTGGATGCTGATGGTTTTCCTGCCTTACTCTCTTGCCTCACCCTCTCCTCTGTCTGAGTCATGGATCTGCTGGTGTTTCATTCATTCTTCCGTTCATTCAGTGATCGGTGAGCTGCCTGTGTACCTGGCATCATTCCAGATATTGGGATACAGAGTTGAACAAGACACGGTATTTTCTTGAGGAAGGCGGGCAGCAGCCCTGTAATTTCAGAGGACACTCATTACTGGGAAGGCGCGAGGTGCTGCAGAGAGACTGAGCAGCCTGGGGTCTTTGTGAAGCGCAGATCTGGTTGAGCCGCCTCCCTGCGGAGCTCCCTTTGCTGGCCGCTCCGTGTCCTCAGAGTGCAGTCCAGCTCCTTTGCGTCGTCTGCAGCGGTGGCCTCTGCGTTCTCGCGCCAGCCACTGCCCGCTCCTCCCCTTACGTGGTCAGCTTCCCCAAACTCGACAGTGTACAGGGCTGAGCATCAGTGTCTCGTGTCCTTTGCTTCTAACTTCTGAGTGGATTTTCTGTTTAGTGTCATTGCCCGCTTTCTTCCTCACTCTCTGACTGCTTGTTCTTCAGGCATGAGCTGGGATGTCAGCCCTGGGACACCTTTCATGACACATGCAGGGTTGGGCTAGTAAATCCACCAGTCCTCATCTGTCTGACCCTGTTAGGACAACTGAGGTACTGTGCTGTCTTCACTGTCTTATCTTTGTGCATAGCCGGCATGTAAAGCACATACAGACATTTAAATAGGATTGTATTCTTTAAAATTAATGAAGACATGTTCTAAATGAAAAGAACCATATCAGTTACACGTTTTTAACATAAAGTAACCATGTTTTATAGGCAAACTATGCCATTTTTGGGCCAGGACTGGAGATCTCCGGGATGGAGTTGGATGAAAACCGAAGACGGCTGGAAAAGATGTGATGCGTGGAGCCAGGAACTTGAGGGAGAGAACAGCCAGTGTGACATCGGCCACGGCATGTGAGTCTAGCTCAGCGGAGCCACGGTGTGTCCCATCCAACATTGATGTCGCGTCTGCCGAAGCCCCGGGACTTACCAGTTGGCTGAGAATCAGCTCCAGACAGGCTGGTGTGAGGAGACAAGTTATTAGCCAGAATCTCAGCCTGGTGGAGTGCCTGCTGCCCACACACAGATGCTGCCATCTTCTTTTTATTTAAAGCGTTGACTCCTTACAGCTTTCTGAGAGAAAGGTGTTGTTATTATTAACTTCCGATTATAGCTGAGGATGGGGAAGGGAATGGCGACCCACTCCAGTATTCTTGCCTGGAAAACCCCACGGACAGAGGATCCTGGCAGGCTAGAGTCCATGGGGTCACAAAGAATCGGACACGACTGAAGCGATTATACATGCATGCATAGCTGAGGAAGGAGAAGAAATGAAAAGACGTGGTGCTAGTGGCCTACGTCCGAGGCCCATAATAATGGCTTGCACCAGATGGGAGAGGAGAAGCCTGAGTGGCGCTGTGACTTTGCTCGGGGCTGAAGTGACGTGTCTTGTTGCTCTGCGGGTCCCTGTGCGGTTCAGGGTGCGGCTTCACCCAGGGCTGCCTTCCTCCTGGCGGGAGAAGGGAGGAGGGAGACGCCTGTCCCCACCTCACGGGCTGGTGTGTGAGTGGCAGGGGCCGCTGGGGGCCATGGTCCTCCCCAGATGGAAGTGGGTGATTGCAGATGGAGGAGCAGGCTGGCGGGCTGTGGCGTGTCACTCACCGTCCATGTCACAAGTGTCCTGCAGCGTTTGGGGAGTGGGAGGTCTGGGGACCTCTTCCTCCGAGTCATGGGTCTTGCCGTGGATCATACTGCATATTTTTATCTCACATTGACCTAATCCTCAACTGTGTATTTTGAACAGACAGCGTGAACCAGACAGCTTAAGTGCACAGGTGTCTGTGCTTTCTCCTGTACGTTTGTCCTGGACCGTTCCCTCCCTTCAGATGAGGGGCGGTCTGGTGGCCTGGCCTGCCCAGGGCAGAGTTTGGCAGAGCACATGTGAGCGTGTCTCCCCAGTGCCCCTCACTGCTCTCGCCCAGCCAGACGTGTGTCTGAGCCTGCCTCTCCGGGGGCGGGGCATGGCGGGGCTGGTGCCGGGCAGCTCCCTCATCCCCTGCGCTGGGTTCCACTTCTCTGATGTCTTTCTGGGGAGCAGTGTGGTTCCGCTCCTCCTGGAGGCCTTTGTGATTGTCATTAGCAAAGCTGTTCAGATTTGAGAGCTTCTGCCTTTTAGTGCTTGAATCAGTGACAGCAAACTAGTGTGTGACTAGACATGAGATAACAGACAGGATCATCCAATTTCTATGAATTGGTGTTACTTAGCGCCTGTCGCTGAATGTTGTTTGTTTTGGGTAAGTGCTCTTTTGCCTGTCTTGATGATTTACAGTTGTTGCCAGTGTTGTTTAAGTCTGTTCTGACAGTGAGGAATGCATTCATTTGGCAAATTCAGCTGTTTTTATTAAAAGTGAATTCGGGGTAGTGGATGGCGCCTGCGTACAATTTTCTTGTCAGAGAGTGGTGGCGAGGAAGCCAGCGGTGTGACCTCCTTGGTTTTGAGCATCGGTGCTTGGACCTCTGCTGGCCAGAATCTCCAGGAAGCCCCTCTTTGCCACCAGCTGGAAAGCTGGCCAGGGTCAGTGTGCTGAGAGTAAACGTTGCGTGCATCTTCACTTTTGAAGGGGGTGGGGTGCGTTTTGCCTAGTCTTTTTTTGTTTTTAACTACAAGGAAGGTTGTTTTTTTTTCTAAAGACAGTGTTTTCAAATTGTTTAGTTATCACCTTATGATTTTATTATCTTGTTTCATCCAAAAGAAAAAAAACGGGAAAGCTTTAAATTACATGTATTTCAGTGGATAAAAGACATGCTTTACCTCATCTGGCTTCAGTTAAAGGCCTTAATAGGCAGCATTATTTGATTGATGCTTTGTAAGAATATGTGCCAGTGCAGTAATAGTTCTAGTTGAGTCTTTGGAAACATGGGGACAAGCAGAAATGTTGGGTGTTTCCTCAGCATTGGATCAGAGAGACAGCAGATCATTAGTATCAGGTACTTTTTTCCAGTGTATAGATTATAAATATTTTTATAAAGTTTTAAAGTCTGAAATGACCTTGGTTGAGCATGTCAAAATCCTTAGGAGATTCTAAAACATGTACATCACTTCCTGATACAACTTTCTGATAAGAACCAGGATAAACCTCAGATTTCTCAGAACAAACAAAAAACTTAGATATTAGCCTTGTAATTTCAAACGTGTGATTTATTGCTTTGAAAATTAAGTGATTGCCTTCAGATTTTAACATGATTTTTATTTTGGGCTCCTGAATTGTAAAAGTATTTATTGTCCAAATAAACCAAAATTTATTTATTTATTTTACAAAAGAAAATCCAAATGAAGAAATCCTTGTAAAAATATTTTAATGTATCTTTGTTTCAGTATCTTAAATAGTGAAGATGAAGAAATATTCAGTAATGAAGAGCACGAATATGCATCCAAAAAAAGGAAAAAGGACCATTTTAGAAATGACACAAATACTCAGTGTAAGATCATTTTCATTAATAATCTCATGATGTTTGCTTGTTGACTGTTTTGATAAATTGGATTGTGTTGACAGTGCTTTTCTAGGGCAGAAATGCTGATCCAGTTACATAAGCAAGTGTGTCCAGAGGTCAGACTTGGTGGTCAGAGTCTTGCAGCTCTGCTGTTTGCTTGACTGAGTCATCAGTAAGATTTACAGCAAGAGATAAAAGACAGGAAAACCCACAGAACAGCCTGTCTGAATGTTGAATTATGTGTGTTGCAAGCCTGCCCAGGCTCTTCTGCCCATGGAATTCTCCAGGCAATAATACTGGAGCAGGTTGCCATTTCCTCCTGCCGGGGATCTTCCCAACCCAGGAACTGAACCCTGAATGTGTCTCCTGCATTGCAGGTGGGTTTTTTTTTTTTTACACCGAGTCACAGTAGCGGTCCTGAATTCCGGTCTGTTCACTCCCAAGCAGTGAAACTGACTTTTAGAGGCCTTGACACTGCTTTGGTGCAGGAGACACTGCTGGTTCAGAACAGGAGATAGTCGTGGTCAGAGCTGGAGCCTGTAGGCAGGGTGGGCGAGGGCCTGGAGATGGGGCAGCTCTGAGAGGGCGCCTGTGCGTGTGCGCAGCCCTGAGTCACTGAGGGCCTGTTAGTGTGATCGGTCGTGCGCCCCTGGAGCCTCCTGTGGACAGTGTAGTCTCGATCCTTGAAGCTCTGGGACAGGAGTTATGTGGAAAGTGTATTTAAATGGAATACCATATAGGGACAATGAAAGAGGAAGAGAATTTTTATTGGGGTATATACAGAATGCACATTTATAGCCATTTATGTTTGGAGATGGCTGAAGTCACTGGTGACGCTATTTTCTCCTAAGTCACCAAGACGTGGCCGTGCCATGACATCTTTCACACGAAGGCTTTTCAGCACTTTGTGAGCTGATGTTGGGAAGCGAAGCACGTGGCTGAGTCAGGGGGTCTCCTGTCCACGTGGCAGCAGCGTTGTTACACGTGCAGCTTTTGAAGCTCCTCAAAATCTTCATTTGGTAATGAGTCACCAGATGTTAAAAACAAATTTTTATCCTAGGTTTTTATCGTGAAAACTGGATCTATGTTCATAAAGAAAGCACGAGAGAAGTAAGTATTCTGTTATAAATAAGAGTACATTTTGTATTGTTTCTGTTGGTTGTGTGATGTCACGTTAAGTAAATTGTTTCTTTTGCAATATCAAATCAGTGTCCAAATTCTAACAGGTGAAAGCTTTCTGAGGGTCTTTCAGACAGTGTTTGCATTTGCATGAATGTGTGTGTGTGCCTGTGTGCTATTTGTGCCTGTGTGTGTGTGGTGAGTGTGCGTGTGTGGTGTATGTGCCTGTGTGTGTGTGTGGTGTGAGTGGTGCATGTCAGTGCCCCGTACAGATCTGATTCAGCTGAGGGCTGTTTCAGAACAAGTTTGGGCCCACAGGTGCTTTGATATTTTCTCCCCGCCCTCCCCGAGCTGTTCACAGTGAGCTGCTGTTGCTGGTGGGGTTGTGTCTTGGCCCCTGTGTGTTCTGGGAGGGTGGGAACAGCTTGTAAACCCTTGTTTATTTGTAGAGTAGTAAAAGTGGTGTTGGTAGTTAAGTTGGAATCTGCAGAGAGCAGTTCAGGCCCTGCCATCCCCCTTTCTTGGAGGAAGGTCTGCTCTGTTCACCTCAGCTGTCGGTTTCCTTTTTCTCTGCTTGGTATCTGGGGAAGCTTGCTTCCATCTGTAACCTGAAAGACCCTTTTGCTTTTGCCTTATTTTGCGACAGTTGGGGGAAATGATTTGGGAGGAGTCGTTTCGCATGTGTTTAGACTATGTTAGCGTGAGTGAAGTGTTCTGGCAGTGTTGGTAGTGGATGTTCTGAAGCCAGCCACATTTCCTAGAAGCCTAAGGGTTAGATCCTGAGACAGGGAGTTAATCTGAGCTGTTTGGCAGTAGTTGTTGTTGTTAAATGGATGTGCCGCTGGGAGAACCTGTATGAGCTCGTGAAAGACTCCGAGACAGAGCAGAGGTCCTGCTTTGGTGCACATGAGGCAGCGGGGGAGGGGCTGTGTGGCTTCGGACAGTGCTGGGTCCACGGGGCAGGGGCACAGGCAGGCGTCCGGAGGGCCCCCTCTCCCCCTCCACGGAGCATCGCACCTTTGGGCTTCTCTGGGCCCACCAAGTGTCTGCTGCTCATGTGGTGCACACGTGCGACTCCCAGCCCTGTTGTGAGATGGGTGGCTGCCCGGGAGGAGTCTGCCACACCAGGGTCTGGATGCTGTGCACTGAGAAAGAGAAACGTTACCGCTCTGATGGGTTTCATGTTATGATCGTCGCTCCCTCCACAGCTCCCAGGGAAACATTCCTCAGCTAGTGGTGTGAGCATTTACGATGAGTGTGTCTTGCTGACTTCTGTGCACCTCGAGGCTGCTGCGGTTTGGGGGTGTGTCTCATGTCGGAGACAAGGTGTCCCCTGTGCCACCCGCCCCGCTGGGCCCGTTCCCGTCTGTTTGAAACACAAGGCGTGTCTGTCTCCTCATGTTTTCTGTGATTATTCCCACGCTTTATCCTCACAATGCTGAACTGAAAACCTCTCTGTGTTCTAAGTGTTCAAAAACAGAGATAAAGTGTCTTCTGAAACCTAGGGTTCAAATCTGTACAGCACTTAATATAGAACATGGGGCATATCATTAAGGAAAAACATCTGAAATAGCAGTGTTTCTGGAAATAAAAAAAAGTCACGTTTGCTTCGTGGTCTTTGACTCTTGAACCTGTGAGCCTTATTACCACATGCTTGGGTTTTGGGGTACTTGGCCCCCTTTTCCCAGCCTGAACACTGCCCATGGTCACATCCCATTGCCTCCAGCCCTTTCCACCTAAACACCAGTATTCAAACCTCCTGCCCCACTCAGGTGCGTCTCGGCCTTGATCCTGAGTGGCTGGATGAACACAGGACTGCCTGCAGAGGAATTGAATGGCAACATGTGTGTTCATAGAAGAGGCCTTTTTATAGTGGCCAAGCATGATTTATGTATTTGTAGTTGCACAGCCTAGAATACATCTGGTTATTTTGTTATTTTAGGCTTAATTTGGGCCTCCCCAGGTGCATGTCAAGAAAAGAAATTGACAAGTATTGAATCAGTATTTATCTTTGTATCTACAGTGGTGTAGAGTGTCAATGCATATACATAATTGATTATACATAAATGACAGATTTAGAATGGCTTTAATTTTACTCTAAACTCAAATCTGAATATGGAATAAATCATAGTAAAAATGAATATCCTTTGTGAAAAAAAAAAAAAAAAAAGTTGCACAGACTAATTCCCGTTAGCTGGCCATTCATTTTGCCTGGTTGGCTGATGTGATGTATTGTAACTTGTGTCTGTTTTTCCAGAGACACGGCTACTGTACTTTGGGAGAAGCTTTTAATCGCTTAGACTTCTCGAGTGCGATCCAGGACATCCGAAGGTTCAATTACGTGGTCAGGGTGAGTGTTCATTGCAGAGCCACTGGAGGACACGTGGAGTGGCTGCGCCCTAAAGACTGTCATGTCACATGTTTAAGATGCTTTTGGCAGCTGCGTAAAGCTGTGGTTGTTCCTGGTGGAAAACCATGGGATGGGGGGTGGGGGTCAGGAAGAGGAGGATTGAAACTCCCTCCAGCCCACCTCACGTTGGAGACGGAAGGAGAAGCGGGAGTTTCTCTCAGGGTTTCTTGCCCGGTGGTTTCATATGCATTTTCTACTTTGTGTTTTTCCCAGAGCATGAGCCCTGCTCGATAGCGGGGAGCAAGCTAGTGGAAAGAAGGGAATTGATACAGAACAGAGCTGCATAGAAGCCTTATTGTGTTAAGGATACATTTTTAGAAGAAATTTTTACCTTTTCCTGAATTCAGAAAATAAGGGATCTCACTATATATTCCATTTATTGTTTGTTTTTATTTGCCTAGCAAGTTTACTCACCTGACTGTCCTAGACCAAGAGTAAGTGATGAGTCATGAAACTGTTAATTGGGATTTTTAATAGTGCCACGAGGCTGTGGTACGTACTTGGCCTGTAGGAATGCTCCTGTAAGGACAGAGCGCTGGCTGGTTACATGACTTCCAGCCGGGCCTGGGGTGTGGTTTCTGTAATCACTGCAGCACAGGACACATGTGTGTAGACACACTAGAATTAGCAGCGTGATCCTCCCCAGCAGTTATCATGTGATTGTCATGTTTATCGTTTTGGCCTCCACAGTCAACACAGTAGTGTGAGTGTGTGCGAGAGTGTGTAAGTGTGTGTGAGTTGGCCCTTTCTCTGCTCCCTCTGCAACTGACAGAGGCAGCAGGGAGGGCTGGAGAGGAGGGATGAAGAATCCCTTTTCAGAGACACAGGAACAGATGTGATCTGGGTTCTGGAACGTGTTTGCGGCTCACCCAGAGGGGCTCAGATTGCTCAGGAGCAGCACGGGCCGCAGTGAACGGGTGTGTGCAGGTGCGGGTCTGCCCAGCACCACAGACAGGTGTGGCCACAGTGAGGGCCTGCACGGGCACGGCAGCCACAGGACGTGAGGCGGCAGGATGGGCCGACCCGGGGCTTCTGATCCGGTGCACAGAGCTGGGCGTGGGTCACTGGAGACTCCTGCGGATGAGCGGTGTTTGTGATGACCGGTGTCCCTGATGTGCAGAGGGGAGGGGCAGCTCTGTGCCCGAGAAGCTGGCCCTGCCGCCACGTCCCCCCGGGCCCTGCCCGCTGGCCTCCCTGCTGGCCACCAGGACCACTCCTCCTGCAGAGCCGAGGAGGCATGCAACGGCTTCCGTGTGCTGAGAGCAGCCAGCCTCTGACGGAGGGGGGCGCTGGGAGGCAGGTGGACATCGGGGCCGGATGGACCCACAGGAGCAGTGGGAGGGCAGCACTGGCAAGGAAGCTAGAGGGACAGACAGAGGGACAGATGTGCTGGGGGCCATCAGGGAAGGTCTGGCGCATGTGAGGCTGGGGCAGTCAAAGGGGACATGCAACGGCTTCCGTGTGCTGAGAGCAGCCAGCCTCTGACGGAGGGGGTGGCTGGGAGGCAGGTGGACATCGGGGCCGGATGGACCCACAGGAGCAGTGGGAGGGCAGCACTGGCAAGGAAGCTGGAGGGACAGACAGAGGGACAGATGTGCTGGGGGCCATCAGGGAAGGTCTGGCGCATGTGAGGCTGGGGCAGTCAAAGGGGGCACAGAGTGCAGCAGGGGTGGCCGGGATCCCGGCCGGGGCTGGAGGGTGGAGGCTGAGCAGCAGCCTTCCCTGCACCCTTTGCTTCCTTCTCGGGTCACTGGGGTGGGGAGGTGGGCTTCCCTTCAGAGGTGATGCTCACCTGTAACTATCCCCCCCAAGCTGTTGCAGCTGATTGCAAAGTCCCAGCTGACCTCGCTGAGTGGTGTGGCCCAGAAGAACTACTTCAACATCCTGGATAAGATCGTTCAGAAGGGTAAGGCGAGCACTGGCGTTTTTACTGATCTCAGTCTTAGTTAGAAACTTAGTACAAGGAGATTGGATTTTTCTTTCATTTACCCCCAGTATTGATGGTGTCAGATAATGTGATGGGCTCAGGGTGGCTGCTTGGTACTTGATGTTCTTGGTGGTGTTCTTTAAAAGATGCTTTTGGACACAGAAGAACATGTAATGAGAAAGACAGGTTGGGGGGCACACCTTGAGGCATGTGGGCTCTTAGTTCCCCCACCAGGGACTGAGCCCAGGCTTCCTGCAGTGGAAGTGCAGTCTCAGCCACTGGGCTGGCAGGGAAGGGCCTGAGCAAGTAATCCCTGAGTTTTAAACGGCCACGTACTCCTTCATGGTTAACTAGTCATGGCTCACTTTTGCTATTTAGTGATTCTGTAATTAGCAAGGTTGTGACTTAGTTCTTATGCATCAGGTAAGCCTGTAATTTTCTTTTTAACTTATTGTTTGTCTTGATTAGTTAATGGCCAATAATAAATGGAACTTTAAGAGTTTATGCATATATGTGCCATTTTAACTATCAGTTCTCTTTATGATTAAGTATAAAAGAAAGTAGAGATGGTTTTAAAGACAAAATTGTAGACTCAGCCACAAATAACACTATCAGACAGCATTTGGAAGTTTTTGAATCTCATCATACTTGTGATACCTCAAAAATGATGCCACTTTGGATATGCAGTGAAATTAGATCATTATTTTCTTTTTGTGGTGAAATATATATAAAATACCATCTTCCCTGTGCGTCTCGAGTGCACAACTCGGTGGCACTGAGCATAGTCACATCCCTGCGGCTGTGGCCACCACAGCGGCGACACGCTGTCCGCAGAACTGACACACTGTCCTGATACACGCTCATCCTGCCCCCCCCAGCACCCGCCACCTACGCGCTCTGTGAATTTGACTATTCCAAGGACCTCTTATCAGGAGCATCAAACAACACTTGTCCATTTGTGACTGGTTCTTATCATAGGGTCTTCGGGTTTCATGTGACGCGTGTCAGCGTTTCTGCCCTGTTTAAGGCTGAGTGGTACCCCACTGTGTGTATGAGTCCCATTCCGTTTACCGTGGTGTCTGTTGAGAGGCCCCTGGGCTGTGGAAGCAGGCCATTTTAACACTCTCTTGCTGCTTTGCTTTTGGCCGTGCCGGGTCCTCGCTGCCGCAGGGGCTGTTCTCTGGTGGCGGAGAGTGGGGGCTCCTCTCTGGTCGTGGTGCGTGGGCTTCTCATCGTGGCGGCTTCTCTTGTTGGCGAGCACAGGCTCTAGGGCTCTCAGGCCTCCCTAGCTGCAGCTCATGGGCTCAGTAGCTGCGGCTCCCAGGCTCTGGAGCCCGGGCTTAATAGTTGTGGCTCACAGGCTTAGTTGCTCTGAGGCAGGTGGAACCTTCCCGGACCCAGGAGCAAAGCCGTGGCTCTCCTGCACTGGCAGATGGATCCTTCCCTGAGCCCCGAGGGAAGCCGGAAGCAGGTCATTTTTGACAGTGGGGGCTGAGTGTACTGTTGCATTGTTTCATTTTTGTTTATTCCAGTTCTCGGTGACCACCAAAATCCTCGCCTGATCAAGGATCTTCTCCAAGACCTCAGCTCCACCCTGTGCATTCTGATCCGAGGAGTAGGGAAGTCCGTGCTGGTGGGAAACATCAACATCTGGATTTGCAGATTAGAGACCGTTCTCCGCTGGCAGCAGCAGCTGCAGAATCTTCAGATGACGGAGGTATGTGCTTTCTGGCCTGCAAGTGAGTAGTCTCTGCTGTTACGTCACAGAAGCCATTGCTACTTCTAAGTGTATGTGGAAGACTCACAGCTTTTCCAAAGGTTTTTTTCTCTTCACATTTCCTGAATACATATTAAACTGTCATAAGATGGATTCAGGCCAAAAGACTCTTTAATGGCTTATAGGTGTCATTGGAAAGACAATGGGGATGGTAATTATTAAAAATAGCTGGTCCTATGGGTAATGAGATGGTACATTAATTTACCTTGACAGCAGATTAGATATTTTAGACTAGAATAACATTCGGTAAATTAAGGCTGCACCGTAAGTGGTGACTCTGTTCACCTGCTGTTGCTTCTTGGGGTTGGTGTTTTCATCTCCATTTCTTACTGTCTTTGATGTTTTGTGTTTATTCTGATAACTGGTTTCACCAAGAGACATGTTGACTCCATTCATCAAAGTGTCTTAGATTGTGTATGCTTTATCTCTGGTTGGGTTCAGAGGTGACCTTGGGCCATGTATTTGTCATGTAAAGGCGAGATTTATAGGGAGTGATGATTCCCTAGTTAAGGCCCTGCAGTTAGCAGGGGTGATCTGACATTCCACGTCCAGGCGGCCTCATTCCCGTGCCCAGGGGCTTGCGCTGAGAGGGCCACTCGCCTGTAAGACACTTCCATGTGGGGCGTGTCTGCTTTCCAGATCGTGACCAGGCCGTGTGCCCCAGCGGCCACTGTCCCCGAGTCCCTGGTGTGCACTGACACCACGTCACCCGGTGAACTCTGGGACTCAGGTGTCAGTGTCCGGGGCCCCAGGCCCAGCCAGGGCCGCTGCAGCGTGTCACCTGGCAGGAGTGGGGAGGAGGGAGACGTCACTGTGACCGGTGTGCTCCCGCGTTCCCGCTGGAGTAAGTGTGCGGGCCCTCCCAGCAGGTGGACAGTGGCCTGACACTCAGCGACCTTCCTGTGCACATGCTCAGCAACATCCTGTACAGGTTCTCGGATGGGTGGGACATCGTCACCTTGGGTCAGGTGACCCCGACACTGTCCGCGCTCAGCGAGGACCGGCGGCTGTGGAAGAAGCTCTGCCAGTACCACTTTGGGGAGAAGCAGGTGAGTGGGGATGTGGCCCTGATGGCCGAGCCTGGCCGCTTCAGGGAGTGGACTAGAGTCACTACGGGAAAGCCTGCTTTTCATGTGGAGAAAGCCATGATTTTAAAAACAACCCAGAACAGAGCAGCAGAACCGGGGCAGTTTCTTCCTGTCAGGGATGGGCCACTAGTCTTTCCTGTAACTGGAGGCCCTTCTCCAGGCAGCGGGTCCCCTCGGAGACTCACGGGTAGGCGCCTGCTCCCGGCACCTTGCCCTCCCAGGATGGGGCCAGCCTTGGGTTCTGGTGGATGCTGTGTGTCTCCCACTTATTGCTGCCCCTCCCTGCCACCCCCGCGCTGTGTGGTTTCTGGAGCACAGCACCGCCAGCTGGATGCCCATGACACACACAGCAGCGTGCAGGGCCGAAGCAGACAGTCCTGCCCCAGGGAGGCCCCAAGGAGGGCCAGATGCCCTGTGTCTCCTCAGACACAGGCTCGCAGACCTGAGGGCTCACGTACCTATCCAGGAGAAAGTCAGGTGGTGGAGGCAGCACACAGGTTCCCGCCTGAATCAGAGGGTGAGGGTCGGGCACAGCCAGGCTGCAGGGCCACCGTGGTCGCCTTCTCCTGGGGGCACGGGGCTCACGAGTGGAGGGTAACATTGTGAGGAACCGTGAAGATGCTGCTGCATCGGGCAGCCCCTGGCCACGCCCAAGCCGCCTGCCCAGCATCCCATCCATGCCTGTTCCTCTGCAGGTGTGGTCGCTGCCCCGTAGAGTGTGAGGTGCCACCTCCTGCCATCTCTGGAGCCCAAGACACTGAGCATCTTTTCATGTGCTTGCTGCCTGCTTGTGTGTGTCTCCAAATCCTTTGCCCATTTTGTGTTTGGATGCTTTCTGCTTTCTGGTTACCAGTCCCTGTCACACTCGATAACATGTAACTTATTTTTAACTTAATAGACATCACGAACATCACTCCAGATAAAAACCTTTAAGTCTGTTGAATAGCTGCATGGTATTCCATTGTATAGATTCAGCTCAAATTTAATTTCAGATAATTGAATGTTTCCTGCAGTGTGTGGCCTTTTAAAGTTGTTGTGCATGTGATGCTGCTATGAAAGTCATCTGCTTCTGAACAGAAGTCTGTTTGTCTAGTTTTGTAGACACTTGATCCTTTCAGAAAAAGGCCACGTGGAGTGGAAGCTGATGTACTTTGCGCTTCAGAAGCACTACCCCACCAAGGAGCAGTACGGAGACACCCTGCACTTCTGCCGGCATTGCAGCATCCTCTTCTGGAAGGTGAGGATAGCACCTGTGTCCTGGAGAGGCACACTGTCCAGCCGGGAGTAATGAGTGACGACATGATGGCGTCTCAGCAGGGCCTGTCCTCCCGAGTGTAGAGTGTGGTGACGTGATGGAGTCTCGCCAGGGATACCCACCCGAGTGTAGAGTGTGATGACATCATGGCATCTCACCAGGGACT
Source organism: Cephalophus harveyi (assembly GCA_006410635.1). Taxonomy (NCBI): domain Eukaryota; kingdom Metazoa; phylum Chordata; class Mammalia; order Artiodactyla; family Bovidae; genus Cephalophus; species Cephalophus harveyi. Next base: position 138,884 of record SJYT01069426.1, read on the forward strand.
GTCCACCCGAGTGCAGAGTGTGGTGACATGATGCCGTCTCACCAGGGACTGTCCATCTGGGTATAGAGTGTGATATGATGGCATCTCACCAGGGATGTCCACCCGAGTGTAGAGTGTGATTTGATGGCGTCTCACCAGGGATGTCCACCCTAATATAGTGTGTGATGACATGATTGCGTCTCACCAGGGACTGGGGCCAAGGGCAGGTTCAGCAAATCAGAACTGTGGTTGGACCCGAAATTGGGGCCACCGAACCTCATCTGGTGCAGGATGGTAGGGCGTGACCTGGTCCCTGGCCGTGAGCACGCTGACTGTGCTGCGGCCCGAGTCTTGGCGGGCTGCTTCCCCCTGTTCTCATGGCTCAGCCTGAGAGGAGGGTCGGGATCCCGCGGCTTCTGGAAGTCAAGGGAGGCCACCCTCAACCCCCGTTTTCCCACACTTGGCCTCTGCTCCGCTGTCAGGACCTCCGGCAATGGTGCCTCCAGGCGCTTTCCTCACAGCACAGCCCTGGAGCAGGGGAGAGGCCCATGAAAGTGCCCAGGCTCCTCCTGTTCTTTTTAGCTGAACTTAGCATGTCTGGTTCTTGTGGAGTCTGAGCTGTGTCCGCTGTTGTCAGGCCCATCCTCTCCCTCTCTGGCCCCTTCCTCTCCTGTCCAGTCTCTGATAAAAACAATTTTCTGGGGGAGGTAGGGGTGCTTCTGTTCACCTCCGCTTAGAAAGACCATTTCCGTAGTTTGCCTTGCGTCTGAACTTGCTGTGAAATTTCGCTGGGGAGAAGGGTCACAGGCCGTCTGCCCCTGCCGCTCAGGGTCCTCCCATGGGGCCTCGGGGCCGCGTGCCTTCTGCCTGGTCTGGAGCACCATGGCTGTTTTTTGTTTTCTGTTTATCTGTAATTTGTTGGCTGGATTATGAGGCAGACTCTAAACTGCTGAAAAACAAATGACCACTTAAATTGTTTTCATTTCAGGTTATATACATGATAACATGGGCTTTTTTTTTAACCTGTACCCCTGTGGTTGTACGGTGGAAGTCCTCGTGTTAATAAGGCTTTACTGCTGGTGCTGCAGGGGGCCAGCCGGAGACCACTTTATTTCTGACTTGTTTGGGAGTCTGGCATGGCTTGTTCTGCACAGTTAACAAGAGGAAAGGTGTTGCACGGCTGCAGTGGTGGTTCTGTGGAACCTGTTCCTCCAGGCCAGGGGCACCTCACGCTCAGTCTTGCCAGGGTGCTAGCGGGACACAGGTGAACCAGTCCGCCACAGCACACAGAGGGTGGCCCCAGGCATGTGGCAGCTTCAGGGCCGAGTCAGCGGAGGAGACGATCTGGTCACTGCTCTGTACGCTTCCCCCGAGCCGAAGGCTTATTCCAGAGACACTGGGAGCAGTGGTGTGTCCCCGTCTTTGCATGTGGCAGACCGTCTGAGAACATTGTCTCTGACGTAGTGAACAGAGAAACACCCTTGCTCCTTTGTGTGTTGACTTACAGAATGTTCAGGTGAAGTATCAAGAAAATGGGCATTCTGGATTTTTAAAAATTGAGAGGTAATTTTTTGGGTTTCCAGAAGAATTTGCCTACAGATTCTTTTGTTTATGAAAATTCAGAACGAGTGTCTTGCTGGCCTTTGGGCTCTGAAATGTTCACAGTCTTGCCGTGAAGGCCGAGCACCTTGACCTCTGTGCAGCCTTGGGGACTGTCTCTGTCCATCTGTGGGGTCCCAAGGCAGCTTTTTCTCCCAGAGGCCATTCCACTTTCTTCTGAGTCTAGGGGGGAAATTTAAAGAAAAGACGAATGTCTGGAATTTGTGGTGGACCCTGCTGCCTGTGTCAGCTCCTGAGCAAGCCCCCCGGCCGGCCACCGCACCCCCACACACAGCTTGGCCCCCGCAGGCCTCAGCCCAGTTTCGTGGGGCCTCTGTGAGGGCAGGCTGCCGCGTGGAGGCTTCATGGTGCTCAGCCCCATGTGGGGCGATACCCCACTGTGCCCACGCTGCTCACGTCCCACCGGACCTGTCCTCTTCCACACGCATAGGCTGGGGCTCTGCCGCGAGCTCACGCCGCCGCCCCAGCTGCCCCAAGCCATCCTGTCTGACCTGGCTTCACTCTCTGGACACTGTCAGTTTTTCTGCTTTGCCTTTGGGGGAACGTTGGCAAGGTAAAAGGTCTTGGAGTTGCACACAGGCCCGGCTCAGGTCTTTCTGTCTTCCATGGGGTGGCCTTCCTGTGAGGCCACTGTGCTCACCCCGTCCTCTAGCTGTTTTTCAGGAACTTCAGCTAAAGCCAGATGTGGAGTGGGCTGGAAGCCAGAGTGAGTGCAGTCAATGGCGGGGATCGGGACTGTGTCCACTGCCAGGCCCACACTGCAGTGTGCAGCAGGGGCCAGGAGGCCGCTGGTCCTGGCCTGTGCCGACAGCCAGCCCCGCAGACCCCCAGGCTGTGGTGAGGGCGGGGGGTAGTGGCTGTGGGGGGCAGCCAGCCAGTGGCGAGAGCGCCAAGTTGCTGCTGACCTCGAGTTAAAAACCGTGGGTGAGCAGGAAGGAGCTGGCTCCTGTGGAATCTATATTGTTCACTTAATTCCACTGACTCAGACTGTGAAGAGGAGGGAGTGAGTGGGCTTCAGGGAAACCTGCTAGAAATGTTCCCAGCGTGACCCGCTGCTCTGCGTGTTCCCAGTGAAGTCGTGATGGTCACTTAGCTCTGCTGTCTCGCCAACTGTGGGCCCAAGACTGGAGGAGGTGGAAGCCAGGTCGGTCCCAGAAGCCTGCGGGTCCTATGGCTTCCGGCTGCCGCGTGGGGCCTCAGGGGCAGCTCTCCCCTCGGTTTCACTGCCCAGTGATGTTGGTCGTTTTCATAAATGATTCATGTTCAGCCTGAGTCGTGGTGTGGCCGGGCTCTTCCTAACCCTGTTTTCCCTTTTTTCCTCCTTCACTGCTCCTCCTCCGCCACCTCCAGGACTGCCGCCTTGCTTTATTGCTCGAGGTACCTCCTCTCTGCCTGCGTCTGTGCGCGTCCCCCGTCTGGGGCTGGGCTGACGAGGCCGCAGCCTCTGCTGACGTGTGACTGGCCTTCCTACTTGGCCCCCATCGGGTCCCCCGAGCTGCCTTTAGACCAGGGGTGTAGGCTTGGCTGGGGGGAGCAGCCCCGTCTCCAGACACGGGCCTAACTCACCCCCAGGTCCTGAGGCTGTTCTGTCTGCTGACACAAGCGAGCCCTGGGCGTTTCTGCTGTGGGACGTGCTGCTGGGCCCTTGGGTGAACGTGGGTGGGTGGTGCCCAGAGCAGTTCCAGAGTGGACCCTGACCCACCGCTGGGGGCGGGGCGGGATGACCAGAGCGGGGTGGGGGTAGGGAAGTGCGGGCTCCTCCTGGCCCCCTGACTCAGGGCCGCCTGTGCCCCATGCACTGGCACAGAAACCCTCCCCGCTGAGCAGCCACGTGTTCCTAGTTCTCGCTTGCTGTCCACATACCTGTGCGGTGGGGTCCAGGTGCATTTAAGTGAATGCCTGGTGAGCTGTCTTCCCTCCCGGCATGTGCGGTAACGCCTGCCCCTCCCACAGGACTCGGGCCACCCCTGCACAGCCGCCGACCCGGACAGCTGCTTCACGCCTGTGTCCCCACAGCACTTCATTGACCTTTTCAAGTACTGAGGGCCTGGCCAGGCCCACCACGACCTGAAGCCTGCGTTGGAGACAACGTGAAAAGGGCCTGTGGGCAGGGGCGCCTGTGGCTTCCCCCCTTGAAGCCGGGTCAGGGAACCCCAGCAAAATCCATCTTTGAAATAGGGTCAAGGAACTCCAGCAAAATCATTTCTGCTTCTCTCTTTAAAAAATTCTTCTAAGCACATTAAAATTTGGAACTTTGTGTATTTGTAAATATGGTTCAAAAAGAGTGTGTTTTCAGCACCACATCCTGTGCTGAACTGACACCAACAGCCAAGAAGACTATGCTTCTTAATGCAAATGATGGTTTTCCGATTTTGTAGTGATTGGGGTGAGAGTAGATCACTGATCCTTGTAATGACATTGTACAGAATATTTATTTTTCTTAAGATGTATATTAACTGTTTTAGTTGTGTCTGCACGAGTCTTCTCAGATACAGAAGGATCCAGGGAAGTATGTGCCTGTCTCCTGGATGCTCAGCAGTGGGTTGTGAATTGTGCAGATGGCTGAGACCCACAAGGGCCAGCGTCTGGGACTGTGGTCCTGGGCTCGTGCCCAACGCTGACAGGCAGGACCCTGACCTCGGGGAGCCTGGTGTGGCCTGCACCACACTGCTTGGAATCCTCTTCTAGCAGAGTAATAAATCATGTTTGTCTACCTATTTTGTCAATTTTGCATCTTACTGAAAAAAGTGGTGTCAATGATTTTGATAATTGTTTATTGAAACCTCTCAAAGATCATTTTATTTTAAAAATATTGCATGTACGTTTTAGAAAATTTTGAAAATAAAGGTTTATAAGAGAATAAAACTGGTGCATAACCATGGCACCCAGAATATCTGTGCTTGCCCGGAAGCACGTTGGAATGGCCCCGGCAGATGCAAGGGAGAAATGAACAGGGTCAGGGACCCGAGCCCAGTCACTTCTGCTTCCTTCTGAGCAGGTGGAAATGTGCAGTGTTGCGTATTTGTAAATAAAGAGTCTATGCTTTCAGCACATATTCTGTGCCGAACTGGTGCAGCCAAAACTGCTTAGTTGTCAGATGATAGTTTCCCTGTGTGTCAATCAGGTGGAAGCTTTTCATAAAACCATCAACGGCATATATGTTTTCATTTTACAACCAGCTCTTTTTTCACAAGAGTTTGTGGAAATACGATTTTTATTGGTGACACGGTACCATGCAGCTGGAAAGAATCACTCTGTGATCAGCAACACTGCACAGGTGCTTACATCCATCTGATGATGCTCTCCTCATGTCAAATAAGAAGCAGAGCCCAGGAATCAAGTCAGAAATCTGCAGGGACATTCCCAGAGCAGTGGCGAGTGGGTGATGGCATCTTTTTCCCCTGAAGACGGATGTGTGAAGAGGCTGTGAGGGGGGCGTTTCTCCTGAAAGCTTGCTGGTCGCTTTTATCTCTGTTCTGTTTTACTTTTGGCAAATTACCTAATTTGTGTTTACTTTTGGGGTGTTGGTCTTTTTTGTATTAATTTCTTAAGAGGATATTAACCTCCTAAAGTGAGTTCTTCCCCCTCAACAACATGAAAAGTCTTGGGAGACGTGTGTAGCTGTTCCCCATTAATCAGCCCCTCTCCACAGGCAGTAGATATGCTTGGACTGTAACCCACATGCAGGACTTCCAGCAGTTGTGCGGGGCGGGGATGTGACTGGGGTACAGTTGGGGAGGGGCAGAGAGACCATGCACACTGTCCCTGGGCCCCGACCAGTCGTTTCCCCGTGATCGAACTGCATAGATCAGGAAGAGGGGGGCTGTCCTGGGCCGCAGCTCTCTGTGGCATTCCTGAGCGTCGTTCCCTGCCCGTGCTGTGGCACCTGCATGCCCTCTGTGCGCGCTGGACAGCTGCAGGGGGCCCGCAGCACCCCTGTGGGAAGCCTCGCCCCCAGGAAGTGCCGTCAGCACATCCACGGTGTCCGCCTTGGCTTTGAGGTACAGTTTCCGACCCAGGTTTTGACTCGGGAGGAGCCACGGTAGGTTCTGCAGCCGACACCGGAGCTGCTTTCGGGGCTTCACATGGTCAGCTGTGCGTGGTCAGTGTTAAGTAAAAGACCAGGACACCAGAAAAGTGTCTAACAGGCTTGTTAATGGCGAAGCGCCCCCGGGCGGGGTTCCCGGACCCGAGGGAGGCAGGTCGACCGGACCGTGTTGGGGGTGGTTTTTAATACGTTCGTTGCGAGGGATGGTCAGGCTAGTTGGATGGGGGTTCGGATAGGTCACCAGGCCGAGGCGTCGCGGGCTGACAGGTCCTTCTACGTGGCTGGGGTGGGGCGGCTTTAGCTGGCGAAGTGTGCTGTCATTGGTCCCCGGGATCTGGGAGGACCCTTCCGTTAGGGACTTACCCCGCCGGCGGGAGGGAGAGGAGGGGCGGCCCGTCATGGCCCCGGGTCCGGCCTTACAGTCAGGGCTGTCCACAGAGAACCACGTCTCCTTTTGGGACAGTATTGAAGGGTTTGGTGTTAGTTTTGCTGTAAATGCCACTTTTAGAATCATACACAAACAAGATGTAAGGTGTTTGTACACTGATTCTGTATCCTCTTAAGAAAGAAAGAAAGAAAGTGAAGTTGCTCAGGTGTGTCCAACTCTGCGACCCCGTGAACTGTAGCCTACCAAGCTCCTCTGTCCATGGGATTTTCCAGGCAAGAGTACTGGAGTGGGTTGCCATTTCCTTCTCTAGATCTTCCCTACTCAAGGATTGTACCCACGTCTCCCACATGGTAGCCAGATGCTTTACCGTCTGAGCCACCAGGGAAGTCCTCTTAACTTTGCTGCTTTTGAAGCTGAAACTCCAATACTTTGGCCACCTGATGGGAAGAGCTGACTCCTTTGAAAAGACCCTGATGCTGGGAAAGATTGAAGGCAGGACGACAGAGGACAAGATGGTTGGATGGCATCACTGATTCAATGGATGAATTGAATCATTGAATTCAGTGATTCAGTGGCATCACTGAGTCTACCCATCCAGTCACCCATCCCTGGGTGGACTCCGGGAGTTGGTGATGTTGGAGTTGGAGGCCTGGTGTGCTCTGGTTCATGGGGTTGTAAAGAGTCAGACACGACTGAGTGAACTGAACTTTGCTGAATCACTAAAAAGATCTAGTGGTAGTTTGTAGACTCCCTGGGATGCAGATGTACATTGTGAGGTCTGCACGTGAAGGAGGCTCATCACCTTCTTTCAGCGGGATACCCTTTTTTCCTTCCTTGCCAGCTTTCCCGCCAGACCCCCATGGGTGAGGACGGCGGTCCCTGGGGGCTGTCTGTCCTTCACCTGTGGGTGTGCTGCAAGCTGGGCGTCTCTGGGTGCCTCAGGGTGAGGTGCTCCCTTCCAGCCCCATGTCGTTGGGGGCATTTTACATGAAGGGGTGTTGGGTTTTGTTGAGTTCCTTTCTGCATCCACAGAGGTGGTCATGTGTTGCCTTGTTGGCAGAAGCAGCCTTGCACTTGGTGGTTTTAGTCTGTCTCTCTGGATTGGACTGCTGAAGACACGCTGCATCATTGGCACCTTTTAGTATCTGTCTCATCCTCGTTGTAGCATGGCTTAGGCTTTCCCTCCCTTGTGGGCTTGCCTGTCCTCCACATACTGCTTCTTCATCACCTGCTGATGTGGAGGTGCTCCCTACTTTGAGCTGCTGTGAACATGCTATACAAATCTCTCTTTGGAGATATACCCACAAGTGGAATTGCAGGACCGTATGGTAAAAACATGTTTAATATTTTGAAGAACCACCATACTATTTTCCATGGTGGGAATGTAAAATGGTGCTGCCTCTGATAGTGTGGAATAGTTCCATTTCTCACCATCCTTGTCCTCGCCAACACTTGTTAGGTTATGGGGTTGAGTTTTTGGTTTGATAGTCATCATCCAAATGGGTGGGAGGTGGTTATTTCACTGTGGCTTTGATTTGCATGTCTCTGTCATGATGTTGAGCATCTTTTCCTATGCTTGTTCAAGAACTTGCCTGCCTTTTAATTGAGTTGTATGTGGTCTTGTTGTTGAATGTAGAAGGAATTACTACAGCTCTGGACACTTAGGCCCTTATCAGCTAGATGACTTAAAAATGTCCTGATTCCCTAGGTTGCCTTTTTCACTCTATTGATTGTGTCCTTTGGGGCACAGACTCTTCACAATATGAACTGAAAGACATTTAGGTTAGAGCAGTGCTTTTTCTGAAAACTTAAGTGCATTCAGCTGCCTGAACAGTCTGGCAGCTGGCCAGCACCAACTGGACTGGACTGGGCTGGGCTGGGCTGGGCTGGGCTGGGCTGCAACACAGTTACAAACGATAGGACACAGCTGTGGGGACGTGCACTCAACAGGACAGCAGGCCCCTCAGACACTCCTGGCGAGGCAGCAGCTACAGGAAGTGGTGGTATCTGTCTTTGGGGCATAGTGCCATGGAAACCCCTCAGAGGGTTCCTTGCCTCACACCCACCACCAGAAGCACACTTCTGCCAGACAGCAAGTGGCAGCCACTGCCTCGGTCAGTCACTCAGCACCATCTGCACCCCCTGTGAGCTATTTTGTCAGTTACAAAACTTTTAGCCAGTCCCTGTCTTAAAGCTTACTACAGACAGCGTCCTGCCTGTCTTTCGTTCAGTCAAGTCTCAGTTGAGACTGAACCATAACATCTGGAAAGAAGCTAAACGGCGAGAAGTAAACTGGGCAGAGAGAAGAGAAGGCCCTTTGCCTGCACAAGAGTCGGAGCATCTGGTGAAGTGAGTGAGAGCCCGAGGGTCGGGGTCTGAGGCTCCCACAGAGCCGCAGGCCCCCAGGGGAGGGCGCGGAGCAGGACCCCGGGGGAGGGCACAGGCCACGAGGCCGGCGAGGACAAGGCTGGCCGGGACACGCACCACTGGGAAGGAGGCTGGTGGGACGCGCACTCACCACCTGGCTCAAGACAGCACCGCAGGGGCTACCCAGGTCCTAACGGAGTCAGGGTTTCTCGCCAAGAGGCCACTATTTGGAAAGAAGAGTTGAAACGTTAAAAGATGATTAAAGAACCGACTCAGGCTGGCGGCTGAAGGGGAGGCTTGCTTCAGGCTCCCCCTCAAGTGACAGGAAAAAAGCAGGGCCCAGGGCGGGTGGCTCAGACATGGGGCTCTGCTGTGCTAACTCGCTTCAGTCATGTCTGACTCTGTGCGACCCCATAGCTGGCAGTGCCTATTACGCCAAACAGCGTCCGAAGGCTGTTCATATGTAAAAGCTACATCCTGATGACTGAGGTTGAAGTTGGTCATTTATCCGGGAATCTACATATTTCATTGGCATCTTGAAAGACACTGAAAGTGTTGAGAGGATGTCATCAGGTCTAAGTCGTCAGAGGCAGATGTCAATAACCGTGCAAACTAACAGGATATAAACCATGTTTTTATTTTAAAAAACTTCAGCATTACAGATGAATTCAACTTCCTTTAAAACCAGTCACTTTCCTGTTAATGACAAAACAACAGGCAAAAGAGCAGACACGTCACTCTTCAGAGAAGCTGTGCAGTTTACAGAATTTAGACAGACCCGCTCTCTCATCAGCCAGTGAACAAAATAAAGTTGCTTTGGTAAATTCCATCAAGAAAAAAATATCTCTCCCCCAAAGCACACCAATAAATATTTATATTAAAATCCACAGAGTTATTTTAATCGGATACAACAGAAGAAAAATTCATTTTTACATTAATGTTTGTAGATAAGAAAAGTATTATTCACGTGCATAATCCAACCCCACTCTGGCTTGCATTCGGTTGTGAGGAATGAGGGGTATGAGGGGCCGTTCTGCCAGCTGTGCATCACGTGTGTCCCCAAGGGGATCACAGGCACTTAGCATCATAGCACACCGGCACAGGCTCCCCGAGCTGGAGGCTGTCCCACTTGCCCCCCACCCCGAGCACTCTGCCCAGAACCTCAAACACACAAGTCCCTTCCCTGCACCTCATCACAGGATTAGCCCAAGATGAGCCCGAAGCTCCTGCTTCAGATAGCTCATCTCAGTCACAGCAAGTGTCTCTAGGGAGAAGGACTCCAGTTAATGAGCTGTTTACCTGAGGAAACACGGTTTTCAACTCCGCTATTAACCACTTCAAGGTTCTAACACAAACAGGATTTTACCACCACTCACATGTCCCCCTTTCAAGGCTCGGTGAAGTAAACTTGTCTATTAGAAAGAGAAGGACATCGGTGATTTTGACAGACGCTACACAGATGACAGACACAGATGGTTAGGTGACACATGTCGATTGTGGCTAGACGGCTGGTAGTTAGACGACAGCGTGTACACAGACTGATCGAGAAATGGCAGGTGACAGGCAGGCACTCTGTCACCCCCTTCACCCCTTGGAGTCCACAAACGCTAAAGGACACCCCTTGTGTGGAACAGCACGGAACTGCCCACTGAATGCCTTGAAGACGGTGGCTTTCACAAGAGAGGAATGCACAGTGTAACTGGAGGTTTTTCTTTTTAACCAAAAACCACTACACCTGTTCTGACCTCAGAGACACGTGGTCCTCCTGTGGGTTGGGTCTGTCTTGCTGAGGACATGCGTGCTGCATACCTGACCTGGGGCCCACCTGTCAAGGAGACAACAAGCAAGTTCAGAGACACAAGAGATGTTCAGTGACGCTCCTGAACCAGCCACAACACACAGCTTCTCAGGGTCCAACAGTCTCATTTGAAAAAAAACAAAACCCTGGGTGTTACAGAAAAGAGGCACTTTCAGCATTTTACCTACAATTTCAACTCTTAACAAGCAAGTTAATATTTTCCAAACAAATTTAAGTGTCAAGTTATTAAAACTGATCCATGCTTTACAGCATTCTTTAGTCTGCAATCAAAACAAGAGAACAAACTTTAGAAGAAAAGAAACATCAGTATTGAAAAGTTCAGGAACCTCAAGATGGGGACACTGTCACCATCTAATATGCTTGTGGGAGGTGAAGCTGTGTTTGCAGACAGTGTATTTCTGGGGATCAGATACAGCCTTCACTTCTCCAGCGTTTAATTTGCTTGCATATTTTACGGTTTAATACAAACAAAGAGCTAGCACAATGTGACTGACGTGACCTTTGGAAGATTCACGTTACACCTGGATTGCAGGTTTCTGACAACAGAAAAGTGTGTGGCCGCTACATTCTTGTGTCATAGAATATAGGTATGTGCTACATGCAGAGACAGGGATCAAGTCACAGAACACAGAACTGCAACTCAGGACACAGAAAGACAGTTTTGTGGCAAAAAGCAAATCCCCACTGCGGTGAACTTCCCATCTAAGGTCAGCGGCACACGGATGACAGGTGGACCCTGTGCGTGTCCACTGAGAAAGCACAGGACGCCTGGAATTTCCTCACTTGGCATTTGAAGAGGAAAGCCAAATCAAACAGCACAGAGCAGATCCTCTGCGATTTCCATCTGGGAAAGACCAGACGGGACACTATACTAATAAACACCACAATACCGCAGACTCTAGGAATGCGAAGGAGATGAGATTCAAAGGTGCACGATCAGGCAGATTTTGGTGTGAGGACATGTGGGGGCTGGGCGGTCACTCCAGCTCCTCCCAGTCATCCGTCAGGTGGCCTCTGCTCTGCCGGCGGATGCTGACCAGCTTTCCGGCCGACCTGAGGCTCCAGCGTGAGCTGCTCCCTGCGGCGGCCAGGCTGGTGTACTTGGTGGAGCCCTTGGTGTCCTCCGGCCAGCCCGGCCGAGACTCACGGTCACTCGCAGGGCCGCCCGAGTCTGCTGCCACGTCTTCAAGGGCAAGTTTCGGAGGTTCCCAACCTTCTATCTCATCTGGTTTCTTAGACTGTATGTTCTGTTTCAAAACCAAATTGTCCCAAAATCCAGACTTCTTCTCTGTCTTCAACTCTTCTTTTAATCGTAAGTTAGTGCTACAGGAGACGAAAGAATTAAGTGTTGGTGATCAGTCATCTTAGGATGTCAAGCTGTATTTATTTTATAAATAAACTCAAACAGATAAGATATGTAAAACCTGAATATTAATATGGAAAAATCAGTCAGTACCTGTGATTAACAAAATTTGTGAATGCCGTATTTAAGGTACCACCACTTGGCAAAACTCAAGCAAAATCAGCCTCAGAGAGAAGACAGAAAAACAAACTGTCTCAAGGTACACAGAAGGCCGAGCTTGTCTCTGAAGATATGTGAGAAAAGAAGCCCCAGATCCCAGATTCAGAAACAGAGATTATTCCCTGTACCAAGTCGTTTTGCCACAGGCTTATTCAGCTGCAGCCTCAGATGTTCCGAGCTCAGAGCACTATGTACCCTGAGGAAAATGTAGCCAACTGGAAGTGGGTCCCCACAAACGACACAGCACCCTGGCCGCGGGTCCCCTGGCCTGGCTGCGGAGAGCATCCCCAGAACATAGGCCCAACCTTCCAAGTCCTGTTTAACTGTACTGAGGGGCAGAACACAGGCACAGGTTCAAGGCCCCCAGGAGACGCTGGCCTGTTAGCTGCCACCCAGACAGCCCACAGTCCTCAAAGAGAGGGTGGGGAGGTCACAATCACGTGGTCAGAGGAGGGGGAGGACTGGATGGCTCGGATGAGTCCTGAGTGCTGCCAAGGTGCCCTGTCCATGGAGGAGAAGCCTCTCTATGGTCAGATTCCCCAGGATTCACCCGCTGTTGGCAACACCATTTATATTTTCAAATTTAAATTTATATTTTCATCTTTAAGTACATTTTTTTGTTGGCCATGCCACACGGCTTGTGAGATGTTAGTTCACCGACCAGGGATCAAACCCAGGCCTACAGCAGTGAAAGCACCAAGTTTTAACCACTGGACCACCAGGGAATTCCCTAAATATATATTTTTTTAATTCAAAATATTTAACTAGCAGCATTGTCAGCACATAAGTATAGTTTACAGGCAATCTTTGCATTTTTTACTGGGTTTTTTCTTGATTCTCTAGAACAACTGCCACCTGCCCACCTTAAACATGTGGCTACCATCTGCTTTAAGGCTTGTAAGTTGTTTACAGCTAGAAGTTCAAGAGCTGGTCTGAGAAACTTTAAAATTTTTTTTCCATTTTTCTATAGTCTTTCAAAGTGCTTATACTTAGAACAACTCATTTCCATCTCCTCACAGGGGAGGAAGCCCCTCTTGTCCCCGCTCACAGCCCTGCCTCTGTCTCTGGAATGCCTGCTCCCCTGACAGCGGCTACTCACGCTCTGGACTTGGGGGATTTTTGCCCTTCCAGCAGCTGCTGCTCGTCATCCTTGTTAAACAGAGAAGTCACTTCTTTCCAGCCTCGGAAACTCGCTCCCGGAACCTAATGAAAGGTTAAGAGCAGATCAGACCTGATGCAGCGAATACACAGGTCACAGTCGTGTCACCCAGTGGGCGTGAAACTGACGCTTCAGCGGAGAAGCTGGCCCACGTTGCCTTATCTGTGTGTCTGCACAGCGAGTTCTCCCATCAGCTGTGGGCAGTCTCCATGTGGCTGAAGACAGTCACCCGTGTTTAGTAACTTCAGCCAAACCACATCAGGTTGATGGGGCTCCCAGCCGAGGGTGGAGGGGTGCTGAGGGGTAGGGAGGCTGCACCACTACGCATTTTGTAGATTCTTAGAAATGATTTTGTTACTTTTTCATTTCTGAAATCAGGATATAATTAACGCCTGGCACCTTAAATTCGAAGAAATAGAGTAATAAGCGATGGAGAAAAGGAAGTGCATCTGCAGGGCTCTCCTGTCAAGTGCCTTTTCCTGGAGTCACTCTGATGGCTCTGGAGCCTGAAGTCACAAAACAGCAGGCAGATGTGACACCACCTAGTTCAGTTGCTCAGTTGTATTTGACTCTTTGAGACCCCATGGAATGCAGCACACCAGGCCTCCCTGTCCATCACCAACTCCCGAAGTTCACCCAAACTCATGTCCATCGAGTCAGTGATGCCATCCAGCCATCTCATCCTCTGTCGCCCCTTCTCCTCCTACCCCCAATCCCTCCCAGCATCAGGGTCTTTTCAAGTGAGTCAGCTCTTTGCATCAGGTGGCCAAAGTATCAGAGTTTCAGCTTCAACATCAGTCCTACTGATGAACACCCAAGACTGATCTCCATTAGGATGGACTGGTTGGATCTCCTTGCAGTCCAAGGGACTCTCAAGAGTCTTCTCCAACACCACAGTTCAAAAGCATCAATTCTTCAGTGCTCAGCTTTCTTTATAGTCCAACTCTCACATCCATACATGACCAGTGGAAAAACCATAACCTTGACTAGATGGACCTTTGTTGGCAAAATAATGTCTCTGCTTTTTAATATGCTTTCTAGCTTGGTCATAACTTTTCTTCCAAGGAGTAAACTTCTTTTAATTTCATGGCACCTAAGGGAGCTAATAAAACTTCAATAACTGACCCTAAAGAAATGTGGTACCTATGAACTATCAGAGAATTCAAAATAACCCTATTGAAGTTCAGTGAACCACAACAACACAAAGATAATTAAATGGAATTAGGAAAACAACACATGAGCCTGGCACCTTAAATTCGAAGAAATAGAGTAATAAGCGATGGAGAAAAGGAAGTGCATCTGCAGGGCTCTCCTGTCAAGTGCCTTTTCCTGGAGTCACTCTGATGGCTCTGGAGCCTGAAGTCACAAAACAGCAGGCAGATGTGACACCACCTAGTTCAGTTGCTCAGTTGTATTTGACTCTTTGAGACCCCATGGAATGCAGCACACCAGGCCTCCCTGTCCATCACCAACTCCCGAAGTTCACCCAAACTCATGTCCATCGAGTCAGTGATGCCATCCAGCCATCTCATCCTCTGTCGCCCCTTCTCCTCCTACCCCCAATCCCTCCCAGCATCAGGGTCTTTTCAAGTGAGTCAGCTCTTTGCATCAGGTGGCCAAAGTATCAGAGTTTCAGCTTCAACATCAGTCCTACTGATGAACACCCAGGACTGATCTCCATTAGGATGGACTGGTTGGATCTCCTTGCAGTCCAAGGGACTCTCAAGAGTCTTCTCCAACACCACAGTTCAAAAGCATCAATTCTTCAGTGCTCAGCTTTCTTTATAGTCCAACTCTCACATCCATACATGACCAGTGGAAAAACCATAACCTTGACTAGATGGACCTTTGTTGGCAAAATAATGTCTCTGCTTTTTAATATGCTTTCTAGCTTGGTCATAACTTTTCTTCCAAGGAGTAAACTTCTTTTAATTTCATGGCACCTAAGGGAGCTAATAAAACTTCAATAACTGACCCTAAAGAAATGTGGTACCTATGAACTATCAGAGAATTCAAAATAACCCTATTGAAGTTCAGTGAACCACAACAACACAAAGATAATTAAATGGAATTAGGAAAACAACACATGGAACAAACAAATAGGAACCATAAAGAAAAAATCTTAAAAATATAATCACAAAACAAAAATTTTAATAGAGAGTGTCAAAACTAGACTTGACAATGCACAGAAACAAAGACATCTGAAATTACCCAGTAAGAGAAGGAGGAAAAACAGAAAGAGAAAGAATGAAGACAGTCACAGGGACTTGTGGAGCACAATCGGGAGAAACAGTATCTACATTGCTGGAATTACGGAATAAAAGAGAAAGGGACGGAAAGTATACTTAAAACAATAAGGGCTGAAAATGTCTCAAACCTGGGGGGAGAAATGGATACCCAGATCCATGAGACCAAAGGACCCCAGATAAGTTGAATCCAAGTAGATCAACACCGAGACATAATTAAATTGTTCAAAGACCAAGAATTTTGAAAGTAGTGAAAGAGACTAGTTACATACAAAGGAACCCTTCACCCCAATATGGAGAGATTTCTCAAGAGAAACTTGTCAGGCCAGGAGAGGATGAGATGATATAGTCAAAAGATTTTTTAACTACTAAACATTTTCTTAATTTACTTACTGAATTATAATTACCATAGGATATTACAACAAAAGAAAAAAAACCTATGAACCAAGATTTCTATATCAGCGAAACTGTTCTTCAGAAATGAGGGGAGATAAAGACTCTCCCAAACAAACAAAAGTGGGGGGAGTATGTCAGCACTAGACCTGCCTAACAAAAAATGCTTAAAGGAGTTCTGTGAGTGAAAATAAACACGAGCTCGAGTAAAACTCACTAGTACAGGCAAATTTACACTCGAATGTAATACAGTAATGGTGGTGCATAAATCACTTATAATTCTAATTTAAAAGTAGGAAAAAAGTACTAAAAATAACTGCAACTACAGTAATCTGTCCTTGGATACACAAAAATATATATAAACTGTAATGGGTTAACAAGACCCAACAATAGGCTTCCTACAAAGAGACTCACTTTAGTTTTAAAGACACACATAGCCTGAGTGAATGGATGTAAAACTAACTTCAAGCAAATGGTGACCCAAAAACAGCAGGGATGGCTATACTTATGTAACACAAAACAGACTTTACAAATGGTGAAGAGGGACAAAGAAGGTCACTATACTATGATAAAGGGGTCAGTTCTATCAAGAAGATCCAGTTATTGAATATTTATGCACCCAACACTGGAACACATCAATATATAAAGTAGAAATTAACAGAATTCCCTGGTGGTCCAGTGGTTAGGACTTAGCTTTTTCACTGCTGAGGGCCTGGGTATGATCCCTCGCTGGGGAACTAAGATCCCACAAACTGCATGGTGCAGCCAAAACAACTAACAGCTAAAATGAGAAACTGCAGTACAGTAATACCTAGGGAATTTAATAGCACACTCTCAACAATGGATACAGATCAGACAGAGAATCAATATGGAAACAGTCTGAACAACATTACAGATGAAATGAACCTCACAAACACATACAGAATATTCTATAACGTGACTGCAAAGTACACATTATTTTAAGCACACATGGAACCTTTTCTATGATAGACCATATATTAGGCCACAAAACAAGTCTGAGCAAATTTAGGAGACTGTAAGCATAGTATCTTTTTTGACTGCAACATATACCATCAGAGGAGGAAAAGTGGAAACTGCATGAATACATGCAAACTAAACAATACTCCTCGGCTGCGTCCTGGCGCACTGAGTGCGGGCGGCTGCATCCCGGCACACTGGGCGCAGGCGGCTGTGTCCCGGTGCACTGAGCGTTGGTGGCTGCGTCCTGGCGCACTGAGCGTGGCCGAGAGGAGTTACACCATGTCCGAGGTCAGGGGTGGTGGCCGAGAGTGCCAGGTGGCGATGGCGCAGCAACGGCCAAGAGGAGCTACCCCGCGTCCGAGGTCAGGGGTGGCAGCCGAGAGAAGCTACCCCATGTCCGAGGTCAGTGGAGACTGGGAGGAGACACCCCGTGTCTGAGGTCGGGGGTGACGGCTGAGAGGAGCTACCCCACGCCTGAGGCCAGGGGCGGCCAGGAGAAGCCACCCTGCACCCGAGGCCAGGGGCAGCAGCCGGGAGGAGCAACCTGAGGAGCAGTGGCTGCACAGGCGCAGGAGGGCCTAGAGGAGCTATCCCACGTTGAAGGTCAGGAATGGCGGTGGTAAGGAGATACCCCTTGTCCAAGGTAAGGAGCAGCGGCTGTGCTTTGCTGGAGAAGCCGTTAAGAGATACCCCATGCCCAAGGTAAGAGAAACCTAAGTAAGATGGTAGGTGTTGCAAGAGGGCATCAGAGGGCAGACACACTGAAACCATACTCACAGAAAAGTAGTCAATCTAATCACACTAGGACCACGGCCTTGTCTAACTCAGTGAAACCAAGCCATGCCTGCAGGGCAACCCAAGACGGGCGGGTCATGGTGGAGAGGTCTGACAGAATGTGGTCCACTGGAGAAGGGAATGGCAAACCACTTCAGTATTCTTGCCTTGAGAACCCCATGAACAGTATGAAAAGGCAAAGTGATAGGATACCAAAAGAGGAACTCCCCAGGTCAGTAGGTGCCCAATATGCTACTGGAGGTCAGTGAAGAAATAACTCCAGAAAGAATGAAGGGATGGAGCCAAAGCAAAAACAATATCCAGCTGTGGATGTGACTGGTGATAGAAGCAAGGTCCAATGCTGTAAAGAGCAATATTGCATAGGAACCTGGAATGTTAGGTCCATGAATCAAGGCAAATTGGAAGTAGTCAAACAAGAGATGGCAAGAGTGAACATTGACATTCTAGGAATCAGCGAACTAAAATGGACTGAAATGGGTGAATTTAACTCAGATGACCATTATATCTACTACTGTGGACAGGAATCCCTCAGAAGAAATGGAGTAGCCACCATAGTCAACAAAAGAGTCTGAAATGCAGTACACTTGGATGCAATCTCAAAAACGACAGAATGATCTCTGTTCGTCTCCAAGGCAAAACATTCAATATCAGAGTTATCCAAGTCTATGTCCCAACCAGTAACGCTGAAGAAGCTGAAGTTGAACGGTTTTATGAAGACCTACAAGACCTTTTAGAACTAACACCCAAAAAAGATGTCCTTTTCATTATAGGGGACTGGAATGCAAAAGTAGGAAG